>CAJQZJ010000315.1:1639142-1757958 GCA_907164525.1 Lophiomys imhausi | reverse complement strand
ACACACACACACACACACACACACACACACACACACACACACACCGCACACATAGTCTGACTTGTGTTGGCCAGCATGTATGTATGTATGTATGGGGCTGGCCTAAGGTGTGGTTTGTTTACCCAATATCACTCCATTGAAGAAAAATGACTTTCCCTATCCCAGCAACTATCAGATAATAGCTTTCTGGTTATATATGAGACATTATTCACATATCCTCCTCTCCATGATGGGATTTTTGTCTGGCTTGAGCTTATGTAAGTTTTGTTTATTCTGCTGAAGTTTCTACTAGTTCATATGCACATCTAACCTGTAGCTCTGGTGAGTGATGTGTCTTTATAGTCATCTACTACTTCTGGCTTTTACAATATTTCTATCTCTTCTTTTACATAGATTCCTGAGCCTGAGTGGGAAGGGTGTGACAAACACATTCCATTCATACATGATAACTCTGATATTTAACCCTATATGCACATTGTCCAATTGACGGTCTCTCTGCTAATTAATGTTTACTGCAAGAAACTTTTCTGATAAGAACTGAGAAATGCACCAATCTATGAGTTTAGCTAAATCATCAGAAATCACTTCATTGCTCTATAAAAATAGATTTTAAATCCAAGATTTCTTATTCAGGACTTTCATTTTTGTGCATTATAGGCATTGTCTGTCGGAAAGCAATCCAAATTTTATGGCAACCTCTGAAATGAGGAGAGTTAGTGAAGCAATGGGTACCAGTGTCAAAAACTAACTTGAGAAAATATGTTTAGTCCTCTTGTGGACTAAAAGAGTTTGGGTCCTATGGTGAAACCAATCTTCCCTTGTTTATCTCTTATTTAGAGGAAAGAATGTTCTCTTCATGCATTACAGCTATTGCTGTCGTCCAATACCATTTATGTGCTATATAAAATTTGTCTTGAATAATGAAAATAACTTTTACAAAACATAATCTCATCATATTATTTTCCACATTCTCCCAATGGAAGTAAAAGTTGTGTTAAAAATCAAAGGTCCACTCTTTTCTGAGAATAAACAACTCTCTGGATGAGCAGCCAATCCAGATACAAGGCCAACCAATGGGTAGTGGAATTAGTTCAGCCATGCAGGAACATATTGTTGATGTTGGCCATCATTTATGGAGTACTTGTGCATGTATTCAGGGTGGAGTTGCCTTTCGCTTTTCTTCCTGTGAGCAAGATGTTTAAAGTGAAAATTCCTTTTGCAAACTTCTTCCTATAAATGGTCATTGCCTAAAGAGGTTATTTTAAACACTAATCAATAAAATTTCAATGATTTTTTTTGTAAAATCCCAAGTTTTGATGTAAGAGATATGGAAACTCAATAATTGTTTAGGTTTCAGTTTTTTAGAGATGTCATTTCTAATGGCATATTTCTTTTTTTTTTTTTTTTGGCTGGGCCTTACAGAATCAATGTTGGTTCAATGTTCAATTAAAAACAACAACAACAACAACAAATTATTTTATTCAGAACACCAGGGAAGCAAGTAGGCTAACTGTAGATCTTAACTTCTTTCTCCCTTTAGTCTTCCAAGATCAGTCTACCGGTCTTATCCCAGATCTGTAACAGACCATGTGTAGCAACCTCACCTTTCCCTTTCCCTTCACCTCCAACAAGTCACTGTAGACCTACTCTACTCTTTCATTTACTAGCATCTTATTCCAGCAAATATCCCTTGGAAACCTTCAGGCCACTCCTAGCAGGAAAGCAAGTATGCTAACTGGACCTATACCTCCTCCCCCCTCCAATCCAATCTCCTAGCCTCATCCCCAGCTCTTTAGTCTAAGATCAGTTGTGGCCTCCCCTTCATCTATGAACTCCAACTCCAATGGATCACATAGACCTTCTCTTCCAAATTTCATTCACCCCATTCATCTCATTATTCAACACATGCAAGCATTCCATGAGAACCCAAAAGCCAGTCCCACCAGGGAAACAAATAGGATAATTGACATCACTCAGAGTAAATGGGTGCAATTCCCAATAAAAAGACAAAGACTAACAGATCATCAAGGATAGAAATCACCTCAGGACACCAAGATGTAAAAAGATATCTCAGACAAATGGACCTAGTAGCAAGCTGGTATAGCCATTGTAATATCTAACAAAATAAACATCCACACAAAAACTAATCAGAGGAGATACAGTAGGATACTACATATTCATCAAAGGAAAAAAATCTATCACAAGAACATTGGAATTCTTAATATCTATGCACCAAACAGCAAGGGTACCCAAGTTGATAACAGAAACTTTACTACAGCTTGAGTTACATGTTGACAATCATGAAATGATAGTGACAGATTTCAAAACTCTGATCTTGCCATAGACAGGTCATCCAGATAAAAACAAAACAGAGAGACGCTTGAACTAACTGACATTATAAACCAACCAATGTAAATAACAGATATTTACAGAACATTTCACCCAATCACAAAAGAATGTAACTTTTAAAGATCCCATGGAATGTTCTCCAAACTTGACCTCATACTCAGACATAAAACGAGTCTCAACAGATATAAAAATTGAAATAACACCTTGCAACCTATCTGGCCATCAAGGATTAAAAGTGGATATCAACAACAGAGAGCTTACAAACTCCAGCAAACTGAACATCTCACTACAGTAGGAAAAAATGGGTCAAGACAGATATAATGAAAGAAATAAATTACTTTTTAGTTACGCACAATATACCCAAACTTATGGGAAACAATGAAGATGATTCTAAGAGTTAAGTGCACAACAGTAAGTGTTACATTAAAAAAGAGAGACAGAGACAATAGAAATCTCATAATTGTAGCTTAACCTAAAAGATATAGAACTGAAAGAAAAATTTACACCCAAAAGGAGTAGATATCAGGACACAATCAAACTGAGGCCTGAAATCAGTAAAACAGTAACAAACAAAAATTACAAAGAATCTGCGAAACAATTGCTTCATATGGAATAACAAAAAACCCAGAATAGTTAAATCTATCTTGTAAAATAAAAAACTTCAGGAGGTATCAAATTCCCACATGTCAAGCTATGCTGCAGAGCAATAGTAATGAAAACAGCATGGTACTGGTAAAGAAACAGACCAGTTGATTAATGCAATTGAATGGAACCCAGAAATAAACCCATACACTTATCGTCACTAAATTTTTGACAAAGAAGCCAAAACTGTACAATGGAAAAAGGACAGCATCTTAAGCAAGTGATGCTGGTCTAACTGTATGTCAACATGTAAAAGAATGCAAATAGACCCATATTTATAACCCTGCACAAAAGATAAAGCAAGTGGATCCTAGACCTTAACATAAAACCTGATGTACTAAATCTAATAGAAGAGAAAGTGGGGAAAACCATCAAACTCATGGGCACAGGAGACAACTTTCTGAATAGAACACCAACAGCTTAGGATCTAAGACCAACAATCAATAAATGGGACCTCATGAAACTGAAAATCTTCTGTAAGGCAAAGGACACTGTCATCCAAACAAAACGGCAGCCTACAGATTGGGAAAAAAAAATCTTCACAAACCCTACATCTGACAGAGGACTAATAGCCAAAATTTGCAAAGAACTCAAAAAATTAAATGCCAAGATCCCAAATAATCCAATCAAAAGATGGGGAGCAGAGCTAATTAGATAATTCACAAAGGAGGAATCCCTAATGGCTGAAAGACACTTGAAGAACTGCTCAGCATCCTGAATCATCAGAGAAATGCAACTCAAGACGACTCTGGGATTCTATCTCACACCAGTCAGAATGGCTAAGATTAAAAACTCAAATGACAGCACATGCTGGTGAGGTTGTGGACAAAGGGGAACACTCCTCCATTGCTGGTGGGAGTGCAAGCTTGTACAACCACTATGGTAATCAGTCTAGCAATATCTTAGAGAACTTGGAATAGCTCTACCTCAAAACCCAGCCATACCACTTCTGGGTATACATCCAAATGATTCCTTACCAAACCACAAGGACGTTTCCTCCTCTATGTTCATAGCAGCCTTAATAGTAAAAGTTAGAAACAGGAAACAACCCAGATGTTCCTCAACCAAAGAATGGATTTTTTAAAATGTGGTAGATCTACACAGTGGAATACTACTCAGCCATCAGAAACAATGAAATCATGCAATTTGCAGCCAAATGAATGGAAGTAGAGAAGCTCATCCTGAGTGAGCTAACCCAGACTCAGAAGGATGTGCATGGCATCTATTCACTTATAATCGGATTTTAGCCATATAGTACAGGATAACTATACTACAGCCAATGCACCAAAGGGAACATGAACACAGACTTTGTTTTTTGTCAATGAGATACTTTGCCCTAGTGGTGCTGCCTTTTAGGCCCCAGGGTATGAGGAGGCTCATGGCCCTCATATGACTGCTGAACTAGCATGGGGGACTGATATTTAGGGACACTTCACTCGAGAGGAGTGCGATTGAAGGGATAGAGGGTAGAAGGTGGAAGGGCAGGACTGGAAGAGGTGGAAAGAGGGCATTGTGATGAAGATGTAACCTGAAATAATAAATAAACATAAAAAAGTCAATAAATTGCCAAAACTTTATCCAAATTAACTAAAACTTAGAAAGAGATACTAAAAAAAATTAGAAATGAAAAAGAAGACATAGCAGCAGACACTGAGGAAATCCAGGGAATCTCAAAGACATAGTTTAAAAGTTGGGGGGCAAGGCACATGGGGGTTGATATAGAAACCTAGTGTAATCAAACATCTGGAAATCTATAAGGATGACCTTGGTGAGGACTCCTAGAAATGGAGGATATGGAGTCTGAACTGGCCATCTTTTGTAATTAGGCAAGACTTCTAGTGGTGGGCAAAAGTTCAGTCGATTTACTGACCAAGGGAGTCCCAGGGAGATGTCCAAATAATCCAGGCTGATGCTAGGACAGAGGGTAGCTTTCTGAAAACTGACAGTGGGATCCCATTGCTGAAGACCACTACCACCCAGCTTATTGGAAATAGAGAGGCTGAGCAAATAACTGCATGGAGCTTTAACCCACATATTCTAGTAGTTTTGGTGCAAGAAGGTACTGTGCAGGCTACTGAAAGAGAAATATGGATTACCAACCTAGCTACAAAGCCATCAACCTACAATCTGTGCTGCCTGCTGGGACAAGATGTGGTGGAACAATGGTGGTGAAGAACTTTTGAGAGTGGTGGGCCAATGTCTGGTTTAACTTGAGGGAACCCATACCTAACACTCTATACATCCAAATGATGTCCAGGAAAGAGACATTGGATAGCCTGAAGATCTAAAGAAGAACCCTCCTATATGCAGATGATAAATGGACTGAGAAAGAAATTAGGGAAATAAAATATTTCATAATAGCCTCAAATAAAAATACATTGAGGAAACTGTAACTAAGCAAATAAAATACTTGTATATAAAACTTTAAGTCTTTGAAGAAAGAAACTGAAGATATCACAGCATGGAAAAACCTCTTATGCTCTTGGATCAGTAGAATTAACGTAGTAGAAATGAACATCATACCAAAAACAATCTATAGATTCAATCCAATTCCCTTCAAATAGCCAGCACAATTCTTTACAGATCTTGAAAAGACAATTCTCAACTTGATATTAAACAAACAAACAAAAAAACAGGAGAGCTAAGGCAATTCTGAGTATTAAAAGAAATGTTGGAGGTCTCATTGTTCCTGATTTCAAGTTTGTACCACATAGACATAGTGAGAAAAACACTGACATGCTCTTGGTGCAAAAACAGACATGATAATCAATAAAATCAAATACAAGACTCAGATATAGACTCACACATATATGACCACCTGATTTTTTATAAAGAAGACAGCCAGAAATACACACTGGTAAAAAAGACAACATCTTTAACAAATTGAAATTATCAAAGTGCTTGTCTGCTCCAGAAGCATACAAATAGCTCTACACTTATCACCCTGCACAAAACTCAAGTCCAAGCGGATCAAAAAACACAACATAAAACCAGAGCCACTGAATCTGATCGTTGAGAAAATGGGAAATACCTTGAATTTTATTGGCACAGAAGAAGATATTCTGAACAGAACATCAGAAGCTTAGGCATTAAGATCAACAATTAATAAATGTTGCCTCATGAAACTAAAATAATTCTGTAAGGCAAGGACACTGTCATTAGGACAAGGCAGCAACCTACAGAATAATAAAATATTTTTACCAACTCTACCTTCAATAGAAGATTAATATACAATATATAAAAAGAACCCCAGAAACTAGATATCAAAAAAAAATAATCCAATTAAAAATTGGGGCATAGTTTTAAGCCGAGAATTCTCAACAGAGGAAACTCAAATGACTGAGAAACACTGAACACATCACATGTTCAGCATCCTTAGCCATCAAGGAAATGCAAACCTAAATAACTCTGACTCTGAGATTCCATTTTACATGTGTCAGAATGGCTATTATGAATAATATTTTCATGTTGATGAGGATATGGAGAAAGGGGAACACTCCTCCATTGTTACTGCAAGTACAAATTTGGACAACCACTATAAAAATCAGTGTGGCATTTCCTCAGAAGGCTGGAGATTGATCTACTTCAAGATCCAGCCATAACACTCTTAGGAATATTTCCAAGGAACATTCCATTGTACTACAAGGATACTTCTCAACCATGTTCATTGCTGATTTATTCCAAATAGCCAGAAACAGGAAACAATTTGGGTGTCACTCATCAGAAGAATAGAAAGAAAATGTGGTACAATTACACAGTAGAGTATTACTCAGCAGTTACAAAAAAAATGACATCATAAAATATGCAGGCAAATGGATGGAACTAGAAAAAAAATCATTCTGAATGAGGTAACCCAGACCCAGAAAAAATAAATACAGTATGTATTCACTTATATGTGGATGCTAGCCATTAAATCAATGATAATCAAGCTACAGCCCATAGACTCAGAGAGATTAAGCATAGAGGAAATGCATAGGGTGAATACATGTATCTCCCTAAGAAGGAGGAACAGAATAGGGTTTACAGGTTGACTGGGAACAGATATGGACAGAATTGAGAGAATCAGGTGGGGAGGGAGAGAGGAGATAGGGTAGAGGGAGATACACCTGAAATTAAGGGGCACTTGAGGGTGTATATGGAAACCCAATGGAGTGGCAACTTCCTAAATGTATATAAAGATGATCCTCATGAGGTTTCCTACTATTGGGGGTGTGGAGTCTCAACTGGTCATTTCTTGTTTCCAAAGGATGCTTCCAGTAGTAGAACTTGGTTGCATTCAATTGAGTTGTTTGCCAATGGTGGGTCCCAAGGAAATCCCCAAACAATCCAGGCTGGTGCACAGACAATGGGTTGTTTTCTGTGAACTAATGGTGGGTTCCATTACTTAGGACAACACTTACACAACTCATTGAATGTGGAGAAGTTCAGTTGGTGCCTACAAGAAACTTTGTCACTATGTTTTAATGCCATTGGTATGGGAAGTTACTCTGTAGGCTACCAAAAGAGAAACATAAACACCAACATAATCTCGATGGTGGCACAGAACTTGTCGGCATAGCCAACCAATGTCTGTTTTTACATAAGTTCTACTCCAACTCCACGGGATGAAACCCATATTTAATATTGTTTGGGTGACCATGAACCAGACTAGATAGCCCAGAGTCCTAGGGTAAAATAAAACACTACTGATCTTAAAAACAAAAATGGTCTCTATCATACAGCACATCCTGTATTAAATACGTTAGTGAATGCTGAAATGGTTGAAATAGGTGAGACCATGTAATTTTAATTTAAACCTGTTCAAATATACAGATGAGACTCATTGAAATTCGGCAAACAAAGTTCCTGGCCAAGCTATTCTTGTGGGCTTAAGTTACATAACATAATGTTGTGATATCATTGCTCTTCTTCACAGCAATTTTTTTAGGTTCACTTTTTTGTTTTGTTTTGTTTTTCTTTTCTTTTTTTTAATGTACGAGTTTTGTCTGTGTGGATGTATATGGACCATGTGTGTGACTGGTGCCCACAGAGTCGGAAGAGAGTGTTGGATCCCTAGAATGGAAGTTTTGCTTGGTTGTGAGCTACCATATGAGTGCAAGGAATTGAACCGTTGGCTTCTGCAAAAGCAAAAAATTCTGTTAACTTATTAGCTCTCTAATCACTTTCACAAAAACTTTCTGAAGTAAGATTATGTTTGGAAACTACAGTGAGACTGGGGCAAGAATCCCATTTGTATTACAAATACATTTGTATTTGGTCATTGTGACCAAATAACTGACAAGAAGTGGTTTAAATGAGGAAAGATTTATTTTACCTTATGGTTTGAGAGGATACAATTCAGCATTGTAGTGGCATGGTGGTAGATGTTTCACAGTTTCAGAAGCACGTGCCTGGGACTCCTGACCTCTTCACATCACAGCAGAATGTGACACAGAGACCAAATAAGCAGCCAGACTCTTTAATTAGCCACCACTGGCTAGCTGAATTCTAGCAATCCCACCCATTTCCAAGGCTATGCTCCTGAATGGGAACCACAAGCTCTAACATATGAGACTATGGGAGACATTTTACATCTGATCTGTAACATCAAATAACACAAGAAATCAGTTATTTCATCACCTTTTTATAAATGCATGCATACCTAAAACTCTATGTTTTATTTCTATGATTCATATAAAATTATCATATAAGGGTATTAAAAATATGTTAAATAATCAAGGAGGCATCATAGCAGTGAACACATAGAAATTAGAGGGAGAGCTAAGGTGCATGTGTCTTGTTTCAGACACTCCATGTGATATTTTATTTACAGTCAAGAGTCCTTGCTTGCTTCATACAAAAATAAAAAGAGCAAGTGAATAAATCCATTTGTGTTTAAGATTTAGAAGATGCCATGGACCCGTGTTACACTCCAGTTTACTATGGCTATGGCAGAAATGTAAAATTGGATGCTACGGATTTCTTTTTTCATAAAGAAAATCAATATAAAGCAATTTGACTTGAGCTATGATTTTCAAAATTATAAATGACTGCTTCAGATTCCCTGTACAACCAATTCCATGATGACTATAAGTTGATCATCAGAAAAGCTTTATCCAAACAAGCTGTTAAAGAAAAACGTACTTAGGCATCATAAAGAGTTTGTATATGTTAGCTTTTCTATAATTAAAGAGCAATGCATAATAACAATCACAGACCTGCATGATAGCCCACTTTCTAGAATGGCTCTTCTTTTGTTTGGATGCTGTAATAATGTATTTTCAGCATTGGCTTATAAAGAATAACTATAATAACTCATATCACGCACTGAGTCCTTGCTAGGCACCAGATGCTGTACCAAAAGCTTTGCAGGAATCTCTCATTTTATAATGCAACAATATTCTGAAGTCCAACAGTTCTGGAAACTGAAGCTTTAAGTGTTTGTGTAACTGGCTCAGACAGACAACATTAGCAAGTATTTGTAATCAGACTTGAATCCAAGAATGTAGACTTCAAGGTATAGTGCCCATTTTGGTTGGTTGTTTCTATACTCTTCTCATTATTATCATGGCCATCCTCCTCCTTATCAACTTCTTTACCATCATCACCTGCATCATTACTCTGTGTGTTTGTGCGTATACTGTGTGTGTGTACATGTAAAGGTGTGCAAGTAAGTCTGTTCTCTCTTCAGTGTGAGTTCTGAGGATTTAATTCAGGTAACCTGTGAGTTCTGAGGATTTAATTCAGGTAACCAAGCTTTCAGAGTAAGCACTTTTATACTCCTAGTTGTCTTAGTGGAGCTACTATCACATCTGTTTACTGTGTGAAGTCCTCACCCAGTTTTGAGCTTGGAGGCTAACCGTTCAATTCTCATTTCATGAGCAGTGGAAAAGCTTATGTCCACAATTAAATCAGATTTCATTTAGGCTTCCCACTCTAGGCTTTGTGTATCAACTCCAGATATCGCAGGGCCAAGTGTCAGAGAGGCCAGGACATTTCTGGTCCTGGAGCGCCAGTAATTATTAAGTTAGCTGGTCACAAACATCTCAGCACAAAGAAAATCTCATCTCTTTGGCCATACATCAGTTTCTTCTCCATTTCTAACCCACTGTTCTTCTTTCAGAGGGAGCAAATCTCCTTGCCCAATTAGGCGCTGTCTGGCACTTTGAGCCTTAAAGCCACCAGGTTCTGTTTTTCCTTTATCGACCCAACCTCTTTGTGCTGTGCCTTACCTTCACAACAGTCTTAAATCTTATAAAACACAGGGCCTGCTCCTTCCACCTCTGTACTTGCTCCCACCTTGAGAATGCATCATTAAAGTATTTAAACAGTTATTTATCATCTTAGATCACTTATAGTATAAGCACAAGGCCAGGACTATAAATTATAAACCAGTTAGTTCTCTTTTCCATATATATTAGTTGCCCTTGGTTCTTATTAGCTAGAATTTGTTGATAACATTTCATTAAGATCTTTTCTCCCACGTGGTAGTAGAGATCATACCTAAGATAGCATTAAATTTAATAAGGCAAAGAGAAGGTTATAAAATTAATAAAATGAGCAGGTTTTAAATAACCTCATAGTCTCTGTCAGGTTTATGAATAATAAATTGTTAAGCAAACTTAGCAGAAAAGTAAAAGGATTATTACTATGTATGAGAAACCAGTAAAGAAAATAGGAAGTAACTCATATAAAATATGAAAAAGGAATAATAATTTCAAGTAGGTTCCTTGTACTTCAGCAGCTCAGTGATAAATATATTAGTGATGATTTACCCTGAGTATGGAAACAAGGAAATGAAATGGTGTAGCCAACAGTGAATCTCTTCAGCAGAATGATAACAGAATAGAAAACCTTGTGAAAAATCAAATTATATGTGTTTTTGGAGTTTTGGCCTATGATGTATCAGTGTCAGCTACTCCACCAAGACTTTGTTGTATACAAGTGGTTGTGAAAAGGAGTTAATGAGCAGTGAAAAGTGTGTCTGTGTTCTAGAAAAGCTCTATTTATACGAACTGGCAGCAGGTTGGAAATCACCCATATGTTATATTTGCTGACCCCTGGCTTAATATTCTGAATTATGAGTTTTGGTTTTCTCTTTCATCTGTGATGCCCTGACATTTACATAAAGAACCACATGCCAGCAACAAAGTAAGATTTGTTTGATTAATCATAGGAATTACTTCTCTTTTAACAGTATATTCATTAGTTCTTTGAGAATATAGTTTGTTTTGATAACATTCATCTCCACCCTTTCACCCAACTCCTCCCATATGCAAATCCTCCTCTCTACCTCTCACATTTTATGACCTTTTTATTTATTTATTTGTAATGATATTGACTCTCATTAGATGTCCTGGTCCTCTGGCTCTTACAGTCTTCCTCTCCACTCTTCCACCTCTGTATAATCACATTATGATTGTAATTAATCTAGTCATTTTAGGGCCAATGAGGAAGGTCCTACAAACTTCCAAAAAAAAAATCCATTTCTGTGGGCCAGTGAATAATCAGAAATGCATTGCATTTTCTATTTGTAATTTTTGAAAATATAACGTGTATATCTGTGTATTTCTCTGTGCAATGAAAAATCACTTGGCATGAGAAAGGAATAAAACCCTTCCATGTTGTGAGTAATAATATGAATATCTACCATGTGACATTCTATTCTTCTGTCCAGGACTCAGACCCATTTTTCTCAGAAGGCTTCTCTGCAGGTACAGACATCATTTTGTGTTCTCTTTTAATTTTCCATCTAAAGTGGCCTTCAATGTTCCTTCACATGGCAGTATTTATCACAACCTAAGGACCTCATTATTACTTCTTTCCTAAGCTGAGAGAAGTACAGGCTTCAGAATACATAATTTATTCAACTTTACATGCATAAGGTCTAGCACTATGCCCAGTTCTTAGTAGATTTTTATGTTTCTAAAATTAAAAAAGAAGATAACTATCTTGGTCAGTTAGCATCTTGAAAGCTTTAGGAGCCTTGCATCAAGGGACCTGCCTAAGGCTAAGCAGTATGAGAGACTCCAAATCTTTCAGAACAACCGATGAGATCTAAATCTTTGTACATGCTTCACTCTTGAGCTTACTGTATGGTAAGATACTGTGCATTTCATTCCTCAGCGTCCATACTTACTCTGATTAAAGTTGATTTGTTCACTCCCGGTAGTAAGAAAGCAAGGTGGGAAAAAATGATGAAGACGGGTTGTTTTTCTTGTCTGACCCCTAATGGTTTTTGTTTAGCACAGTCTGGAAAGGAGGATGCCTGTAAAGATGTGTGTAGAGAGGCTACTAAGAACAAAAACTCAGTATAACCTTGGCGCTGAGTGACTCGCTCCCCAAATGCCGTTTACAATGTGCTGACTGTAATACTTTGAAAAGAAACCACTGGTAATAGCAAGAAATTAGGCCCTGGTTAGAAACATGTTGCTGCTTTGCCAAATCTTCTGTGGAATTTAACTACTACATATTTTAGGTTAAAGAAAACTAGATCTTCTGCATTTTGGCCAAATTTGATTTGGGTTTCAAATTATCTCATAGGAAAATTTTAGCTGATAATTCATTTTATGTTTGTTTCACATGGAGATATATTTACAATATGCTAGGGAAATGCATATCTTCTTGTAGTTAAAAAAAGTTTTAAAAGTATACCTAGTTCTACAAATAACTGATGCTTACAGGAAAATTCTAGTTGTCTTGGAGGATTAAAAACAGAAATAGATAAATAGAAATGTTCATATTTTTGGTCATTGGATCTAGGGGAATAAACAAGTAGAATAAATACTACGAGGAAGACTAGAACAAAATAATACTTCTGCAGTCCCCAGATTAATATCTGGAAACATCTGGAACCTAAATCTAATTTAATACTTAAGTATCTAATTCTGATTGTGGTTCCTAGGTATATTCAATAAGCATGTCCCTTTTATATTTGACATTTTAAAAATCTTCTGGTAGGTTCATTACTTCTCTTTCATTTTCTATGAAAAGATAAAGTGTGAAAACAGGCATGTAGGATATATCTCTCTTGAATGTAGTGAAATGAGGTACAATCTGGAACAAATCTACATTTCTCTAGCAATTTATCATTTACCATACTGATTCAGTTTACATATTGTGATCACTAATACCCCAGGAAACATTTCATTAGATTTTCACAAAAAGGGGAGGGGGCAAAAACACTTTATGGAAGTAATTTGTGCCAGGGAGAACCTATACTGATTACTTACACATTTGAAAAATATTATATGGAGTGTTCACTACACAGAAGTAGGTGCAAGTAATTTCAAGACATTATAACTCATAGTCCTTTCACTGGAAGGGGTTAAGCTATTGTAAAAAAAAATTTTACAATTGACATTTTCATGTGATGTGTTCTCAAACAATTTCACTCCCAAATTCCAACAAAGATTATTTTCTGTGATAACCCTGAACACTGACCCCTGTAAGTTTCACTTAGTTGTTCATTCACGTAGTTCATCTTAGTGCATGTTTTCTTGTTTTGAATCATCTCTATCAGTCACTCCTTGACAATTTTACTCACTACTAAATAAAAGTCTGTAAGGTGATTTGCCCAATGTGCTTTAAACACATTGCCAATCTAGGAGCTGTTCATGAGGAAGAACACTTGTATTTCCACCAGCAAAAGATTTCACTTCAGCTGCATTAAATGACTTTCCTTTAATGCTAGCCCTTACTCATAGTTCATTGTCACCGCTGGAAATTTTTACCGTAAACACTCTTTGTAATTAAGGAATAAAATCCATTCATAGTTGTGATAAATATCTGGTCTAAAAAACACTAAAGGGGAAAGTTTTTATTTTTAATAAGGGTTATAAGGTTGTCAGTATGTGTTCAACTAACTGGCATCATATAGATTGCAGTGATATATGAAGGGACAAAATTGTTCATCTCATGACAGAAAGGATGTGTGTGTGTGTTTGTGTGTATGTGACAGAGAGATAGATAGATGATAGATAGATAGATAGATAGATAGATAGATAGATAGATAGATAGATAGATAGAGAAGGGGTGGCAGGAAGAGGGAAAAGAATGAACCAAGGTTCAGAATATCCTGCAGAGATAGGTGCTCAGTGTTTAGAACCTATTTTTTTTAAACCCGATCTTATCTCCTATTGACTAATGTAGTATGAGCTTATAATAAATTAACTTGTAGGTGATGATAAAACCTCAGGATGTTATCATATATCAGGAGAACTACCATCTAAGGAATCAGTCTTCAAAGCATAATCATTTCTGGGGAACAAATCATACCCAAACAACAACATGGTATAGAGATATTTAAACAGAAAATGTCTAATTGAAGTAAATGTAAAAATAAGTACCTGATTTTTCACAGCTTAATGTAGTTGTATGTCATGATAGGTAGAATTATTAGTGTAAGATTAATTTTTTAATAACCCAGTTATTCTTCCAGCCTCCATTCTTATTAGATAAGTTAGACATATGCTACCCATATCTTAAGTTTATTTAAAATTTATGTCTTCAATTTACTTATTTACTTACTTAGTGTATAGGGGTGGAAGGAGTGTATATGCCACAGTATGTGTGTGGAGGTTACAGGACAACTTGTGGGAGCTGGTTTTCCCCATCCACCAATGGGCTCCTAGAACTCAACTCAGATCATTAGTCTTGTTAGTAAGGGCCTTTACCCACTGAGCCATCTTACTGGCCTGACTATTTAAATTTAAGCCTTTTTAGAAGAAGAAAACCAGCAGTTTTTCAATCTCTACACTATAAGGCTTGTATATTACCATATTCATAGTTACAAAAAATAAATCTCTGCTGAGCATTGATCTTCCTCTTAGATTTCTGTTTATATTTTAGAGTCGATAGCTGTTGTGGGTAACATCAAGAAAATAATGATAATTGGCAATGAGAATTCAACTAATTTGCATATGATTTGGAAATAAGGGACCCATTTACAATCTAATCTTTCTGTTAGCCAATAGAATTTACCCATAACATTCAAGACTAATATTGAAAGAATTGTAGTATATACAACAAAGTGTAAGTCATATACGCAACCAAAGATGTTGATTCACAAAAATAAGCTTATATAGGAACACTTATTTGCCTGATTAAAGTGCATAGACTTTTCAGATACAAACTGAAAGATTTCAAAAATTACAAGGATATCATAGTGTATCCTAATGAACACTAACTCTGAAACCAGAAAGACATGTGTTCTGATTTATACTTGACCACAACTTGCAATGTGACACGGTGGGGGCATATTTCAGTTCTAAAGCTTGGGTTTCCTTATCTCTTCAAGGTCGAACAGTCAGCACTTCCTTTTGACTGCAAGACTATATAGATATATATTATCTGGTTTGAATAGCTTCAGCATATTCAATAGCTACCTAGCTTTCATGAGTTCAACATTGTTTTATTTGTTTATTTTTCACAACACAGCCTTTTACAATGCTTTCAGTATACTTTGTCATTAAACAGACACTTGATTGTATGTTTTGATTCAAAGAAGACTCAAAATATTAATAGAAAGAGGAAGCAGAACATAGAATCACAGGATTGTGTACTTACAGGTAGGGCTTTGAAGGTCAATAGCCTAGATTTCCAAGCGTGTGTGTGTGTGTGTGTGTGTGTGTGTGTGTGTGTGTGTGTGCATGTGTAAATGCATATGTGTGTGCCTGCCTTTCTATCTGTCTGTCTGTGTTTGTGAACATATGCATGCACATGAGTGAAATCACACACTACATATGGTCAGAGGATAGTGTTGGGCGCCTTCCTCTCCTGCTACCCACCTTATTCTCATTTTCCTCCAAGGTATTTGTAAAATTTCTTTTTTAAAAAAATTAAATATATATATATAAAACTTGAAGTAATAAAGTTATATCTCCATTACCACCCCCTCCCTCCACTCCCTCCTGGTTCCTACTTCATATGGAAAAACAAAAAACCCAGAAGAGCCAAATCAATCATTTACAATAAAAAAAATCTGGAGGTATCACTATCCCAGATTTCAAGCTGCACTACAGAGCAATAGTAGTAAAAACAGCATGGTACTGGTATAGAAACAGACCAGCGGGCCAATGGAATTGAATCGAAGACCCAGAAATAAACCCACAGACCTATGGTCACAATTTTTTTTTAATAATTTATTTTTTATTTCTTCAAGTTACATCTCAATCACAATCCCCTCCCTACTCCCCCCTCCAGTCCCACCCTTCCACCCTCCTCCCCCTCAACCCCCCCATCCTCTTCCCTTCTTTTTTTTTTTTTTTAGTTTAAGGTATTTATTTTTCCCCCCAACAGCTCCCCCTTTCAGTCCAAATAATTGTTCTTTTTCTTATAACTATAAATACAATACAAAACAACAGAAATAAATAGGCCACGATTATAAGAGTTATATGGCTTAGCATACATTCCCAATGTCCAGTCCATATGTATTTGGCACCTGACTTTAACATTCTACTATCTAACCATCTCCATGAGTTTAAAGTTCTATATCTAACTCAGCTTTCATACTAACTTGCCTCATAATTTTAAAAATATCTTCTTAGATCCAGAACACCTTTGACAAAGAAGCCAAAACCGTACAATAGAAAAAGGACAGCATCTTCAACAAATGGTGCTGGTCTAACTGGATGTCGAGATGCAAAAGAATGAAATTAGATCCATACATATCACCATGCACAAAACTTAAGTCCAAGTGAATCAAAGACCTCAATATAAGCCCAACACACTAAATCTAAAACTTCTTAAATAACAAACTATCATCCCTTTTCATCGTCAGTGAACTTAGGCTTGTTTTTTAATGTAATTATGTCTCCCATAAACACTTAGTCTCATTTTTTTTCTCTTCTGACCATTTTTATTTAGAATAGTTTGCTTGCTCACTGCCTGATGCCTTCATGCCATTCCCATATCCATCCAACTCTTGGTTATGACATCAAAACAATGGCCTCTAAATATATACCTCTAATTTTATACCTCCACAGGTCCAGATTTGTTTAAATGTAGTCTCCTCCTTTTTTGCTTCCAATAAAACTTGTAAATTCAGCATAAATATATATATATATATAAATTTTAAACATCAATCCCCCCAAAATGTCTCTTTTCCTCTAATGCTTACTTTTAATACTAGTGCACCATATGTTCTGTTTTTAACTTTTCAGTGGCTTTAGCAAATGCCAGAGATCATTAACATGAAGAAAAAGATTTAATTTGGCTCACAGTTGCAAGGTTCCAGCCTACAGATTGTTTTGCCTGGTTGTTTTGGACTCTGGAGATACAGGATATCATTGTATGATGATGTATCATAGCAATTTATCAGAGCAGTATGAAATGAGAGGAGTAGGGAAGGTATTAAAATTCCTTTTGAGGAAACATTCTCAGTCTTGCTTTTTATTATTATTATTATTTAACATTTATTTATTACTTCAAATTATGTCTCCATTACTGTCCCCTCTCTTCACTCCCTGAGGGTCCCACCCTCCTATAATCTACCCCCTCTCCCACCCATCCCATCCCTCCCATGTGGGATGCCTCCATGTATTGACCCCACTCAGTTAGTCAGTCACATGAGATCTAAGACCTTCCTGTTGCACAGGAGGTATACATGGCAGCTCCACTAGGGTGGAGTGTCCCATTAGCAGGTAACAAAGTCCATGTTTCTGTTCTTTTGGGTCTATCGATTGAAGGATGACTATCTTGTACCTCCAGTTACATGGTTATGTGGTTAAAATCCAGTTATAAGGGAATATATGTCATGTATATCTTTCTGAATCTGAGTTAGCTCACTTATGATGAGCTTTTCCAGTTCCATCCATTTGGTTGCAAATTGCATGATTTCCTTGTTTCTTATAGCTGAGTAGTATTCCATTGTGTAAATGTACCAGTTTTTTAAAATCCATTCCTCACTTGAAGGACATTTGGGTTGTTTCCAGTTTCTAGCTATTACAAATAAAGCTGCTATGAAAACAGTTGAGGAGATGTCCTTGTGGTTTGGTGAGGAATCTTTTGGATATATGCCCAGGAGTGGTATGGCTGGGTGTTGAGATAGAGCTATTCCCCCAACTCACACAAATGGACAGTCTTAATTTTATTGCCTACAAAGTAGCAATAATAATACAATAAACTTTTTGGATTATTAAAAATATTAAATGTATTAATTATGTGTGATGTGTTTAAGAGGTTCAGAACAGAGTGAGTCCCTAGTCATATGTCACCATCAGCAGTATGGCTTACTTCTATTACCTCAGACTTTTTTATTCTCTTTATCATCCTCCTATGACATTGTTGATCTGAAGAATCTTCATTCTTTTCTTGTTTTTGGTAATTGTGTTTCATAATGTAGAGTCTGTTCTGCTACTAGTATAATGGTTCAGTTATTAATAAATCAACCCTACACTCTGTTCCTGTCATTGGCATGTTTTCTACCTCTTTAGCATCAATAAGGAAGTGGATAACAGGAAGAAAGATACCATTAATTAAAGACACCATTAATACCATTTAATTTTTAGAGTTTGCTATAAGACTTAAATGCCTTAAAATGTCATGGTTATCAGACTTTACTCAACAATGAGAGTATTGAACAAATACAAGAAGTGAATAGTTCTATCCCCTGTGTTCAGTTAAAGCCTATCATGCATAAAATTTTCACAAATAGGAGTAAATAATTTCTAAGCTCAGTTAGGTTTGAACTCCCTATTCCATTTTGCATATCTGTTTTGGCATGAATTTTTCCGGTCTAATCTGAACACATCCTGTCCAAACAGGCACCCTTTGGTTAATCTTTAACCATTGCAGGAGGCTAATTAGAAGCCACTTGCTAATGTTTTCTTAGAGAATTAGGAATCCATGATAAACTATTTCAGAATAATCCTGCCAGGCAGCTCAAGAACTTTAGTTACTGCTGAGAGCAGCCCTCAGAGACAAATATTTGACACCTATTTCTTCCCTAGAGTACTCAAGATAGCACAGCAAGACCTCTCATTAAGTAAGGAATACCCTAAACCCTCCAATCCACATCTTATTCTGGTTAGCTGGCATCTAACTGATTGCTAATCTTTTGAAAAAGCAACAAAAGAAATTGATGTTGCCTTTTCCCCTATGATTACTTGTTTGGAAAATGCCAGACTCAATTATAATTCCTCCAAATTTGTACTTTGGTTATGTTCTAATTTTGCCAAAGGAGACCTTAATTGCTGCAGTGTAAGAAATTGTTTTAAACAATTCTGAAAATCTGTCAGTTTATTTAATAATAATTTATTTCACAATCAAATTCTGATGTGATCTTAAAATTATAATCAGAACAGTGAGTAATGGCTTTTACTGGACTTGAAAACTAATAGGAGCCTTCTAGAAGCAGCATTACATATGTATTTCTTTCATGGTAAAATTTCTGAGATAGAGAAGACAATTTTTCATGGATTTCATGCCAGGGAAATTTATTTCTAGGTGAATAAGGATTTCTGCATAACTGCATCAATGACTACTAATTTGAGTTCAAATTAATTAACTGTATAATACTCAAATGGGATATGGTCAGTACGTGTACTGAAATAATATAAAGTTTTTGCTTCTTAGTTTTGGTTCTAGAACTTTTATTTTTTTATGATTTGATTATTCACAATATTGTGTTTCTGTGTGTGTGTGTGTGTGTGCGTGCGTGCATGTGTGTGTGTGTTTCAAGATTGTGTGTATTTATGCATACCTGTAAACACTTATATTTTAGTGTTTCTACAACTAAGAGAAAACAACAGACACATGAATGCTCAAGTGTGCATACAATTTGTTCACTTTTGTTACATACACACAAAATATAGCAAGGTATGTACATTATTTCATATATGCATACACAGATCATGGGTTTCTCTTTACATTAATATTAAAAAGCAATTTTTGTTCATTTGTTTCTGGGTCTGTAATTCCCTATTGAATAGAAACATTATGGATTGTCTTATTCCCTCCCCTAAATTTATAGACAGAGATTATTTTGGTACTTTTCTTTTTTTTAATATTTTATTTTTTATTTCTTCAAGTTACATCTCAATCACAATCCCCTCCTTACTCCCCCCTCCAGTCCCACCCTTCCACCCTCCTCCCCCTCAACCCCCACATCATCCTCTTCCCTTCTTTTTTTTTTTTTTTTAGTTTAAGGTTTTTCTTTTTTCCCCCCAACAGCTCTCCCTTTCAGTCTAAAAAATGGTTCTTTTTCTTATAACTATAAATACAATACAAAACAACAGAAATAAATAGGCCACAATTATAAGAGTTATATGGCTTAGCATACATTCTCAGTGTCCAGTCCATATGTATTTGGCACCTGACTTTAACATTCTACTATCTAACCATCTCCATGAGTTTAAAGTTCTATATCTAACTCAGCTTTCATACTAACTTGCCTCATAATTTTAAAAATATCTTCTTAGATCTAGAACACCCTCTTGATTCCTAAACAACTCAAAATTTAACTATGAGACTCTAGCTGTCTATTCTTCAACCACCTCAGAGACCTGAGAGGGATAAATATATCTGATTATATAGGAAGTGCAGGGCCTGCAGCTTCCAAAACTAAAAAATGACATACCAGTGGCTGCCTGGACAGTTCCCATTTTCTCTCCATACATTACAGCATCAATCTTCAGCCATTTGGCCCCATTTCTCTGACAGACATTGGTTGTAGAGCAGGGATTATGAAGGACTTACCTACCCTGTCTTGGCAGAGTTAGGCTGTCGACTTATCTGCTTCCAAGTTTTGTCCTTTTTGGACAGAAGTCTGTCTACAGTTGAAGCAAGGGATTTTTCTTGCCAAGAGAACGGCTTACCACCAATTCAATCATCTCCCACTGGACATTCTTCGATGCTCATCTTCTACTTGGAGTAGAATAAGGGGTGCTGTCAGTAGCTGACATGTCTCGATATCAAAAAATCTTAAGTTAAGAAAACATCTTTGAATGCCATATTCTGCAGATCTCTTGAGGTTTTTGAAGACTGCTATGGTTCAAAGAAGCAGTGTGTGTGGTAGAGCAATGTTAGAAGATAGTAGGACCTTTAGAAGGTGGACATCATTGAATGAAGTGAGGTCAGCTTGGGGTTGCCCTTGAAGGGGACTGTGGAATTCTGGTCTTCTCACTCTGTTCTTTCTCTGAATCCATGAGGGAAGCAGCTTTATTCCACCATACTCTGCCTCCATGATAGACTGCCTTCCATAGGCCTCAAAGGTACAAAACTAGGCACCATAGCATACCTCTAAAACATGAGTCAAAACAAAACACTTGGGATGGGGGTGACAGAGTTCAGCAGGAAAGTGTTTGCTTACTTTACATAAGTGCCTGGCTTCAATTTGCAGAACTGAGATCTGGAAAGGAAAACAAAAACCAAAACACACACATCCAAAAAGGTTAGGCTGGGCATGCAGATATTTACAAGTATTTTGTCTCATAACGTTGTGTCACAGCATTTTATTTTATTTTTTAAATTTTGTCTTCTTTTTCAACTTTATTTCTATTTTTGTATATACTCTCTTTTTTACCTTACTGTTCCTTTAGGTACATACACTAGTTTTCAGTTTAGTGCTTTGATGGGATCCCTCAGGTTGTGAACAACAGGTATCTTTATCTGTTTCTTGTGCTTTTTCTTGGGCTCTTTTTAAACTTCTGTTTTATTTTGCTTTTTGTCCTGTTCTGATGTTAGTTTTTGTCTTATTTTATTTTTATTCTTAAGAAGCCTTTTTGTTTTCTTTTTTAAATATTTATTTATTACTTCAAGTTACATCTCCATCACACTGCCCTCTTTCCCCCCCCCTCCCAGTCCCCACCTCCCACCCTCTACCCCAACTCCATTCCATCCCACTCCTCTGGAGTGGAGTGTCCCTATCTAACAGTCAAGAGAAAAAAGGAGGTGAATCCAGAATGAAAAGAAGGAATTGAGAGGAGTAGAGGAAGAGGAAAACAAATTAGGATATATTATGAGAGAAAAATAATCTATTTTAAATACAGAAAAATTATTCTCCTGCTTCAATCTACTGAATGCTAGGATTGCAAGTGTGTAATCCAAAAAATATAAATTCAAAAAATTATATAAATTTTAAAACTTTGTTTGTGTGCACTACAGTATAAAAGGTTACTATTTAACCTTACTACACCTTAACATAAAGCCCGACACACTCAGTCTAACAGAAGAGAAAGTAAGGAAAAGCCTTGAACTCATTGGCACAGCTGGCAACTTCCAGAACAGAACACCAGCAGCTCAGGCTCTAAGACCAACAATTGGCTCTAAGACCAATAAATGGGACCTCATGAAACTGAAAAGCTTCTGTAAGGCAAAAGACACTATCTTTCAAACAAAACGGCAACCTACAGACTGAGAAAAGATTTTTAACAACCCACATCTGACAGAGGGCTATTACCCAAAACTTACAAAGAGCTCAAGAAATTAAATACCAAGAAATCAAATAATCTAATAAAAAATGGGGAACAGAGCTAAACAGAGAATTTCCAAAGGAGGAATCTCTAATGGCTGAGAAACATTTGAAGAAATGGTCAACATCCTTAATCATCAGAGAAATGTAACTCAAGACGACTCTGAGCTTCCATCTCACACCTGTCACAATGGCTAAGATCAAAAACTCAAATGACAGCACATGCTGGTGAGGTTGTAGAGAAAGGGGAACTCTCGTCCTTTGCTGGTGGGAGTGCAAACTTTTACAATATCTATGAAAATCCGTCTGGCGATATCTTAGAAAACTTGGAATAGCTCTACCTCAAGATCCAGCCATACCACTTCTGGGTATACATCCAAATGATTCCTCACCAAACCACAAGGATATTTCCTCATATATGTTCATAGCAGCATTATTTGTAATAGCTAGAAACTGAAAACAACCAGATGTCCCTCAACTGAGGAATGGATAAAAAGAAAAAAAAAACTGTGGTACATTTACATAATGGAATACTACTCAACTATCAGAAACAAGGAAATCCATGCAATTTGCAGCCAAATGAATGGAACTAGAGAAGTTCATCCTGAGTGAGCTAACCCAGACTAAAAAGGATGCACATGGCATCTATTCACTTCTAATTGGATTTTAGCCATATAGTACAGGATAACTATACTATAATCAATGTACAAAATGGAACAGGAACATAGACTTTGTTACATGTTAATGAGACACTTTGCCCTACCAGGGTTGCCTTGTAGGCCCCCAGTATATGAGGAGGCTCTTGGCTCTCATATCACTACTGAAGTGGGGCATGGGACTGTTATGTAGGGACACTACACTCCAGAGGAGTGAGATGGAAGGGATAGGAGGTAGAGGGTGGGAGGGTGGGACTGGGAGGGGTGGAAAGAGGGCACAATGATGGAGATATAACCTGAAGTAATAAATTAACATTAAAAAAAGAAAATCATTGGAAAACAGGAAAAGAAAAGAATTTATGGTTATAAAAAAGCATCTGGGTTCATTCCATTTCACAATTTGAAGTATTTTTTGAGTATTTATATAATTCTTAGCAAGGAGTTAAGTCTTCTCAATACATTGAGACAGCAATTATTGATAATCTTTACTAATCAGGCACATAAACGTCTGTTTTCAGAAATACCTTCCAGTGTAAAGTATAGAAAATTAAGTTATTTGTGAAATTGAAGCTGTCAGCCAGCAAAACAGATAGAACAACATAGGTGTTATGCTAAAGCAACCAAATTTCAGTATCTTTTCCCCCCTTTTTTAAAACAGTGTTTCTCTGTGTAGCTCTGGCTATCCTGGAACTACACAGTAGACCAGGCTATCTTCAAACTCAGAGATCTGCTTGCATCTACAGGGATTAAAAGCAAGTACCACCAACTGCTAGGCTTCATTTCAGTAATTTTTTTGATAATATTAAAGAAACAATTTTAACACTTAAATATACTTAAGGTCACAAATCTTCAAATTCAAAAACCCCATCAAAATTTTCATCATGGGCTGGAGGGAATGTTTCAGCTGCTAAAGGATAGGTTCACAACCAAATTATTTCATCACATGCTAAAAGTTGAAATGTTGGAAAATGTTTATTCAAAATGTTAATTTTGGGGGAGAAGTCCTTTTTTAATTGAAGCTCAAAGTTTGGTGAAAATGAACTTCATCTTTCAAAATTTGATTTCTCATTTTTCTTTGTATGGGAAAAGAAATAATGAAATAAAATTTTCCCTCTAAGAGTACAGTATTTGTGTTTTCGAGACAAACCAAACTAAAGTTATCTAGGGAATTGATGTGCTTTACCTTTCAATCTATACACATGGAGGAGAATATGACCCAGGATCTTATTTTTTGTTTTGGTATCTAAATTCAATTCATGTCTGCACTTGAAATGAATGCCATTCACTTGTCCATGTGATTTTTATCTATCTATTATAAATTTGTTCTGCATCTGTCTTTCTTTTTATCTAGCATTGTTGTAAGTTTTTCTTTCTTTTTCCTTCATCACAATTACTACTGTGATGTCAATCACACAACATAATTTGGGACTCATCTATGATCTCAGTAGAAGGTAGACATCTAAACTCAGACACCTTGAACTTCCAAGTCTAAAAAGGAACAGGTTAAAACACTCTGTTTTTGAGCTGCAATGCACATAAATTAAAATGACCACACATTATGCAAAACTCTCTTGTGCTCTGTCTCCTAGTATGGACTTTCTCTTCTTTGTGCTTATTCTAGTCTTCAATACTCAGGATTATGGTCAGGAGTACAGACATTAGCTCCTCAATCTTGGAGGTCCAGACACTTAGTAATGACAGATATAAAATGTAGTTTAAAGAAAACAATATACAGAAGGGTGAAAATTGTGACAGAAGACATCATAAGCAATAAATTGAGGACTAAGGTTGAAAGGGTGAAGAGGGTCTACTTCTTGTTATATAGTCATAAATTACAATGTAGAGGGAAAATCAAGGTGAGAGGTGAAAGTGAGGGCCGGCCATGCAAAGAACTCAACTCATCTGAAATCACAGATGCATATTAAGATTTCCTTGCAATGTTTTGTCACTAAATACTGGTTCCCTCACTAAATTAAAAATTTGTTTTGTTTTGTTTGTTTGTTTTATATCCTTGTTTTCCTTTTTCATCACTGTTAGGTTTCATTATAATCTCTGACATTTGTTGATAAGTACTAGCCAGTGACTCATTTCTTCACTGGTTTCCTCTTTTCCCTTGGGGTCGTTTGAATAGTTACTGTAAATCTATCTATCCAGCCAAACTTTCTTAGTCTTTTCTGATCCTAATTGTAGATCTCTTTTTAGTATTTTCGTCTATGTCAGGATGACATCTATAGGAGTTGGTCTCACCCAAGAAAGACCATCATGCCATTTATAAAATTATATTTCAAGTCACCCAATATTCTAAGGGCAAATACATTTTCCATTCTATGTATGCTTATGCATGTGTGTGTTAATATGCTAAAAGCTTTCCATTCTCACAAGTTCTTTACTTCTCTAAAGTATCACCTCCTAACACCATTACATAGGTGGGCAGGATTACAACATGAATTTTGAAGGGCCACAAACATTCAGTCTATAACAACAGTTCTCAACCTGTCTGTCATGACCACTTTGGGGGTTACATATCAGATATATTGCTCATTAGATATTACAATTCATAACAAAATTACAGTTATGAAGTAGCAATGAATTAACTTTATGGTTGGGGTCACCACAACATGAAGAACTGCATTGAATGGTGGTGGTATTAGTAAGGTTGAGAATCATTGGTCTATAACATTTATATAATATACATGCATATATATATATGTAAGATTTCATTCATAAATCCTGGATCATAATTGCTTTTTCAATTCATGCTATAATAAGTATAATTCCTCTTGTTTAAGGCAGGTAATAGAAACTTTGACATTTCCTTACTCTTATTTTAAGGTCAATAAATTATGAATTACCCTGTCTGACAGTAGATCATTAAGCACTATTTATAACAGAGAACCCTTGAAGCATTATGAGGTATTTTCTAACTCAGGCAACTAACAATGATGTTTATAAAAATGACTCTCCTTAAATTCCACATTAAAAAAGAATAGCATTATACAGACAGAGGAGGTTATATTTGGAATGTATATGTATATGCATATATGTAAACAATTAATGAAAAAAGAGGCTATGAATTTGAAACTGAGCAAAGAAGGTATGTGGGAGGACTTGGATGGAGGAAAGGGAAGAGAAACATGATATAATTTGATATAACTATAATCACAAAAATAAGATAGTAAAAAGAAAGTCCAAGGTTTTTTTTTTTTTTTTTTTTTTTTTACTCCATGTTGAAAGAATTCAGGGACATTTGAAAATATTTATTTATTACTTCAGGTTACATCTCCATCACAGTGTCCTCTTTCCACACTTCCCAGTCCTGTCCTCCCACCCTCTACCCCCTAACCCTTCCATCCCACTCTGTTGGAGTAGAGTGTCCCTATGTAACAGTCCCCCACCCCAGTTCAGCAGTCATTTGAGGGCCAAGAGCCTACTCATACACTGGGGACCTAAAAGGCAGTACTACTAGGGCAAAGCGTCTAATTGACAGGGAAAATACTCTATGTTCATGTTCCCTTTGGTGCAATGTTTGTAGTATAGTTAGCCTGCATCATATGGCTAAAATCTGACTGTAAATGAATAGATGCCATGTGTATCCTTCTGAGTCTGGGTTAGCTTACTCAGGATGATCTTCTCTAGTTCCATCCATTTGGCTGCAAATTGCATGATTTCCTTGTTTCTGATAGCTGAGTAGTATTCCATTGTGTAGATGTACCACAGTAGTTTTTTAATCCATTCTTCAGTTGAGGGACATCTGGGTTGTTTCCAGTTTCTAGCTATTACAAATAAGGCTGCTATGAACATAGATGAGGAAACATCCTTGTGATTTCACGAGGAATCATTTGGATGTATACCCAGAAGTGGTATGGCTGGGTCCCGAGGCAGAGCTATTCCAAGTTTTCTAAGACATTGCCAGACTGACCTCCATAGTGGTTGCACAAGCCTGCACTCCCACCAGCAATGGAGGAGGGTTCCCCTTTCTCCACACCCTCGCCAGCATGTGCTGTCATATGAATTCAGAGACTTTTTAACCAGGCAAGCACTTGGAAGTTTCTGGACGCAGGTTTAGTAAGTGAAAGAGTGTAGAATTTCCCTGTACTTCCCTTACACCTCACCCTGGCTTCTCTCTACCTGTAATCTTTATAATAAGTCAACAAGCAATTCTAGAGATCTATGTTCTGTTAAAATGTATTAATCAAACCAAAGTGGTGGGTATTGCACAATCCTAGCTTATAGGGGGTTGACCAGAAGGGTAAGTAATACAATTTGGGGCATGTGACTGGAGAATCAAATAGAAGGACAGTCTTAGAGTCTTAACCCCTAATCTGTGAGATCAGTAGTTACCTTTTCAGGTAGATAAAATCAGAACTGAATGGAAGGATTCCCTTTTGATATCACTGTAGAAGTTACTTTTTTTTTTTTTTACTGCCATGTGTGACTGTATTTATTGTGGGGAGGGTTCCTTACATTTGTCAGTGTCAGAGAAATCTCCATTTTTTTGTTTTGGCATGAGAACAGGAAACATGTGCAATTACTTTTTCCAGCAGAAACATTTCCTAAATAGATATAGTTTTGTCATTTTCTTCTCTTGTCTTGTCTTCATGTAGGGTCTCCCTTTGTACTCCAAGCTAGCTTTGAACTCCCTGTACTCCTGCTCAAGCAGCCTGAGAACAGGAGTTACAGACTATAGCCATCATCCCTGGCTTGGATGTAGCTTTCTTGAAGAAAGAAATTATGTCTTCTTTGTCTTCACAAACCAGAGAGCAACTTCCAAAGCATGCAGTACACAGCCAGGCACTCAGATGTTTCACATAATGTTCCTTAAATAATGGAATTCTCATGTCTCTGTATTCCCTA
This sequence comes from Lophiomys imhausi, assembly GCA_907164525.1. Lineage (NCBI taxonomy): Eukaryota > Metazoa > Chordata > Mammalia > Rodentia > Muridae > Lophiomys > Lophiomys imhausi. The sequence continues at coordinate 1,730,067 of CAJQZJ010000315.1, read as the reverse complement.
TAGTGCTAAGTGGGGCTGAAGGCATTGTTGCCACTCAATAAATAGTTGTTGATTGATTGATATGTTAGTGGAACATAAAAACTAAAAGAAGCTGAAATCAGACTAATATTTTATTGAAATGCAATAAAACTATCTTCAGTTTTTAAGTATTTTAATGCTTTCAACTGTTGTTTCATCTTCCCATCATAGCTAAGTTTTTATGCAATGTCATAAGGCTGTCGTCTGATCAAATTTATAAGACCCCTAAAAATCCTCAAGCCTCATAGCAATGCCAGGATCTAGGAAATCTGCAGTCATTTATGATTAATGACGCTCTGTGTTTTGTGAAGCATTATTGAAAACAGAAGCCTATGACTTCACTGTTTCTGACAATAACTTTGAACACAGGGTCAGTCCTTCAACTTTAACATTTCTTTGTAAGATTAATAGAAAGTAAAAACAATCGCATTGGGATCTTCACCCAGATGTGACAAAGTGGGAGACACAAGTTTTCAATCTGTTTCTGCCAATGAAACACCACTTCATTTCCTAGAATATTGATGATGAGCAAGTGTTATTCAAGAGCAATCTAGTCATCAGGAAAACATAGAGTTCAGGATTCTATCTTGCACAGTATAGGGAATTCATAGAAGATGGCAACCAAATCTGGAGAATAGTACAATAGCTGATGCACAACACATGTAGAGTAACATTTATATCATCCTCCAGAGGAATAATTGGAAAGAGGATGATGAAGCTTTAAAAACAATCAAGATTGCTTTTAAAATGTAAGCAATAACTGGATGTTCCCTGAAAAAAGAAAAATCATATAATATGTGGACATTTTTGTTCAGTCACTTAAAAAATATATGTGCTTCAGCAAATAAAAAATAGATAGAATATATAGTTTACTTCTAAAAGACAATGTTAGATTCAAAACCATACATACCTGTTCTTCCAAAGCAGATGGTAATAAATGTGTCTCCATAAATGTATGTAAAGAGTATTTTACAGAAACTATTGATTTTCATAAAAGGAAGACATGCTTATACAAAAAGTATGACTCAAACATGTCACCTCTGCCTATTAACAGGCCTTTCTAGTGCATAAGAAATAAAATGTGACATATCTTGAGAATTAATATAATCTGTAAAATAAAGGAACACACCAAATTCTATCTCTCCTGCCTTCTTCAATTTATTCCTTAATTGTCAGGTAATGGGTATAGATTATTCAAAGTAGCCACTTGTGTGCAATGTTTTCTGCATAACAGGAACCTCTGAGGTTGCTAAACCACAGGCTGACCTTAAATTTGTATGAAAAATTAAGTGGAAGGGCCACAGTCAAGTTGTGGTTTTTCTCAGTTTAATATGACTTCCCTGGAGTCTGGCAACAGAAGGGGGAAAAAATCCAACACATAGCTGGTTGATAGGAACTGTCAACTTCCAGCCATAGCCCTGAAAAGGATTTAGCTGTAGCCAGCTTTCATCCTACCCCTCCTCCTGAAAAAGTGATGATATGAGGATAGGCAGGCCAAAAGACAGACATGTTCAGAAGTTTTCCTCTCGACTTATTTCCAAAATTAAGTTTGATTTTCAAAGAGAAAGTCTGCTTGCTTCAAAGTTGTAAACTGGTGTATCAAAAATGAGACACAAAATCAGTTCAAAGTTGTTAAGAATCAAATTCCTATCAAGACATGTTTACAGGGCTTACAGGAATCAGACCCTCCAAAGTAGGTCAAACAACCAGAACTATCTGAGAAAGGACATCCATCCAGAGCTTTGCACGTCTGAAGCTCCTGTTCTAGACAACTAGATAACAGGACTTGTGAATTGGGGGGAGGGGTGCTTTGTGCATGTGTTGAAGCCATCTCTTTGTAGGTAACACCACACAAGAAATCAATCACAGCTTTTGCAGTATGATGTTTTCCTTTTAAGTAATAGTGTTTGTGGTATTGTTGTTTCCTTCAATGAAAATGCAGGACTCAAAGCACAAATTTAGAGGTCATTCTTTTCTCTATTGAGCTTATCATGGCTCCCACATCTTCAACCTTTTTTTTTATTATACTTTATTTTTCTATTTCTTCAAGTTACATCTCAGTCACAATCCCTTCCCTACTCCCCCTTCCTGTCCCACCCTTCCACCCTCCTTCCCCCAACAGCTTCCCCTTTCAGTCCAACAAATAGTTCCTTCTCTTATAACAGTAAATACTATACAAAACAACAGAAATAAATAGGCCACATTTATAAGAGATAATTGGCCCAGCATACATTCCCAATGTCCACTCCATACATATTTGGCCACTGATATTAACATTCTACCATCTAACCATCTCCATGAGTTTAAAGTTCTATATCTGACTCAGCTTTCAAACTAGCTTGTATCACAATTTTAAAAACATATTCTTAGATACAGAAAACACTCTTGATTCCTAAACAACTCAAAATTTAACTATGAGACTCTAGCTATCTATTCTTCAACCACCTCAGAGACCTGAGAGGGATAAATATATCTGATTATGTAGGAAGTACAGGGGCTGCATCATCCAAAACTAAGAAATGACATATCAGTGGCTGCCTGGACAGTTCCCGTTTTCTCTCCATACGTTACAGCATCAGTCTTCAGCCTTTGGTCCCGTTTCTGTGACAGACATTGATTGTAGAGCAGGAATTGTAAAGGACTTACCTACCCTGTCTTGGCAGACCTAGGCTGTCCACTTGCCTGCTTCCAAGTTTTGTCCTTTTTGAACAGCAGTCTGTCCACAGTTGAAGCAAGGGGTTTTTCATGCCAAGAGATAGGCTTGGCACTAATTCAACCATCTTACACTGGAGATTCTTCGATGCTCATCTTCTACTTGGAGTAGAATAGGGGGTGCTGTCAGGAGCTGATATGTCTTGATATCAAAAACAATCTTAATTTAAGAAAACATCTTTGAATGCCATGATCTGCAGATCTCTTGGGGTTTTTGAAGATGCCCTATCTATCTCTTGTATTTAGATAAGCAAATGTTGCTTGTCTCTTAACAACTTGATTTCTGAGTAGCTTAGAGAGTATCTGTGATAGACTGTCATAGTAGCTAACAAAATGACACGCTTGCATGACTAGAAGTTTGTATCTCTTTTTTTTCCACAACACTAATATTTATTTTGTGTCATTTCTTTTTTGTGTGTGTGTTACAACACTTTATTTTTTTCCTTTATTTTTTATTTCTTCAAGTTACATCTCAATCGCAGTCCCCTCCCTATTCCCCCTCCCTTCCCATCCTCCCACCCTCAATCCCCCATCCTCTTCCCTTTTTTTTTCTTTTAAGTTTAAGGTATATCTTATTTCCCCTTACAGTTTCCCCTTTCAGTCCAACAAATGGCTCTTTCTCTTATAATAACAAATACAATACAGTAAACAGAGGTAATTAGGCCACAGTTATGAGGGTTATATGGCTTAGCGTACATTCCAAATGACCAGTCCATATGTATTTGGTACTTGACTTTAACATTCTACTATCTAAACATCTCCATGAGTTTAAAGGTCTATATCTGACTCAACATTCATACTAACTTGCAACACAATTTTAAAAGTATCTTCTTAGATCTATAACACTCTCTTGACTCCTAAACAACTCAAAATTAAATTATGAGACTCTAGCTATCTGTTCTTCAACCACCTCAGAGACATGAGAGGATAAATATATCTGATTTTATAGCAAGTACAGGGTCTGCAACTTCCCAAACTAAGAAATGACATATCTGTGGCTGCCTGGACAGTTCCCATTTTCTCTCCATACATTACAGCATCGATCTTCAGTCATTTGGCCCTGTTTCTCTGACAGACATTGATTGTAGAGCAGGGGTTATGAAGGACTTACCTACCCTGTCTTGGCAGAGCTAGGCTGTCGACTTACCTGCTTCCAGGTTTTGTCCTTTTTTGACAGCATTCTGTCTACAGTTGCGGCAAGGGGCTTTTCCTACCAAGAGACAGGCTTGCAACTAATTCAATCATCTCCCACTGGAGATTCTTCTATGCTCATCTTCTACTTGGAGGAGAATAGGGGGTGCTGTCAGGAGTTGATATGTCTTGATATAAAAAAATCTAAAGTTACGAAAATGCCTTTCAATGCCAAATTTTGCAGATCTCTTGAGGTTTTTGAAGAGGCCCTATCTATCTCTTATATTATGGTAAGCAGATGTTGCTTGTCTCTTGCTGGTTTATTTCTGATTAGCTTAGAAAGTAACTATAATAGGCTGTCATAGTACCCATCTGAATGACCAGCTTGCATAAACATTAATTTGCATTTCTTAATTACCCTAAACAGTTTATGACAATTAGTAGTAAAATGCCGAAACATCACATTTCATTTTTTTTCGTTACCTCCTAACCCTTCCATCCCATTTCTCTGGGGTGGGGTGTCCTTATATAACAGTCCCTCATGTCAGTTGAGAGGTCGTATGAGGGCCAAGAGCCTCTTCATTCATTGGGGATCTATGAAGCAGTACCATCAGTGAAAAGTGTCTCGTTGCCCAGGAGAGAGAACTACTAAACAAACAAAACAATAAGCATATAATAGATAAAAAAGACTAAAAAGTAGTAAAAAATATAACATATATAAAAAATAGATAAAGAATAAAAATTAAAAATAAGAAGTCTATGTCCAAGTTCCCTTTGGTGTGTTAGTTGTAGTATGGATACCTTCTACTATATAGCTAAAATCCTATTATAAGTGAATAGATGCCATATGTGTCCTTCTGAGTCTGGGTTAGTTCACTCAGGATGAGCTTTTCTAGTTCCATCCATTTGGCTGCAAATTGCATAATTTCATTGTTCCTGATAGCTGAATAATATTCCATTGTATAGATGTACCACAGTTTTTTGACCCATTCTTCGGTTGAGGGACATCTGGGTTGTTTCCAGTTTCTAGCTATTACAAATAAGGCTGCTATAAACATAGATGAGGAAACTTCCTTATGATTCCGTGAAGAGGCATTTGAGTGTATACCCACAAGTGGTATGGCTGGGTCCTGAGGCAGAGCTATTCCAAGTTTTTTAAGATATCGCCAGACTGACCTCCATAGTGGTTGCACAAGCCTGCATTCCCACCAGCAATGGAGTAGGGTACCCCTTTCTCCAAACCCTTGCCAGCATGTGCTGTCATTTGGTTTTTGATCTTAGCCATTCTGACAGGTTTGAGATGGAATCTCAGAGTCGTCTTGAGTTGCATTTCTCTGATGATTAAGGATGTTGAGCATTTCTTCAAGTGTTTCTCATCCATTAGGGATTCCTTCTTTGTGAATTCTCTATTTAGCTCTGTCCCCCATTTTTTGATTGGATTATTTGGTTTCTTGGCATTTAATTTCTTGAGTTCTTTGTAGATTTTGGATATTAGCCCTCTGTCAGATGTTGGGTTGGTGAAGATTTTCTCCCAGTCTGTAGGCTGCCATTTTGTTCGAATGACAATGTCCTTTGCCTTACAGAAGTTTTTCAGTTTCATGAGGTCCCACTTATTGATTGTTGATCTCAAGTCCTGAGCTGTTGGTGTTCTGTTCAGGAAGTGGTCACCTGTGCCAATCATTTCGAGGGTTTCTCCCACTTTTTCTTCTAGTAGATTTAGTGTGACCGGCCTTATGTTAAGGTCTTTGATCCACTTGGACTTAAGTTTTGTACAGGGTGATAAGTATGGGTGTAACTTCATTCTTTTACAAATGGACATCCAGTTGGACTAGCACCATTTGTTGAAGATGCTGTCCTTCTTCCATTGTGCCATTTTGGTTTATTTGTCAAAAATTAGGTGGCCATAAGTGTGTGGGTCTATTTCTGGATCTTCAATTCGATTCCATTGATCTACTGGTCTGTTTTTTTACCAATACCATGCTGTTTTTACAACTACTGCTCTGTAGTACAGCTTGAAATCTGGGATGGCAATGCCTCCAGATGTTTTTTTATTGTACAGGATTGATTTAGCTATTCTGGGCTTTTTCTTTTTCCATATGAAATCGAGAATAGCTCTTTCCAAGTCTATAAAAAATTGTGTTGGTGTTTTGATAGGAATTGCATTGAATCTATATATTGCTTTTGGTAGGATGGCCGTTTTTATTATGTTGATCCTACCTATCCATGAGCATAGAAGTTCTTTCCATCTTCTAAAGGCCTCTTCCTTTTATTTCTTCAAGGGCTTGAAGTTCTTGTTGTACATGTCCTTTACTTGCTTGGTTAGAGTTACCCCCAGGTATTTTATGTTGTTTGCGGCTATTGTGAAGGGGGTTGTTTCCCTTATGTCTTTCTCAGCCCATTTGTTTTTTGTATAAAGAAGGGCTTCTGATTTTTTTGAATTAATTTTGTATCCAGCCACTTTGCTGAAGGTGTTTATCAGCTGTAAGAGTTCTCTGGTGGAATTTTTGGGGTCGCTTATGTATACTATCATATCATCTGCAAATAGGGATAATTTGACTTCTTCGTTTCCGATGTTTATCCCCTTGATGTCCTTTAGTTGTCTTATTGCTCTAGCAAGAACTTCAAGTACTATATTGAAGAGATATGGTGAAAGTGGACATCCTTGTCTTGTCCCTGAGCTTAGAGGAAATGCTTCAAGTTTCTCTCCATTTATTTTGATGTTGGCCACTGGCCTGCTGTATATTGCCTTTATTATTTCTAGGTACGGCCCATGTATGCCTCTTCTCTCCAGAACTTTTAGCATGAAGGGGTTTTGGATTTTGTCAAATGCTTTTTCTTCATCTAGCGAGATTATCATGTGGATTTTTTCTTTCATCTTGTTTATGTGGTGAATGACGTTGATAGACTTTCGTATGTTGAACCATCAATGCATCCCTGGGATGAAGCCTACTTAATCATGGTGTATGATACTTTTGATGTGTTCTTGAATTCGGTTTGCTAGTATTTTATTAAGTATTTTTGCATCTAAGTTCATGAGGGAGATTGGTCTGAAGTTCTCTTTCTTTGTTGGGTCTTTGTGTGGTATAGGAATCACGGTGATTGTGGTCTCGTAGAATGAGTTTGGCAATGTTCTTTCAGATTCTATTTTGTGAAAGAGTTTGAAAAGTATTGGTGTTAGCTCCTCTTTGAAGGTCCGGTAGAATTCCGTGCTAAAGCCATCTGGCCCTGGGCTTTTTTTGGTTGGGAGATTTTTAATGCCTGTTTCTATTTCCTTAGGGGTTATTGGTCTGTTTAATCTGTTAATCTGATCTTGATTTAATTTTGGTAGTTGGAATCTATTGAGGAAATTGTCCATTTCAGTTAGGTTTTCAAATTTGGTGGAATATAGATTTTTAAAGTAGGACCCAAATATTCTCTGTATCTCCTCAATGTCTGTTGTTATTTCTCCCTTTTCATTTCTAATTTTGTTGATTTGGGTTCTTTCCCTTTGCCTTTTAGTTAATTTGACTAAGGGTCTGTCTATTTTGTTGATTTTCTCGAAGAACCAACTCTTGGTTTCATTGATTCTTTGTATAGTTCTTTTTGTTTCTAAGTTGTTGATTTCAGCCCTAAGTTTGATGGTCTCCTGCCTTCTGCTCCTCTTGGGAGTGTTTGCTTCTTTTTTTGCCAATTCACCCAGTTTAGCTGTTAATTCGCTAATATGAGCTGTCACAATTTTCTTTTTTAAGGCACTTAGTGCCATGAACTTTCCTCATACCACAGCTTTCATTGTATCCCATAGGTTTGGGTATGTTGTGCCTTCATTGTCGTTGGATTTTAAGAAGTCTTTGATTTTCTTCTTTATTTCTTCCCTGACCCAGTAGTCATCCAGGAAGGAGTTGTTCAATTTCCATCTGTGTGTAGGCTTTCTTTTGATTCTTTTGATGTTGAAGACCAGCTTTATTCAATGGTGGTCTGATAAGATACAAGGTGTTATTTCAATTTTCTTGTATCTGTTGAGACTAACTTTGTGTCAGACTATGTGGTTGATTTTGGAGAAGGTTCCCTGAGGTGCTGAGAAGAAGGTGTATTCCTTTGTGTTTGGGTGAAACGTTCTGTAGATATGTGTTAGGTCCATTTGGTTCATGATCTCTGTTTGACTCAGTATTTCTCTGTTTGGCATCAGTATTGATGTTCTGTCCATTGTTGTGAGTGGGCTTTTGAAGTCTCCCAGTATTAATGTGTAGTGATCGACATGCGATTTAAGTTTTAGAAGCGTTTCTTTTACAAATGTAGGTGCCTTTGTATTTGGGGCATAGATGTTCAATATTGAGATGTCCATTTAATGAATATTCCCTTTAATGAGTATATAATGCCCTTCTCTGTCTTTTTTCATTAACTTCAGTTGGAAGTCTGTTTTGCTTGATATTAGGATAGCTACTCCAGCTTGCTTCCTGGGTCCATTTGCTTGGAAAACCTTTTCCCAGCCCTTTACTCTGAGGTAGTGTCTATCTTTGATACTGAGATGTGTTTCTTGTATGCATCAAAAAGACGGGTCTTGCTTATGGATCAAATCTGTAAGCCTGTGCCTTTTTATTGGGGAGTTGAATCCATTGATGTTGATGGATATTAGTGACCTAGGGTTGTTATTTCCCATTAGTTTGGTATAGGTGATCGTCCTGTGCCACTTTTGGTTTAATTGCTGTGGGGTTTTCTATACCCTTTTTTTGCTTGGGTGTTGTTTTCTTCTCTGCATTGGAATTTTCCTTCTAGGATTTTCTGTAGGGCTGGGTTTGTGGGTAGATATTGTTTAAATTTGATTTTGTCATGGAATATCTTGTTTTCTCCATCTATGTTGATAGAGAGTTTTGCTGGGTATAGTAGTCTGGCTGGGCACCTATGTTCTCTCAGGACTTGTAGATTATCTGCCCAGACCTTTCTAGCTTTTAAAGTTTCTGAGGAGAAGTCAGGTATAATTCTGATGTGTCTGCCATTGTATGTGACTTGACCTTTTTCTCTTACAGCTTTTAATATTCTTTCTTTGTTCTGTATATTTGGTGTTTCAATTATTATGTGGCGAGAGGATTTTCTTTTCTGATCTAATCTGTTTGGTGTTCACTAAGCCTCTTGGATTTTTATTGGCATCTCTTTTTTCAGGTTTGGGAAGTTTTCTTCTATGATTTTGTTGAAGATATTTCCTGGACCTTGGAGTCGGGAGTCTTGTCTTTCCTCTATGCCTATAATTCTTAGGTTCCATCTATTTGGCTGCAAATTGCAGACTCAGAAGGACACATATGGCATCTATTCACTTATAGTAGGATTTTAGCTATATAGTAGAAGGTATCGATACTACAACTAACACACCAAAGGGAACTTGGACATAGACTTCTTATTTTTAATTTTTAATTTTTATTCATTTTTATATATTAGTTGTATTTTTTTCTATATTTTAGTGTTTTTATCTATTGTATGCTTATTGGTTTGTTTGTTTGTTTAGTAGTTCTCTCTCCTGGGCAACGAGACACTTTTCACTGATGGTACTGCTTTGTAGATCCCCAATGAATAAAGAGGCTCTTGTCCCTCATACGACCTCTCAACTGAGATGAGGGACTGTTATATAAGGACACCCCACCCCAGAGAAATGGGATGGAAGGGTTAGGAGGTAAAGAAATAAAATGAAATATGATGTTTCGGCCTTTTACTACTAATTGTCATAAACTATTTAGGATTATTAAAAATGCAAACTAATGGTTATGCAATCTGGTCATTCTGTTAGGTACTATGACAGCCTATTATGGTTACTTGCTAAGCTAATCAGAAATAAACCTGCTACGAGACAAGCAACATCTGCTTACCCTAATATAAGAGATAGATAGGGCCTCTTCAAAAACCTCAAGAGATCTGCAGAATTTGGCATTCAAAGACGTTTTCGTAACTTTAGATTTTTTTATATCTGACATATCAACTCCTGACAGCACCCCCTATTCTCCTCCAAGTAGAAGATGAGCATCAAAGAATCTCCAGTGGGAGATGATTGAAATAGTCGCAAGCCTATCTCTTGGTAGGAAAAACCCCTTGCTCCAACTGTAGACAGAATGATGTCCAAAAAGGAGAAAACCTGGAAGCAGGTAAGTCGACAGCCTAGCTCTGCCAAGACAGGGTAGGTAAGTCCTTCATAACCCCTGCTCTACAATCAATGTCTGTCAGAGAAATGGGGCCAAATGACTGAAGATCGATGCTGTAATGTATGGAGCGAACATGAAAACTGTCCAGGCAGCCACTGATATGTCCTTTCTTAGTTTGGCAAGCTGCAGGCCCTGTACTTCGTATAAAATCAGATATATTTATCCCTCTCAGGTCTCTGAGGTGGTTGAAGAACATATAGCTAGAGTCTCATAATTAAAGTTTGTGTTGTTTAGGAGTCAAGAGAGTGTTATAGATCTAAGAAGATACTTTTAAAATTGTGTTGCAAGTTAGTATGAATGTTGAGTCAGATATAGAACTTTAAACTCATGGAGATGGTTAGATAATAGAATGTTAAAGTCAAGTACCAAATACATATGGACTGGTCATTGGGAATGTACGTTAAGCCATATAACCCTCATAACTGTGGCCTAATTTCCTCTGTTGTTCTGTATTGTATTTATTATTATAAGAGAAAGAGCCATTTGTTGGACTGAAAGGGGAAACTGTAGGGGGAAATAAGATACACCTTAAACTTAAAAGATAAAAAAATAAAGGGAAGAGGATGGGGTTTGAGGGTGGGAGAGTGGGACTGGAGGGTGAATAGGGAAGGGACTGCGATTGAGATGTAACTTGAAGAAATAAAAAATTTAAAAAAAAGGAAAAAAAATAATTCTTAGGTTCCTTCTTTTCATTGAGTCCCTGATTTCTTGTATGTTGTGGGTGAGAAATTTTTTAGCTTTCTCATATTCTTTGGATGTTGTACTGATTTCTTCCATCGAATCTTCCGTGCCTGAGATCCTGTCTTCCATCTCTTGCATCTTATTTTTGATACTCACATCCGTAGTTCCTGTTCTCTTCTCTTGATTCTCCATTTCCTCTTTTAACTCTGAGTGTGCTTTCTTTATTGTTTCCATTTCTGTTTTCATGTCTTGAATTGTATTGTTCATTTTGTACATTTCCTTCTCCAGTTTGCTTGTTTTTGCCTGGAAATCTTTCATTGTTTTGTCCTTTTCCTGTTCAAGCTGAGTCACCTTGGCTTGGAACTCTTTAATGGTGTTGTTCGTTGTTTTGACTTGTAAAATTGTGGCTTCTTTGAATTCCTTCATAGATTTAATTTCTTCTTGAAGGGACTCTATCACTTTCCATAATGTAGAATTGTCATCATTTTCATGTGTTTCTGCTGTTGTGAGGTCATCCAAATTGGATGAGCTAAGATAGTTCTTCGTTGTTGGAGTCATATTACCTTGATTTCTGTTTTTTCTTGGACCTTTGACAATATGGTTGAGTTCAGCTGTCTGCTCTCAATGTCTTCTGGGCTTGGATCCACAGGAGATGCTTTGGTGTAGCAGTCGAATTGCTTAGCTATCTGTCTTTGCTTATAGGAGGATCTCAGGCTCACTGTGTTTCCAATAGACTGAAGCACTGTGACCTGGTGCAGCCTATTCCCAGGTAATAAGGAATGGCCTGAGATTGTTTTACTGCTCCCAAGTCAGACTTCTCTATGTTGCACACTGAGTGATCAGCCTGTACTTGTTCTGATGGTATGGACCTGTTTGCCCAGGCACGCATTCTGTGGACTCTGGCTGTCCCCAAGGAGACTGAGAGGTCCTGGCTCCACACCTAATATGTCTGGGTTTTCCAGAATACAGCTATGGTCCCTGTGCTCCTGGCTTCCATGTTTGGGAGCTCACAGCCTCTGTGTGTCTCTGCTGCTAGCTCTGCCTCTGTGTGTCTCTGTGCTAGCCCAGCCCTGCCACTTCACTGTGCGGGCTTCCTGCCCAGCTCCTCCACTGAGGGTGTGCGCCTCTGTCCTGCCCCCCTGTTTGGGTTTCTGCCTGGTTCCTTATCTGTAGGCCAGTGCCTCTGCCCTGCTCCCCTGTTTGGTCTCCCTCCCGGCTCCTTTGCTGAGGGCGCGCATGGCTGCGGACCTTCAACCATGCGCCCTGCGTCTGCCTTGCTAAGACTTCAACTAGCCTGCAGTTTCCTAAATAGCTATACGGTCTGCCTGAGGTGTGGGGAGCCTTGTAGGGTGGTGAGTAATCCCCTTGTGGGACCTGATTCTGCCTGCTGTGTATTAGAGTCAATCTTACCCGGAGCCTCTCCAGATGGGCGTTCCCGAGTCCCGGATTTAGTGGCTTCCCTGTCTGGGAGAGATGGGGGGAGAGACTTGCCCTGGGATTTTTAACAGTCCCTTGGGAGCTGGGTGTGTTCCCGGCAGGTCTGTTCCCTCTGGTTTTTGCACAGTGTCCAATAACTCTGTGCTTTTTATGGCTCTTTTCCCCACATTCAAAATGCATCTGTGTGGGCCGACGCCATCTTGGATCCCCCCACATCTTCAATCTCAAAAAAAAAAAAAGTTGTTACCAGAATTTTTCCTTTATATTTCCTAAGTCAAATGGACTACAACCAAATATGAAATACTTTAATGTGGTTTTTAAAATCCTCTTAGGCACATAAAATGAAGGAGCAGTGAAGTCCCTTCACCTATAATGGCGTTAAGTTCTGTAAAAACTACCTGAGCATTTGAAATCCTCACTTTCCCATCTTCCCTCACCAAATATTATTTCAGCAACTACCCTGATGAAGTATTATGCTAGATCTTATGATGTAACACTAAGGACAGCAAGTGAACTATCAATGTGGTATAGTAAGGATATGAAAACTATTGTAAATAAGTCTCACAGGGGACTACTGATATCAAAATAATCACAAACAAGTTGAAAGACCCCTGAAATGGGGACACCGCCCCTGGGGCCCAGTGTCCAAGGACAGAGACTGAGACCACCGGATGCAAGTGCAAGAGGCAACTTTATTGTTTACACAGGCGCCTGCGGACGCTCCAGCCTTTGGGTGACTGAGCGTGCCGGGATAGGGCGAAGGTTGATTATATAGGGTTGGGGTGGCAAGAAGCGGGCTTACAGAAGCAGATGCATGGTTACAGTGTTCTCATTGGTCGATTTAAATGAGGCCATGGGTTCAGGCTAGGGACGGACAGACTCAACATCTCTGAGTTCCTGGTAATCAGATAAGGCTACCGTTAGTACACTTTTGGTCTTTTCAGTTCCTGTTACCAGTGAGTCAGTCCCCAGCCCCAGATGTCTGACCACAGATATCCTGTTTGGAAAGCCCCCGAGCAACAGATATCCTGTCTGGAAAGTCCCCATTCCGTAACAAGCAACAGCATGGCAAAAATGGCAACTTAACAAACAGACATGCACTAGCTGGGGGTCTTTCATTCCCCCCCTTTTCTTTATCATAAGTAAAACCATTTACTTATCAGGAAATCTCAGTATCTACTTGCTTTAGAGCTTGATATTGGTGGGTTAATACCAAAGTCTGAATGACAGACAGGCGCTCTTTAACAAATTGGATCAGGCGATTGAGGATGCATGGGCCAAATGTGAGAATAAGCATGAGGAGGATTAAGGGTCCCAACAGGGATGATACTAGGGTGGTGAACCAAGGGGATCGTTTGTAAATCCCTTCGAACCATCCCTGTTGGGATTCGAATTCCCGCTGTCTTTTGTCTAACCTTTCTTTTCATTTATCTAGGGTCTCTGTGACAACTCCAGTTTGGTCTGCATAAAAACAACATTTTTCTTTTAAAGCTGCACATAGGCCTCCTTCCTTAAGAAATAGGAGGTCTAATCCACGCCTGTTTTGCAACACTACTTCAGACAGGGAGGTTAATGATTCTTTTAGTGCCCTGACAGATTTTTCGAGGGCTTGTAGGTCCTCATGCATAGCTTGATGTAAGTACAGATACCTGTCTGTGCGTACTAGTGAAGTGGAACCAGTGGCGATGCCTGCTGTGACTCCCCCTACCCCCAACAAGACGGCCAACGTGAGGGAGATAGGTTCCCGTTTAAATCTTTTGGAGAAATCTGTAAAATATGACAGCACGGTTTCATCAGAATGATAGTATATGCGTGGCCACAATTGAACCAGGACGCAGTAATCCTGAGCCAGGTTTAGAACCGCTGCCGAAACACAAGGAGTTAATCCGGTGTTGCAGGCCCAATATGTTCCATTGGGGGGAACCAGGTAATAATTACCCATTGTCACAGTTATGGTTTTACTGCAGAGGCTAAGTCCTAGGGGTGGAGTTCCTATGCAAGTGCCTGTTCCAGTAATCTGAGTTAGGGTTAGCTGGTGGCCTCTTTCTAAGCAGTCAGCGGGTGGGGAGCTGGAATGAATAGTAAAATTTCCCTCGAAGGCTATCCCTTCATAATAGGGAGGGCGAGGGTCTAGACAGAGCCAGCATTGTGTAGCGCGCTGAGGGTCCAACTGATTCAGGGCTTGGAATGCTCCTCTGATTAGATTAATGAGTCTCTCTTCTGTGCCTGGAGCAGCTGTAACCCTGTCCTGAAGTCTAGTCACCCCTGGAGCACCAGAAGGACTTTTTGGCCCAGGTTCCCTCTGACCTAGGTTCTTGGAAGAGGCTACCGGTGCTTTTTGGTCTGAGAGCACCGGGTTGGGGCCTACAGTGACCAAGATCGGAGTTTGTATCGTCTGAGCTAGGGAGAATATACCAAAGATGTCTGGTCCTGACAACGTAAGTGGAGTCCCCATGTTTTCATGGTGACCCAGGGATCTTTCTTTCCTGCATTAGTGAAGGATAGGGTTAAAATGTTACATCGGTTCGAGTCACTACAGGCTGCCCGATGTCCGTCACCGATTGAAGGCTTTTTTAGGGTAATCAAGTCCCAGGAAGAGCTAGGATTCCAGTGCGTGGTCCCTGTAGTTTCACATCCCCAGGCTTTACAAAATCCTACATCTGCTCCCCCACACTGACGAATTTGATCTTTTGTTCTGCCTGCCGCGGGGCAAGCGTAGACTCCTCTCTCGCTTATGCAGATAGCATCATCTGGCATTAATTTGCAAATGTCTAACCAGATGTCAGGGAAAAAGCTACTTAGGGCAGTCAACTGGGAAGTGTGGTAGACGATCTCCGTTGTAAAGAGATTCGTCACTGTCCATGTTACATTATAGATTGTATGAGGGGAGCCTTGGGGTTTGTTTTTTCCCATGGAACCCTGAGAGAGCAAAAGCAAAGTTAGAAGGGTCAAGGTGGGGAACGGTAAGTCTTATCTTTAGGGGGTTTTGAGTGCGCTGAAGCTTACATGTCAGTGCTGGTTCCGGCTCCTGGGGTGCGTGTCTTGGGTGGGCAGCCTTGACATGCGATGCGTGGACCCAGGCAGCAATCCCGTCGACCTTTAGTGCCATAGGGGTGGTCAGAAGTACGGTGTAGGGTCCTTTCCAGCGGGGCTCGAGGTTGCGGATCTGATGTCGTCTGACCCAGACGGTGTCTCCGATCTGGAACTTGTGTGGGACGACGGGGGTGGTCGAGGAGTCTCGGTAAACAGCAGCAAGAGGCTCCCAGATCTCCCGCTGCACTGATTGCAGGGCCTGTAGGTGGGCTTGAAGGGAAGGAGTATTAGCATAATACGAGATATCCATATCAAAAAAGGTAATGGCTGGTGGTGGCGTGCCATATAAGATTTCAAAGGGAGTTAGCCCATGTGGGCCGGGAGTGTTTCTGGCCCGGTAGAGAGACAGGGGTAGGAGCTGTACCCAATCCTTTGAGCAAGTTGCAAGCATTAATTTAGATAAGGCCTCTTTAATAGTCCTATTCATTCTTTCTACCTGACCTGAGCTTTGGGGTCTATATGCACAATGTAATTTCCAATCAATCCCCAGTAGCTTAGCCACCAACTGACTTACCTGGGAGACAAAGGCAGGCCCATTATCTGACCCTATTACCTGTGGCATACCATACCGGGGGAAGATTTCTTCTAATAATTTCTTCGTCACCGTCTTGGCAGTTTCGTGTTTGGTTGGGAAGGCTTCGACCCATCCTGAAAAAGTGTCTATAAAAACTAAGAGATATCTATATCCGTACATGCCCGGCTTGATCTCAGTAAAATCTACTTCCCAATGAACACCCGGCCTATGGCCTCTCAGGCGGGTTCCCTGGCTGACATGAGTCTTCCCTGAGTTGATCTGAGCACAGGCCCTACAGTTGTCAGCCACTTGTTGCAGGGCTCTGTTCCTGTTTAGAAGATATTGTCCAGTTTCTTCCCGGTCCAGCAGGGTTTTCATCTTTCGGGGACTCAAATGAGTTAGCTTGTGTAACTCGTCAATCAGCTCCAGGGTCATTTTTGTAGGAACCACAGTCTTTCCTTGATAAACCCAGCGACCTCGGGACGGATCATAATCTGCCCCCAGGTTTTGTATGATGTCTAAATCTTTTTCATCATAGTCCCAGGCAGGAAGCTTGGGAGCTTTTTCTGTCTCGGGGAGGATGGTGACCGTCAGGAGTTGAGGCCCAAGGGCAGCTTGTCTGGCCGCTTCATCAGCCAGGCGGTTCCCTCTGGCTATAGGACTGTCTCCCTTCTGATGTCCTCGGCAATGTATGATGCTTAACTTTTTAGGGAGAAACAAGGCTTTTAACAAGGCCAAGATCTCAGTCTTATTTTTTATTTCTTTTCCCTCGGAGGTCAGCAATCCCCTTCTTTTATAGATCTCACCATGGATATGGGCAGTGGCAAAGGCATATCTGCTGTCCATGTAGACATTAAGCTTTTTGCCTGCAGCCAGCTGAAGGGCCTGAGTCAGAGCAATCAATTCAGCACGTTGAGCAGAGGTGCCTCCAGGTAGGGCACTTGCCCAAATTACCTTGGTCTCGGTGGTTACCGCTGCTCCTGCTCGACGTTCCCCATTTAGCAAATAACTGCTACCATCTGTATACCAGGTATGATCTACGTCCTGAAGAGGCTGGTCCGTCAAGTCATGTCTGGTTCCGTGTACTTCCGCGACGACCTGCTGGCAATCATGGGATGCCGGCCCCTCGGGCAGCGGCAACAGGGTGGCTGGATTGAGAGTCACCATTTGCCCATATCAGATGCGGTCAGCATCCAGGAGCAGAGACTGATAGTGGGTCAGGCGGGCATTTGACAGCCAGCGATCGGGGGGCTGGCAAATCAAGGATTCAATTGCATGGGGTGCCAGGATGGTCAATGGCTGTCCCAAAGTTAATTTTCCCACATCTTTAATTAAGACCGCTATGGCTGCAACCATTCTTAAGCATGGGGGCCACCCAGATGCTACCGGGTCCAATTTTTTGGACAGATAAGCAATAGGGCGCCTCCAAGGCCCAAGTTTTTGGGTTAAAACTCCTTTAGCGAAGCCATATTTTTCGTCCACAAAGAGTTCAAAGGGTTTTGTGAGGTTGGGCAGGCCAAGAGCAGGGGCCGACAGGAGAGTCCGTTTAATGGCCTCAAATGCTGCATGGTATGCCTCCGTCCAGGCAAAAGGGGCCTCTTGCTTGGTTAGCGGGTACAGCGGGGCCGCAATTTCGGCGAACCCAGGGATCCATAACTTTACAGAATCCGGCAGTCCCCAAGAACTCCCGTAACTGACGATGGTTTTGAGGTGAGGGGATGCGGTCTATCGCTTCCTTGCGCACCTCAGTTAGCCAACGCTGTCCATCCCGCAGCTTATACGCCAGGTAGGTCACTTCAGTCAGACAAATCTGGGCCTTTTTGGCAGAGGCCCTATATCCCATTTGGCCTAGAGTCTGAAGGAGTGCCCCCGTACTTTCATGGCACTCCTGTTCGGTGGAGGCGGCCAATAGGATATCATCCACATATTGTAGCAGGATCAGTGACGGGTGTTGGTTCTGGAACCCAGCCAGGTCATGGTGTAAGGCCTCATCGAAGAGAGTGAGGCTATTCTTGAACCCCTGAGGAAGGCGGGTCCAAGTCAACTGTCCCGAGATCCCCAGCTCTGGGTCTTTCCATTCAAAGGCAAACAGGGGCTGGCTTTGAGGGTTTAACCTTAGGCAGAAGAAGGCATCTTTTAAATCCAATACTGTGTACCAGGGGTGTGTTGGTGGCAAGGTACTCAGTAGATTGTATGGGTTGGGCACCGTGGGATGATTGTCTTCCACCCTCTTATTGACTTCCCTGAGATCTTGCACCAGTCGATAGTCCCCTGTGCCGGGTTTCTTTACAGGCAGAAGGGGGGTGTTCCAAGGGGACCTACAGGGGGCCAATATCCCCTGGTCCAACAGTCTCTTGACGTGTGGCCTAATGCCATGATAGGCTTCATTGGGCATAGGGTATTGTTTGATAGAGACGGGGGTTGCAGTTGCTTTTAATTTTATCACCAAGGGAGGTTGTTGGGTGGCCAGCCCCATTCCTCCCGTTTCTGCCCAGGCCAGGGGATATCTCTTAAGCCAGGGGTCTAGTCCCTTTTGTTCCTCCCTAGGTGATTCAAAAAGTTTATATTCTTCTAGTTGTAGGGTCAGTACCTGAAGTGGGGCTCCCTTCGGGCCCAAAATGCTTGCCCCCGTGTCTTCAAAGTGGATCTGGGCCCTTAGTTTGGTCAGTAGGTCCCTACCCAATAAGGGGTATGGGCAATCAGGCACATGTAGAAAAGAATGAGAGACTTTACCTGTTGCCAAGTGCACTTTTCGTTCAGTGGTCCAATGATATTGTTTCCCGCCGGTGGCACCCTGTACCCAAGCTGTGTGGTTGCTGAGTGGTCCCGGGGGAGCGAGTAAGAACTGAGTGTTGAGCTCCGGTGTCCACTAAGAAGGTGACCGGCTGCCCCCCAACAGTAAGGGTTATCCTAGGCTCAGGGGGGGCTCCTGGCCTCGACTCACCTAGTCTTCGTCCAGGGTCAAGAGGTTGGTTCTGGGCTCCGATGGCCCTGTCTTCTGCCTTCTGGGTATCTTAGGGCAATCTTTGACCCAGTGTCCTTTCTCTTTGCAGTAGGCGCACTGGTCTCGATCTACCCTAGGCCTCCTATTGTCTCCTGCCCTAACTGACCTCTCGATATTCTGATGCTGAGTCTGCACTACGGTGGTGGCTAGCAAGCGACTAAGTTCCCTACTGCGTTTTTTTTCTCTCGCATTATCTCTCTCCTCTGCCTCCTTCCTGAGCCTATCTTCCCTCTGTTCTATCTCTCTGCGCAGTCTTTCTTCTTTCTCCTCTGGAGTCTCTCTTTTATTGAAAATTCGTTCTGCCTCCCGAACTAATTCAGAGAGAGTGTACCCCCGTAAATTGTCCAGCCTCTGTAATTTATTTTTAATATCTGGAGCAGACTGCCATATGAATGACATTGATACATTTACTTCCTGTTCCGAACTATCTGGATCATAGGGGGTGTACATGCGATAGCCTCTTTAAGTCTTTCTAAGAAACCCGCAGGTGATTCCTCTGCACCCTGTATTACCTGCTTTACCTGAGCCAGATTGGTGGGCCAGCGCCCGGCCCCTCGGAGGCCTGCTATGAGCAACTGGCGATAAAGGCGTAGGCTTCTCCTACCTGCATCAGTGGTGAAATTCCAATTCGGGCGGGTCAGTGGGAAGGCTTCATCAATCTCATTAGGCAACTGAGTTGGCCTCCTGTCCTCGCCGGGAACATTTTTCCTGGCTTCCAGGAGAACTCTCTGTTTTTCCTCTGAGGTGAGGAGAACCTGCAAGAGTTGCTGGCAATCATCCCATGTGGGTTGATGAGTGATCAGAATGGATTCGATCAAGTTGGTCAGTGCCATGGGGTCCTTGGAAAATGGGGGGTTGCGCTGTTTCCAATTGTATAAGTCAGAGGCAGAAAAAGGCCAATATTGTAATTGTCCCTGTCCTGTCTGCCTTAAGGGGAATACCTGTGAGACTTCTCTCCCACCCCCCTTGGCTGGGGTTGGATCTCTGCGACCCCTTAGGCGCCCGGCCACGGGGAGTCGGGTGGGGACGGGGTCCCCTTCTCGGCTTCGGGTTGCCCCGTTTTCTTCTCCCCCTCTGATTGAGCCGGAGTGGCAGGGACAGGTGCCAGGTGATAAGGTGGGGGCTCCTCAGTGAGTAAGTCCACGAGGAGGGGATCATCTGGGGGAAGGACAGACTTTTGATCTTTCTTGATAAGGGTTGGGTAGATGGAAGACTTGGGAGGCCAAGGACTTGGGGCCTGAGGAGTGGCCGGAGGTGCAGAGGGTAAAGGTGGAGGGAGAGGATGTAAGGGGGAGGGTAGGGACTTTGGGGAAAGGGGACTTGGAGGGAGGAAGGGAATGACCCAGGGAGGTGGGTCATTGGCCAGGCTTTCCCAGGTGACGATGTAGGCAACCTGGTCGGGTTGTCCGTGGGGTCCCCTATCGAAGACCCGTTCTTTGACCTGTAAGATAGTAGAAATGTCAAAGGTTCCCTCCTCTGGCCAGCCCACTTTAAATGTAGGCCATTCTGAGGAGCAGAAAGTCCGCCATCGTCCTTTTCTTATTTCCACCAATTAGTTGTGAGCGTGGTCGCGGACTTCGCTCCAGTGTTCTAGAGTGAGACTCAAGGGGGGGTGGTTATGGTCTGCCCCATGTCTTTTATGTAGAAATACATAAATAGACAAACAAGAAGAACAGATACAACAATAACGAAGAGACGCGCAGCGCGGCTTCGGTGCAAAACCGAAAGTACAAATTCAAACGGGGAAGCGAGTGCTTCGCCCTGCAAACGTACCAACCCCAGGGATTCGTACTGAGCCCCGAAATAACGGGCTCCCCAAATCCCTGGGGCATCCCCCAGGGTGGCGGGGGAGAAGTCCGAGCCCGTCAGCTCCTTCTCAAGGCCGCCCAAATACAAAGCGATTACGGATCCGAATCGACTTCCAAACGCAGCGCAAACGAAACAAAAGACAGACGAGAGTCAGACACAGACAAAACAAATGCTGGCCAGCTTAACTTACCTCCCGGCGGGTTCTCAGCCGGTTTGGGCGAGGGTCCCAAGGAGATCTCGGTGGAACCTCCAAATGAAAAACCCCTGAAATGGGAACACCGCCCCTGGGGCCCAGCGTCCAAGGACAGAGACTGAGACCACCGGATGCAAGTGCAAGAGGCAACTTTATTGTTTACACAGGCGCCTGTGGATGCTACAGCCTTTGGGTGACTGAGCGTGCCGGGATAGGGCGAAGGTTGATTATATAGGGTTGGGGTGGCAAGAAGCAGGCTTACAGAAGCAGATGCATGGTTACAGGGTTCTCATTGGTCGATTTAAATGAGGCCACGGGTTCAGGCTAGGGACGGACAGACTCAGCATCTCTGAGTTCCTGGTAATCAGATAAGGCTAACGTTACTACACTTTTGGTCTTTTCAGTTCCTGTTACCAGTGAGTCAGTCCCCAGATGTCTGACTGTAGAGAGCTGCGAAGTGCTGCGCCCTAAAGATGGCGCTGGTCTCCGCCTTCCACCAGCCCGACGGTGAGCGCTCTTTATGATAATAAGTTCATATTTGGAAAAGACCGCTGATCTGGCTTGCTTCCGCATACGTAGACCTCTAAGATAGCACCACTTGGCTTTACTTGACTGGCTGTTTAATTAGTATTTAGCCTGTGGGTTGGGTCTGCCCCATTATTTGGAAGACTGTTTTCAAGGGACCTGAATAAACTGCTGGAGAAGAGTTTTGTGAGTTGCGTCATTCCTTGCTGGACAAGGGTGGACGCGATAAAGTGGTGGCCCGTACGGGGAGCCAGAAAAGACTCAGAACTCCTGCAGTCAGGGGAAGCGCTTGGTAAGTTCCTGGGATAAATCAGGACAATAAAGTTTCACGGAAATAGCGAACACAAGGTAAAGTTTCGCGGAGATAGCGAACAAACAGTTAAGTTTCGCAGAGATAGTGAACAAACAGTTAAGTTTTGCAGAAATAGCAAACAAAAGGTTAAGTTTTGCAGGAAGTTGCGAACAAAAGGTAATGTTTCGCGGAGAAGCAGCGAACCTAAAGTAAAATTTTTAAACATGGGATTGTCTCAGTCACATCTAATTTTTCTGGCTCTTCAGGAGCTACTTTTAGCTAGGAATTTGAAGATTAAGAAGTCTACCTTAGAGAGATTTCTGAATGAATGCGATTCTGTGGCTCCGTGGTTTGCGGTGTCCGGGAATCTTACGGTGTCCTGCTGGGACAAATTAGGCAGGGACTTGGATTTTGCTTGGGAGCAGGGTACTCTGAAGCATGGAGTAAGACCGATTTGGAAAATGGTGAGGAGTTGTTTAGAAGATCAGAGGTGTTGTAATGAAATCAAAGAGGGAGAATCAGCTTTGGAACTGCTACAAGGGGAGAGATCTGAGCAGGCAGACAGTGAAAAGGGAAGTAACAAAGGTGAAAAATTTGAGCAGGCAGACAGTGAAAAGGAAGACAAAAAGAAAGTTCCTCTCTATCCCGATCTTAGAAATTTTAGAGATTTTAGAGATTTAGAGGACTCAGAGAGCACGGATTCTGAAGGAGAGCTACACGCTCTAATAGAACAGTTGGAGAGGACTGTTATTAGAAAAAAGGAAAAGAAAAAAGTAAAATAGAAGGGCGTATCGTCGGCAGTCAGTGTGGGAGGAGCTGTTGCCATGGCGCCTGACACATCAGCGGCAGTCGGAATGGGCGGAGTCGTCGCTACAGTGCCTTCAGCCACGCTGGCAGCAGCTGATGTAAACAAAGCCGTTGCCATGGCGTCTTCGACTCCTCCTCCACATCCAGAAGCTGCTCAGACAGAGCAGCCAGTTCAGTCCCTGAAAGTAGGGAGATCTTTCTGCCCGGGGATGTGGACACAAGTAAGAACAGAATAGAACATTATCCCACTGCACTTGCTGCTTTAGCCTTGAATGGTATCCAACAATGCTTGCAGTCTTTTGGAGTTGCTCCTGCCAGTATAATAGTGCCTTATTCCAGTTATCAAATTAAGATTTTGTGTGGCACTGTAGATGACTGGGCAATATTGCAATGTAGCTTTGAAGGAGTGATTGATAACCATTATCCTAGACATCCATTGCTATTATTTTTTAAGGAGCACCCAGTGATATTCCCTAAGGTTACTTCAGCAGTACCACTTCAAGGGTCACCAAATGTGTTTACTGATGGCTCAAAGACAGGCTGTGGAGCCTATTTGATAGAAAGACAAGAGCCCGTGTTATGTCAATTTCAACCGGGCTCCCCCCAAATAGTAGAGTTCAAAATAGTAATTGAGGTGTTTAAAAAATGTCAATTTGCATTCAATTTGATTTCAGATTCAGTTTATGTGGTCACCGCAGTGAAAGTATTAGAATTAGCACGTCCTATTAAGAATAGTAGTACAGTATGTGCCTTATTACAAGAGTTACAAGTTTTAATCTGGCAAAGAAAAAGGTGTTTTTATATTCAACATATCAGAGCACATACAGGATTACCTGGACCATTAAGTGAAGGTAATGATAAAGTTGATCAATGGACCAGGATGGAATGCATTTTTTGGAGCTCATTCCTGGACCAAGCCAGACAGTTTCACCAATTATTTCATGTAAATGCAAAAACTCTACAGCAGAAATTCCATTTGTCTAGAGCAGATGCTAGACAAGTAGTTTTGGACTGTCCTCAGTGTGTGATTCATCATCATCCTCCCAGTGTGGGAGTGAACCCTAGAGGGCTGTTGCCACTCAAAATCTGGCAAATGGACGTTACCCACATTTCAGAGTTTGGAACCTTAAAATATATTCATGTATCTGTGGATACCTGCTCAGGTATCATACATGCTACACCTATGAGTGGAGAAAAGGCTCGCAATGTCATAGGACATTGCTTAGAAGCCTGGGCTGCATGGGGAAAACCACAGCAGCTAAAAACGGACAATGGACCAGCCTATACAGCTCAGTCCTTTGTCTCCTTCTGCAACCAAATAGAGGTACAGCTTAATCACGGATTACCATACAATCCTCAAGGACAAAAAATTGTAGAGCGTGCTCATCGCACCTTGAAAGAATGTTTGCAAAAACAAAAAGGGGGAATAGGCCAAGGCCATACCCCCAAGGAAAGAATGTCTTTAGCCTTATTTACTTTAAACTTTTTCAATTTGGATGCTCAAGGCCGCTCAGCAGCGGACAGACATCAGGATTCCCATGGTTCACCTAAAAGCATGGTGAAGTGGAAGGATATTTTGACAGGCTCTTGGCGGGGGCCTGACCCTGTGCTAACATGGGCGAGAGGGTCTGTTTGTGTTTTTTCTCAGAATCAACAAGATCCAATGTGGGTGCCTGAACGCCTTGTGAGGAAGATTCGTCATGAAGACTTTCCTAAGGATCCTGGTGATAGTAGCAGTGAGGATGTCAGGAGCGCAGAGCAGTTTGGGTTCAACAAGATCATTTTTCCTTTAGCCCCATGATTAGTAATATAGTGAATAAGTCTTGTACAGGAATGCTTGATATATCTACTAGGGATCCTCAGCAGACTGCCACCAATCCTTTTGATTTGTGGCTTTTGTGTGGAGTAAATGGAAGTTGCATGGACTTGGGACCTGTCATTATGCTTGGAGGAGGAATTTATCAAAGAGGTAATTTTTCCCTAGGGTCTGCTACCAGATTGGATTTCTCTAGTGGTAGTGGCTCTGGTACTTGGAATTCTTTGTTTCATTCTTATCGCAACAAGAGCTTTTCAGCTTCGCCAGTATGTCTCTGGCCTCCTTTTTTGTGGATTGTAAGTAATGGGAGTGCATCCTTAGGTGAAGAAAAGTTAGTATGCACTCCAGGCACATGTTTTTATGCCCTATGCTGGAATGCCACAGCCTTTCCTGTGGCTGTGGTGACTAGAATGCCTCGATATGTACCAGTTCCTGTAGAGGCTCCTAATACCATGATGCTATTCAGATTTAAAAGAGATTTTGGCATCACTGCAGCTATTGTTACTGCTATTACTGTTGCTGCTGTGGGAGCTACTGCCTCAGCTATTGCCTTGTCTAGTTCTATACAGACTGCCAATGCCCTGAATAATATCTCAGCCACTGTGGCACAGGCATTGGATACTCAGGCCTCTATGAATTCTCATCTCAAAGTAAGTCTTATGATAGTTAATCAACGTATAGATTTAATACAAGAACAGATTGATTCTCTTTGGCAACTAGCACAGTTGGGGTGTGAGTGGAAATTGCAAGGTTTGTGTGTTACTTCCGTGCAATATCAAAATTATACAAAAGCTGCTAATTTGTCTAGACAATTGTCAAAGTTCCTCTTACAGGATTGGTCGGCTGAATTTGAAAATTTGATGAGAGAGCTGAGAGCGACAATCATCCACATCAACTCCACTCGGGTGGATCTGAGCCTGGCTACTGGCTTGACTTCTTGGATACAGTCGGCTATGGATCATCTTAAGGAGTGGGCGGGCTTAGGCTCTTTGGCGATACTAATGATACTAGCCTCTCTGGTTTGCCTATGGTGCATCTACAAAATGAGTGCCGCACAAAAGCATAATGTAGCCATGATTATACAAGCCCTTGTCGCCATTGAGGCGGGCCAGTCCCCTCAGGCATGGCTTGCTGCCGTGAAGTAAATCTTCACTAAGCATAGTCCCTGCCCACTGAGGAATTCGTTCCACGGATATTAGGGTCTGGCAAGTCAGTGACGGAGTTGACGGGTAAGTCTCGGCCACCTAAGACAGGGCAGTCCCGAGTGGGGAGGCTGACCCAGAGACGGGTAAGAGTTTGAACACCGCCCTCCTACAGGCTCAGGCCCACCGTGAGATCCCCAGATAGAGGGATTACGAAGCCTTTCCAGGGACTTCTACCAACTTTAGAAAAAATAAAAAAGGAGGAACTGTAGAGAGCTGCGAAGTGCCGCGCCCTAAAGATGGCGCTGGTCTCCGCCTTCCACCAGCCCGACGGTGAGCGCTCTTTATGATAATAAGTTCATATTTGGCAAAGACCGCTGATCTGGCTTGCTTCCGCATACGTAGACCTCTAAGATAGCACCACTTGGCTTTACTTGACTGGCTGTTTAATTAGTATTTAACCTGTGGGTTGGGTCTGCCCCATTATTCGGAAGACTGTTTTCAAGGGACCTGAGTAAACTGCTGGAGAAGAGTTTTATGAGTTGCGTCATTCCTTGCTGGACAAGGGGGTACGCGACATCTGACCACAGATATCCTGTTTGGAAAGTCCCCATTCCATAACAAGCAACAGCATGGCAAAAATGGCAACTTAACAAACAGGCATGCACTAGCCGGGGGTCTTTCAAAGTGAAATGTAATAAAATTTTCAAAAAATAATAGTAAAATTTCACTGTGGAGGTGACTTTTAGAAGAGATCTAAAGACAAAATTATCAAAATTTAAACAAATATCTTCCATGACCAAGTAGGCCTCATTCCAGGAATGCAGGAATGGTTCACCCTACAAAAATCCATCAACGTAATTCACCACATAAACAAGATGAAAGGAAAAAAAAAAAACACATGATTATCTCGCTAGATGCAGAAAAAGCATTTGACAAAATCCAACACCCCTTCATGCTAAAAGTTCTGGAGAGAACAGGCATACAAGGGCCATATCTCGAAATAATAAAGGCAATATACAGCAAGCCAGTAGCCAACATCAAAGTAAATGGAGAGAAACTTGAAGCATTTTCTCTAAACTCAGGGACAAGACAAGGATGCCCACTTTCGCCATATCTCTTCAATATAGCACTTGAAGTTCTTGCTAGAGCAATAAGACTACTAAAGGAGATCAAGGGGATACAAATTGGAAACGATGAAGTCAAATTATCCCTATTTACAGATGATATGATAGTATACATAAGAGACACCAAAAATTCCACCAGACAACTCTTACAGCTGATAAACACCTTCAGAAAGGTGGGTGGATACAAAATTAATTATACAACAAATAAATAGGCTAAGAAAGAAATCAGGGAAACAACTCTCTTTACAATAGCCACAAACAATATAAAATACCTGTGGGTAACTCTAACCAAGCAAGTAAAGGATCTGTACAACAAGAACTTCAAGCCCTTGAAGAAAGAAATTGAAGAGGCCATCAGATGATGGAAAGATCTCCCATGCTCATGGATAGGTAGGATCAACATAATAAAAATGGACATCATACCAAAAACAATATACAGATTCAACGCAATTACTATAAAATATCAACATAATTCTTTATAGACCTGGAAAAAGCTCTTCTCAATTTCATATGGAACATCAAAAAACCCAGAATAACTAAATCAATCCGGTACAACAAAAGAACATCTGGAGGTATCACCATCTCAGATTTCAAGCTTTACTGCAGAGCAATACTTTAAAAAAAAACAAAACAAAAACAAAAAAAAAAAAAAAACTGCATGGTTCTGGTATAGAAACAGAACAGTGGATCAATGGAATTCAATTGCAGACCCAGAAATAAACCCATACACCTATGGTCACCTAATTTTTGACAAAGAAGCCAAAACCGCACAATGGAAAATGGACAGCATCTTCAACAAATGGTGCTGGTCCAACTGGATGTCCACTTGTAAAAGAACAAAATTAGACACGTACTTATCACCTTGTACAAAAATAAGTCCAAGTGGATCAAAGACCTTAACATAAGCCTGGTCACACTAAATCTACTAGAAGAGAAAGTGGGAAAAACCCTCCAAATCATTGGCACAGGTGACAACTTCGTGCACAGAACACCAACAGCTCAGGACCTAAGAGCAACAATCAATAAATGGGACCTTATGAAGCTGAAAAGCTTCTGTAAGGCAAAAGACACTGTCATTTGAACAAAACAGCAGCCTACAGATTGGGAAAAAATCTTCACCAACCCCACATCTGACAAAGGGCTAATATCCAAAATTTACAAAGAACTCAAGAAATTAAATGCCAAGAAACCAAATAATCCAATTAAAAATGGGAGAAAAGAGCTAAAGAGAGATTTGACAAAGCAGGAATTCCTAAAGGCCGAGAGACACTAGAAGAAATGCTCAGCATCCTTAATCTTTAGAAAAATGCAACTCAAGACAACTCTAAGATTCCATCTCACACCTTTCAGAATGGCTAAAATCAAAAGGCCAAATGACAGCATATGCTGGCAAGGGTGTGGAGAAAGGGGAACCCTCCTCCATTGCTGGTGGGAGTGTAGGCTTGTGCAACCGCTATGGAGGTCAGTCTGGAGATATCTTAGAAAACTTGGAATAGCTCTGCCTCGGGACCCAGCCATACCACTTCTGGGTATACATCCAAATGACTCCTCACTGAATCACAATGAAGTTTCCTCATCTATGTTCATAGCAGCCTTATTTGTAATAGCTAGATACTGGAAACAACCCAGATTCCCTAAAATGAAGAATGGATTAAAAAACTATGGTACAACTACACAGTGGAATACTACTCAGGTGTCAGTAACAAGGAAATTATGCAATTTGCCCCCAAGTGGATGGAACTAGAAAAGCTCATCCTGAGTGAAATAACCCAGACTCAGAAGGATGCACATGGCATCTATTCAGATTTTAGCTATATAGTACAGGATATGTATACTACAACCAATGCACCAAAGGGAACATGGACATAGACTTTTTTTGTTGTTGTTTTTTTTTTTGTTTTCTCTCCCTGTCATTGAGACACTTTTCACTGGTGGTATTGCCTTGTAAGCCTCCATTGTATGTGGAGGCTCTTGTCCCTTATATGACTTCTGAACTGGTTGTGGGAATGTTATGTAAGGAAACTCCAGTCCAGAGGAGTGGGATGGAAGGGTTAGGGGGTAGAGGGTGTGAGGGCAGGACTGGGAAGGGTGAAAAGAGCACACTATGATGGAGATGTAACCTGAAACAATAAATAAATAAATTTTTTAAAATCTTCTTAAAAATTATAAGCAAAGGACACAGAGGCCCTGACAGAGAGTACTTGTTGTGCCAAAGTGAATATGCAAAAGACTCTTGAGAAGGGAGTAGAGAAATCATAAAGCAAATGGGCCTTTCCTCATAGGCTCTGTAAAGAGGCTTAAATTTCCTGCAGCCATAGCATGAAAATGGCAAGCCATCAAAAGGTATTTTTTTTTTAAAAATACCTTTGTCTGCAATGCAGAGAATACCTTTGTCTGCAAGTTCTGTGAAGAAAAAGTGTCATAAAGAAAAAAAAATGAAGCATGCTAGTTGCCCTGAAGACTAATGTGGACAACAAAGAGATACATCAGGGTATTTCAAGGACTCTTACTTTAGGATGTTTACTTGAACCAGTAATGGGAGTTAGATTTCATCAGTGACTATAAGGGGAAATACAGATCAGATTGGCACCTGTTAGAGCACATGTGGTCCTGGGCATAAGAAGGAAAGACCAAGAAACTGAAAAAAGGGTTTGGATTTGGCATTGTTTCTCAATGCAGACACACTTTGAAAGACTCTAGCTGAAGATTGTGTCAAAGTTAGTGAAGTCCAGATTCGACTGAAACAACATGAAGCCTCATTTTGAAGCCATGAGGAGGGATGGGGCTGTGATCAAGAACTTGAATTAATAAATAAATGTTTTGTTTTTGTTTTTTTAAGCCACAATTCTGAGAGGGACATGGGGAGCAGCATCTTTGGCCCTGTTGAGTGTTTGGTGGGGCCTGCAGACAGAAAAGGCAATGTCCCTAGTTGGAGAATGCCAACAGCTGGCTCAGAAATACAGGAGACAATGCCCTGGGGAAAGGAGTGGACAAAGCCTTTGAGAAAGCCCTCTAGCTGTGAATTACCACAGGAAACCACTAGAGACAATGCCCTATTTAAGGGGTATAGAAGCATCGTCCCTGAGAGAAGGTGTGCTTGTGAAAGGAAGGTGCAAAGCACACATCTGTAGGAACCCAGGTCACAGGGACTGAAAAAAAGAGGACCTAATGAGGAGGTGTGCTAACTAGCCCTGAGGCCATGTATGTATAGCCAGCCCTGAGGTGGTAAGAACATGACAGAAGATAAGCAGAGCCACAGTTTCAAGTGACAGCACCATTCAGGCTAGCTCTTACTCTGAAGTCAGGACAACAGGACTGTGAGATACCTCAAAAACAGGTTGGCATGTGACCTCTGTCACATGAGGGTTTTACAAGGCTCAGAGGAATGAATAGGCCCCAGCAAGACAGCAACCCCAAAGACTAGGCACAGCATCTATGCCATGTAAGTTGGAAGCCAACCCCAAGCTGAGCAGCTGAGGCAGACTGACCGTGTGAGCCCTTGGACAGTTGCGGTGCTAGACTCTGAGCCTGAGGAGGTTAAGGACACTTCAAAGGCAGGCAGGAGGAGGCTTCTGTCCCATGAGGAGGCTCCAACAAGTCTGTGACACCAAGGCTGACTGAGGAAGCCTTGGGCCCAAGCTGAAGTGAGGAGTTGTCCAATGTGATAGCCATGTGACCACAGGAGCCTACAGGCAGGAGAGGTGCCTTCAAAGGGGAAGGCCTCAAGAAAGCTGCCATCACAATGCCAGAGCTAGACTGCTGATTGCTGGTTGAGGGGTGCCTGCAGGCTGACCAGTTCCCCAAAATTACCCAGGGCCTAGTATCCTTTCTTTTCTTTTTTGTTTTACACTTATTTATTTATTTGTTTGTTTGTTTGTTTGTTTGTTTGTTTGTTTATTATGTATACAGTATTTGCTCTACATATATGCCTGGGCAGCAGATCACAATGTAGATGGTTGTGAGCCACCATGTGGTTGCTGGGAATTGAACTCAGGACCTCTGGAAGTACAGCCAGTGCTCTTAACCTCTGAGCCACCTCTCCAGCTCCTAGTATCCTTTCAAAAGGGTTAAGGTAGAGTTGTTTGGGTGTTGTTAGGTTATAGGTGTCTATTAGATATTATAAAATATAGTTTAATAAAATTTTCATTTACACAAACCAGTCTTCAATCACATTAGGATCATAAAACAAAAGTTGGGTGTTGTAAGTCACTTGAGTAACCAGAATGATCTTGAGTGCTATTAGTTTCAAAGAATGGATAAACTAAGTTAGAGCTCATGCCTCCATTTGAATTTTAATGAAATTAATCATGTCCTAATATCCCCCTATTGCTTTCTCATTTTTTACTTGTAGAAATTTATGTACATTAAACTTAGCTGAGTACCTCTGAGTGTTTGCTGAAGAACATCATACCTTATGATGGAAAACTATAATTCAAGCCATTTAAATGTCTAAAACTGAGTGTAAGTTAAAGCTGATCTCTGCAGCAGCACAGAGGTGAGTTCAACACTAGGAGCACTTGGTTTATTATTCCATCAGCACTGACAGGCCTTTGTTTCAAATAACTTCTTGTAGTCTATCCTGGCAACATTACACTTAATAAGACATATTTAATGTTACAGTATAGCCATATGATACTAAACAATTGAACAGTTTGACATGCAACTGTTCTGTTAAAACTGAAATTTGACATATACACACTGAGAGAGAGAAAATCAGTTTTCTCCAATGTAGTGACACTGAGTAGACATGTCTTCATGTTCATGAGTAGTTGCCCAACAAATAGTGAACTCCACAATTTTTTTGTGTGAAATTTTATTTGGTTACAGTTTGATGTTTTCTTAGCGGGGTGTTGAATTTTGTTTTCTAGGTTTTGGAGGTTTTTCTGTATTGGGGTTTTGGTTTTTTGTTTTTGTTTTTGAGAAAGATGTTTAAAGTTGGGTGGGTAGGGAGGAGAGGATATGGGTGAAATTGGAGGAGGAGATGAATATGATTAAAATATATTTAAATTTAAAAATTGTTTTAAATAATAAAGAAAAAGGCTCTAAGAGATTTTAGGAGAGGAATGTAATAAATGCTGTATTCTTTAAAATTTACTTGAGAGAAACTACCAACAGAGAATGGAACTCGACATTAAACATATGGTGGTTTGTCTCTATAAAATCAATCTGAGAATATTATAGATAATTGACAAGTTAAGGAATAGCAATGTAAGACTGTGTGTGCATATGTGTTGCGGCATGATATGTGTATGCTGTATGCATGTGTGTGTATAGATGTGTGGCCTGCGCACATGCTTAAACAGGGGAACAGAAGACAAGAGGTATCTGACTCTCTCACTCCCTTGAGACAGATAGATCCTCAATGAACTTGGAACTCAACAAGTGGCCAGCAATCCCAGCAATATTTTCACCTGTGCCACACACAGTGCTTTGCTATAGGCATCATGGACATGGTGGCCTAGATGTCTACATGAGAAGTGAGAATGCAACTCAGGTTCTTCCTTTTAGTGCAACTATTTCCTAGACCTTTAGATACACTTTTAATCCCAGTTGTTACTTAGGTTTTTGGGCATCACTTATCACTATTCTGGAGATAAGTTTTAAATAAGTACTTTTATCTATTTATCTATCTATCATCTATCTAACATCTATATTGTATCTCTCTATCATCCACCATCCATCTATCTATCATCTATCTATCTATCTATCTATCTATCTATCTATCTATCTATTTATCATCTATCTATCTAATCAATCAATTATCTATCTATATCCACTTATCTACTCATCTATCTATCTATCTATCTATCTATCTATCTATCTATCTATCTATCTATTTATCATCTATCTATCTATCTAATCTATCAATTATCTATCTATATCCACTTATCTACTCATCTATCTATCTATCTATCTATCTATCTATCTATCATCTATCTACCTATCTATCAATCTGTCTATCTATACATCTATCCACCCACCCACCCTCCCACCCATCCATCCATCCATCCATCCATCCATCTATCTATCCATCTATCCATCTATCTATCTATCTATCTATCTATCTATCTATCTATCTATCTATTAGTTTTAAAGACAGAGTCTATGTATCCCTGGCTCTCCTGGAACTCACTATGTAGACCATACTGGCCTACATAGTGAGCACACAGAAATCCTTCCACCTCTGCCTCCTGAGTGCTGGAATAAAAGACATGATTTTAAAGCATTTTTTTCTTCTCTTGCTTTAGAATAATAGCACTTCCAAATTGGTGTATCCCCCCCCCCCCAAGAAGACAGTTGTTAAGGTCTAGAGATATCTTCTGCTGATGTAAATGGGGAAAGCATTAGTATTTAGTGGGTAGGGACCAGAGAGGGTGCTTACTGTCTTTCACTGTACAGCATAATCCTCTGTCACAAATAATTGTCCTACTTCACGTGGTGACAGTACTAATGCTGAGAAACCTGAAGTAGGAAGTCATTCAAGTACCTCAGTCCTACAGAACATATTAGTGGTATGATAAAAATGTAAACTATTAGAAAGTCAACCAGAGATTCATTCATTTTGGATAACCTTCATTTCTTACACATAGGCAAATATTTGTGGTATAAATGCCTTAATAAAGTGCCACTATGCAGACAATTATTCTCACTGAACTTGCTAAGACTGGTGTGTGTTTGTGGACATGTGCATCTATGTGAGTGTGCTTGTCTGTGAGTATGTGTGGGTTGGGTGTGTGCTTGGGCATGCATGCAAGCACAAGTGTGTGTGTGTGTATGTGTATGTGTGTGTGTGTGTGTGTGTGTGTGTGTGTGTGTGTGTGTGTGTGTAAAGACTCAGGTAGCATCAAGAACAAGTTAGCAGTTAATGAAGTATAGCAACATATCTCTGTAGTTTATAGGAAGAATTTTTAGGATTACACTCATCCTGTTGGTCAGAATGTGTGCAAATAAGCAAGTAATCCAAATACATTTCAACTCTTTCTAGGGTATGGGACACATTAGGATGGATTTGGTAATACATACATGTAGCCACTTTACTATACTTTGAAATTACTCTTCATTTCTATGAAAATATAACATTTTGCGGAAAAGGCCCTTTTACATTTTTTAGTCATAAATGATAGATTTTTATATACCCAGACAGTAATACTACTTAAAATTTATACCATACATCATTTTAACTTAAACTTTTTTTCTTTATTAAGTTGACTGGTTCGAGTCAAACCACATTCTGTGCTTTTTGCTTAGGGAACTCTCAAACATGGCAAGAATAATTGTTCCCCACTTAATGGGGTTACCAAAGAGAATGTGGCCCTGAATTGCAAGATGTATTTTGTATAATGAAAACCCTCTGTTGAGCCTACAAAGGCTGTGCTAAGAGTTTCACAGTTTTGTGGATTTTCCTCTTATTAAGAGAAATACATAGTTTTTGAAATCTCTAAAAAAAAAGGTAGGTGGATGATAAGGTTTCAAACATATCCTAACTAGTTTACAAACTTTCTTTACAGGTCTGTAAAGAAAATGTCCTTAACTTTTGGGAAATTATTTGAGGGAGTAAGGGGGATAAAGGTATTTTTTTCAAAATGTATCATGTAAAATGTTTCTACCTTTGGACTCTGCATCATTTTTTTTAATTAAACTATAATTACACCATTTTCCTCCTTCCCTTTTCTCCCTCTCTAAAACCTCCCCTCTTCCCTTTCAAATTCATGACTTCCTTTTCTTTAATCACTATTGTTACCTACACATTTGTGCATAAATATGCAAATACAACCTGCTGAGTCAGTTTGTCCTTGCCTGTATATATGTGATTTCAGAGCAGGTAGAGTCAACCATTGCACTAGGGTCCTACATGTCTTTGGCTCATAGTCTCTTTTCTAACTGGACCACTCTTTAGAACTTCATCTGTTTGTTTTCAAATGCATAGACCTGGAAATGTTTGTCTCTGGTCTCCAGATCTTCACTGTCCTTAATGAAGCTTAGCATTTTTCTTACTGTCTGCTCTTCATTATTGCCAAGCACAGTTCCCTCCCTGATGCTTCAAAACACAGGTTTTCCCTCCTTCTACAAATGCCATGATTTTTTACGCTTTGTATCTTGCCTTTCCTTTTCTAACTACATATTGCCAAATTAACCAACAATGCCAAATATTTAAAAATTCTACCTAATCTTCTCCTGATGTCACTTCATTATCTTCCTAAATTCGAATATTTATCTTCTCATGAGCCACCATATCTGTAGAAGCAGAGAAACATGGGGTTAATATTTCTGTCCTACTGCCAGAAGCCGGGGCTTAAATTTTATACACCTATTTGAAAAGCAAAAATTAAAAGACTACAAAATCAATTAGACTCCAAAAAATGAGACTCCTGTGCTGCTGCTGGGGAAATTAAACTGTAACTACCATAGTGACCAGTAGTGTTCAGGAAAGGGAGAAAGGATAGGGCTTATAGGGCAGTTAAAAATCAGATACTAAAATCTAACCTGAGAGGGCCAATTATTTCTAGTCTTATGTACAACAGGATAACTATGCAACGATTTGTCATATATTTCAAAATTATTACAAAAGCGTGGTTTGCTAACACATAAAATAAATAATTAAAAAGTGCTTATTGTCTGATTTGATCCACATTTTTGTGGGGGAAAATGTGCACTATATCATCTATGTACAAATAATATATGTCATTAAAATTAAAATAGTAAAAATCTATATAAGTCAATTTATAAAATGTTCTCCTCTGTAGCGGTTAGTGGGAAGAAGAACAGAGGTTTCTGGTGGGAGGAAAAAGAAGGGGGAAGTAGAGTACATCATGGAAGGTTGAGGAAGAAGCCAGAGAGGAAGGGTTAAAAGAGGCTTTAAAAAAATCATAATTTAAGATAACATCTTTGAATGCCATATTCTGCAGATCTCTTTGGGTGTTTGAAGATGCCCTATCCATCTCTTGTATTTAGATAAGCAAATGTTGTTGTCTCTTAGCAACTTGATTACTGGGTAGTTTAGAGAATATCTGTGATAGACTGTCATAGTAGCTAACAAAGTGACATGTTTGCATGACTAGGAGTTTGTTTTACTTAACTATCCTAGACCATTTTAGACGGTTGGTATCAAGAGGCCAGAGCTTCACATTTTATTTTTAAGTATCTCTAGGTATGATACCATTAGGAAGCGTTACCTTTAATTTTGTATCAATATACAAAGATCTATTCAATTGTGGTTAAATATACTCATAATTATGTATCAATATACAAAGATCAATGCCTATGTAACCCAATACAATCTTAATATTACGTCCATATACAAGGGTCAATACCATTGTGGCCAACTATAATCTTAATTTTGTATCAATATACAAAGATAAATACCGATGTAATCCAATACAATCTTATTTTTGCACAATAAACAATGGTCAATACCACTTTAGCCAAATATACTACTAATTTTGTATCAATATAAAAAGGTATAAGGGCATATTCAATAATCTGCCCCTTCTTTTTGGACCTTCCTGTGCTATGTCTATGTCTCATTTTTCTCAAGCCTATGCACTCCTACATAGGAGAGGAAGAAGGATACAGAAAAGGAAAAGTAGGAAGTCCCTGGGGCTAACCTCCAAAACCCATTAAACAGGACCACTTCCTATATAAGCAGATATATTTATCCCTCTCAGGTCTCTGAGGTGGTTGAAGAATAGACAGCTAGAGTCTCATAGTTAAATTTTGAGTTGTTTAGGAATCAAGAGGGTGTTATAGATCTAAGAAGATACTCTTAAAAGTGTGTTGCAAGTTAGTATGAATGTTGAGTCAGATGTAGACCTTTAAACTCATGGAGATTGTTAGATAGTAGAATGTTAAAGTCAGGGGCCAAATATGTATAAACTGGACATTGGGAAGGTATACTGGGCCATTTAACTCTCATAAATGTGGCATATTTATATCTGTTGTTTTGTATAGTATTTACTGTTATAAGAGAAGGAACCATCTGTTGGACTGAAAGGGGAAACTTCTGGGGGGAAGAGGGTGGAAGGGCGGGATAGGAAGGGGGAATAGGGAGGGGTTTGTGACTGAGATGTAACTTGAAGAAAAAAAAATAAAGTATTTAAAAAAAAAGAGGCTTTAAAGAGGTGTCTGGAGTGATGAATATGCTCACTATATTTTGGTGGTGGTTTCATGAATATAAATACATGTCAGACTTACTACGTTGTGTATAATAAATGTATGGAATGTATTCTAAGATACTAAAACTTTCAAAAAAACTTTCTTGAGAAATATAGAAGCAGTAATTATGATGAAAAGATATATTTCAAGATAGATTCTACTAATTTCATCGGGATGTAACAGGATAAGCACATATAGTTATTGAAATTATTGATTACATATGGTCTCTTTTTATAAGAGCTGACAAAATTAGATTTGAAATGGTATAAACTGAACATTTTCAAGTGTCTTCCATATTTTCTGTGAATCAAGTAAATGATGATTTAATATTTCTATTGAACAAGATGCAATAAGAAGAAAAACTGAGGGAAGTATGATTCTACAAGGATGGTTTTGTGTTCTCTGATCTCAGCAAGTAATTTAACCTTGATGGATGATAGCACAATGTTCTTAAAATTAAGGCAGCTAATATAGCGTGAATTGACCAGTAAAACAGACAGAATGCTTACAAAATTACTAAGGAAAAGTGTTAAAGGTGATAGCTGGTCATCACACCTTCTCATTTGGTTTTAAAATTACAGAGTCAATGGGCCTGTACATAAGTAACTATCAAGAAGCACTAGGTAAAAATGGAATATATTCCAAGATGTGGTGCCCAATGCTGTATCTGGAGACCACAGAACACTAGTGAAGGACATGCCAGTGGAGGAAGCTCTTGCAGGTCAAGAAGGCACGGTTGAGTTTTTGTGACCTGGGACAGTCTTAAATAGTATTAACTAATCAGACATGGGAAGGAAGATAATATAATGAGATGCCCAGTGAGTATGAAACTGTCTTTAAGATGTTTCAGTAGACATAATATCGGTTGTTCTTTCTAGCGTAAAACCATATACCAAATGAAAATGATTGACAATGTTTTGCACTGGAATTATTCTTTAAT
Organism: Lophiomys imhausi; assembly: GCA_907164525.1. NCBI lineage: Eukaryota > Metazoa > Chordata > Mammalia > Rodentia > Muridae > Lophiomys > Lophiomys imhausi. Next base: position 1,692,510 of record CAJQZJ010000315.1, on the reverse strand, counting down.
GTTTTGTGAGTAATTCATAGAATCAAAAAATGTTCTGGTCACCAGTGAAAAATATTCTTTGGCTAAATAAAAGTGTAAAAATATCAAGATGAGGCTTTCAAAGGTAGTCAAAGAATTTCAGTCTAACATCCAACTCATCTCCATTCACAATTTGGGTTTTACTGTACTAAAAAGAAAACTGCAGCAGTGAAGGATTGCTGACAATGTGATCATTATACAACTATAAAAAATAAAATAATAGGGGGGCCAAGATGGCGGCGAACTGCACGGACGCATTTTGAATGTGGGAGAGAAGAGCCATAGAAAACACAGAGTTGTGGGACACTGTACAAAAACCGGAGGGTCTGGCCCCTCCAGGAACATGCACAGCTCCTAAGGGACTGTTAAAAGTCCCAGGGCAAGGCTCTCCCCCATCTCTCGCAGACACAGAAGCCACTAAATCTGGGATTCAGGAACTCCCATTTGGAGAGGCGCCTGGTAAGATCGATCCCAACACACAGCAGGCAGAATCAAAGGCCACATGGCGATCACCCACTAGCCAACTGGGCTTCCCATACCTCAAGAAGACCTTATAACTATTTAGGAAATTTTGCAGAATAGTTGAATCTTGTGGGTTTTTTTGTTTGTTTGTTTTTTCAAGACATAGAAAAAGGGCGCTCAGCAGGAGATCCACAGCCGCTCAAGCCGGAGCGGAAGGTGGGCGGGCGGTGGGTGGGCAGAGCAGCTGGGGAGGGAAGCAGACGCTGGTGGGAGGGGCCGAAGCTCCGCCCACCCACAGCAAAGCAGCTAGGGCGGGAGGCCTGTTCAGAAGGCGGGAGGGGCCGAATCTCTGCCTACCCATGGCAAAAAAGCTAGGGCAGGAGGCCGGCTCTGGTGGCGGGAGGGGCCGAAGCTCCACCCACCCACGGCAAAGCAGCTAGGGCAGGAGGCCGGTTCAGAAGGCAGGAGGGGCCGAAGCTCCGCCCACCCAAGGCAGAGCAGATAGGGAGGGAAGCAGCCAGCCTGTGGCGGAGAAGCCTAGTGGGTAACCAGAAGCCAGGGGACCATAGCTGTATTCAGGTAAACCCAGACACATTAGGTGTGGAGCCGGGCCCTGTCAGCCTCCGTGAGGACAAACAAAGCCCACAAAATCTGTGCCTGGGCAAACAGGTCCATACCATTAGAACCATTGAAGGCTGATCACTCAGTGTGCAAAATAGAGAAGTCTGAACTGGGAGCAGTGTAACAATCCCGGACCATTACTCACTACCTGGGAATAGGCTGCACCAGCTCACAACGATTCAGGCTATTAAAACCACAGTGACCCTGAGATCACCCTGTAAGCAAGGACAGATAGCCAAGCAATTCGACTCCTTCACCAAAGCATCCCCTGTGGATCCAAACACAGAAAACGACAAGAACAGACAGCTAAACACACACACATGGCCAAAGTTCCAAGAAAAAATAGAAATCAAGGAAATATGACTCCAACAAAGCAGAATTATCCTAGCTCATCCAATTCAGATGACCTCACACCAACAGAAACACATGAAAACGTTGACAATTCTGCATTATGGAAAGTGATAGAGTCCCTGCAAGAAGAACTTAAATCTATGAAGGAATTCAAAGAAGCCACAATTTTACAAGCCAAAACAAGGAACAATACCATTAAAGAGCTCCAAGCCAAGGTGACAGAGCTTGAACAGGAAAAAGAAAAAGCAATGAAAGATTTTCAGACAAAAACAAGTAAGCTGGAGAAGGAAATGTACAAAACGAACAATACCATACAAGACATGAAAATAGAAATAGAAACAATAAAGAAAACACAGTCAGAGTTAAAAGAGGAAGTGGAGAACCAAGGGAAGAGAACAGGAACTACGGATGTGAGTATCAAAAATAAGATGCAAGAGATGGAAGACAGGATCTCAGGCATAGAAGATTCGATGGAAGAAATCAGTACAACATCCAAAGAAAATGAGAAGGCTAAAAAATCTCTCACCCACACCATCCAAGAAATCAAGGACTCAATGAAAAGACGGAACCAAAGAATCATAGGCATAGAGGAAAGAGAAGACTCCCGACTCCAAGGTCCAGGAAATATCTTCAACAAAGTCATAGAAGAAAACTTCCCAAACCTGAAAAAAGAGATGCCAATAAAAATCCTAGAGGCTTACAGAACACCGAACAGATTAGATCAGAAAAGAAACTCCTCTCACCACATAATAATTGAAACACCAAATGTACAGAACAAAGAAAGGTTATTAAAAGCTGTAAGAGAAAAAGGCCAAGTCACATACAATGGCAGACCCATCAGAATTACACCTGACTTCTCCTCAGAAACTTTAAAAGCTAGAAGGGCCTGGACAGATATCCTACAAGTCCTGAGAGATCATAGGTGCCCAGCCAGACTACTATACCAGCAAAACTCTCTATCAACATAGATGGAGAAAACAAGATATTCATGACAAAATCAAATTGAAACAATACCTCCCCACAAACCCAGCCCTACAGAAAATCATAGAAGGATAATTCCATCCCAGAGAAGAAAACTTCACCCAAGAAAACAAAGGGAATAGAAAACCCCTCAGCAACTAAACCAAAAGAGACACAGGACCATCACCTATACCAAACTAATGGGAAACAACAACCCCAGGTCACTAATATCCATCAACATCAATGGTCTCAACTCCCCAATAAAAAGACACAGATTTACAGAGTGGATCCACAAGCAAGACCCGTCCCTTTGCTGCATACAAGAAACACATCTCACTACCAGAGATAGTCACTACCTCAGAGTAAAGGGCTGGGAAAAGGTTTTCCAAGCAAATGGACCCAGAAAGCAAGCTGGAGTAGCCTTCCTAATATCAAACAAAACAGACTTCCAACTGAAGTTAATGAAAAAAGACAAAGAAGGGCATTATTTACTCATTAAAGGGAATATTCATCAAGAGGAAATCTCAATACTGAACATCTATGCCCCAAATACAAAGACACCTACTTTTGTAAAAGAAACACTTCTAAAACTTAAATCACACATCGATCACAACACATTAATAGTGGGAGATTTCAACACCCCACTCACAACAATGGACAGATCATCAAGACTGAGGCCAAACAGAAAAATATTGACTCTAACAGAGATCATGAAACAAATGGACCTAACAGACATCTACAGAACGTTTCACCCAAACACAAAGGAATACACCTTTTTCTCAGCGCCCCACGGAACCTTCTCCAAAATCGAAAACTAAATCAAAATCAGAATAACAGCTTAAACAGCCCAATAACCCCGAAGGAAATAGAAACAGTCATTAATAATCTCCCACCCAAAAAAAGCCCAGGGCCAGATGGCTTTAGCATGGAATTCTACCGGACTTTCAAAGAGGAGCTAGCACCATTACTCTTCAAACTCTTCCACCACATAGAAACAGAAAGAACACTGCCAAACTAATTCTATGAGGCCACTGTCATTCTGATTCCTAAACCACACAAAGACCCAACAAAGAAAGAGAACTTCAGACCAATCTCCCTCATGAACATAGATGCAAAAATACTTAATAAAATACTAGCAAACCGAATTCAAGAACACATCAAAAATATAATACATCATGATCAAATATGCTTCATTCCAGGAATGCAGGGATGGTTCAATATACGAAAGTCTATCAATGTAATTCACCACATAAACAAGATGAAAGAAAAAAACCACATGATAATCTCGCTAGATGCAGAAAAAGCATTTGACAAAATCCAACACCCCTTCATGCTAAAAGTCCTGGAGAGAACGGGCATACAAGGACCGTACCTAGAAATAATAAAGGCAATATATAGCAAACCAGTGGCCAACATCAAATTAAATGGAGAGAAGCTTGAAGCATTTCCTCTAAATTCAGGGACAAGACAAGGATGTCCACTTTCACCATATCTCTTCAATATAGTACTTGAAGTTCTTGCTAGAGCAATAAGACAACTAAAGGAAATCAAAGGGATAAACATTGGAAATGAAGATGTCAAATTATCCCTATTCGCAGATGATATGTTAGTATACATAAGCGACCCCAAAAACTCCACCAAAGAACTCTTACAGCTGATAAACAACTTCAGCAAGGTGGCTGGATACAAAATTACCTCAAAAAAAATCAGAAGCCCTTCTTTATACAACAAACAAGCATACCGAAAAAGATATAAGGGAAACAACCCCCTTCACAATAGCCACAAACAATATAAAATACCTGGGGGTAACTTTAACCAAGCAAGTAAAGGACCTATATAACAAGAACTTCAAGCCCCTGACGAAAGAAATGGAAGAGGCATTTAGAAGATGGAAAGATCTCCCATGCTCATGGATAGGTAGGACCAACATAATAAAAATGGCTATTCTACCAAAAGTAATATATAGATTCAATGTAATTCCTAACAAAATACCAGCACAATTCTTTATAGACTTGGAAAAAGCTATACTCAACTTCATATGGAACAACAAAAAGCCCAGAATAGCTAAATCAATCCTGTACAATAAAAAAGCATCTGGAGGTATCACCATCCCAGATTTCAAGCTGTACTACAGAGCAATAATAATAAAAACAGCATGGTACTGGTATAGAAACAGACCAGTGGATCAATGGAATCGAATTGAAGACCCAAACATGGACCCACACACCTATGGCCAACTGATCTTTGACAAAGAAGCCAAAACCGCACAATGGAAGAAGGACAGCATCTTCCACAAATGGTGCTGGTACAACTGGATGTCCATTTGTAAAAGAATGAAATTAGACCCATACCTATCACCTTGTACAAAACTTAATTCCAAGTGGATCAAAGACCTTAACATAAGGCCGGCCACACTAAAGATAATAGAAGAAAAAGTAGGAGAAACCCTCGAACTCATTGGCACAGGTGACAACTTCCTGAACAGAACACCAACAGCTCAGGACCTGAGATCAACAATCAATAAATGGGACCTCATGAAACTGAAAAGCTTCTGTAAGCAAAGGACACTGTCATTCGAACAAAACAGCAGCCTACAGACTGGGAGAAAATCTTCACCAACCCCACATTTGATAGAGGGCTATTATCTAAAATCTACAAAGAACTCAAGAAACTAAATGCCAAGAAACCAAATAATCCAATCAAAAAATGGGAGATGGAGCTAGAGAATTCACAAAGGAGGAATCCCTAATGGCCGAGAGTCACCTGAAGAAATGCTCAACATCCTTAATCATCAGAGAAATGCAACTCAAGACGACCCTGAGATTCCGTCTCACACCTGTCAGAATGGCTAAGATAAAGAGCTCAAATGACAGTACATGCTGGCGAGGGTGTGGAGAAAGGGGAACCCTCCTCCATTGCTGGTGGGAGTGCATACTTGTGCAACCACTATGGAGGTCTGTCTGGAGATATCTTAGAAACCTTGGAATAACTTTGCCTCAGGACCCAGCCATACCACTTCTGAGTATACACCCAAAGGACACCTCATGGAGACATAGGGAAGTCTCCTCATCTATGTTCATAGCAGCCTTATTTGTAATAGCTAGAAACTGGAAACAACCTAGATGTCCCTCAACTGAAGAATGGATTAAAAAATTGTGGTACATCTATACATTGGAATATTATTCAGCTATAAGAAACAATGAAATCATGCAATTTGCAACCAAATGGATGGATCTAGAGAAGATCATCCTGAGTGAGCTAACCCAGACTCAGAAGGATGCACATGGCATCTATTCACTTATAGTAGGATTTTAGCTATATCGTACAGGATATCTGTACTACAACCAATACACCAAAAGGAACATGGACATAAATTTCTTTTTTCTTTTCATTTCTTTTTCTTTTCCCTTTCCTTCTTTTTTTCTCTTTCTTTTTCCTCTCTTTTTTTGTTGTTGTTCTTTGTTTTTGTGGGTTTGTGTGTCTGTTGGTTATTTTTTTAGTTTCCCCCCATAGCAAGGAGACACCTTTCACTGGCAGTACTGCCTCGTAGACCCCCGGTGTATGAATAGGCCCTCAGCCCTCATATGACTCCTGATCTGTGGTGAGAGACTGGTATGCAGGGACACTCCACCCCAGAGGATCAAGATGGAAGGGTCAGGGAGTAGAGCATGGGAGGGTGGGGCTGGGAAGCAGGAAAAGAGGACAATATGTCAAGGATGTAACCTGTAGCAACAGACAAATAAATTTACTAATTAAAAAAAAAGCAGGTAACAACGTTAAAACACTGTAAATAAAATAAAGGACACAGCCGTTCAACCTGGTTTTATGAACCTCCAAGTGTCGAAAAAACGTAGAGCTAAGGTAAAATACAGGAGAAATGTGGTGTTAACCCATGCCTTTAACTTCAGCAGAGACGGGAGGAGCACCATAGAGTTAGTGGACTTATAAATTCTAGAGTTACACAGAAAAGGGTGGTGAGGGTACACACCCTTAATCCCATCATTCAAGAAGAGTACACCCTTAACCCCAACACACTAGAGACAGAAACAGGCAGATCTCAGAGCTCAAGGTCAGCCTGATACAGAACAAAATCTAAATAAAGAAAAACTTTGATCCAGGAGTGGTGGAACACATCTTTAATCCCCTCAGATGGGAACCACAGGTCTCGGATCCCAATAATTAGAATGCAGAGACACACACATAGGATTTGGAAGGACCTAAGTTTAAAAGCTACTTACAAAAGGCCACACAACACAAACAAATTGTCCTTCGAGACCTCAAAATATATACACTAAAGCTGGTTTAGCTCCAAAATAACAAAATAATTTCTTCTTTAAACAAGATTGAAAGATAACACTCTATATATTGTCAAAAACCAAATTTGCTTCAGGAGAAATATTACCTACCCCCCCCCCAAAAAAAAAGAGGGCGATTGTCCCTGAGTGAGGAATAGGGCAGGGCTCTGTTCTTATCTTTCCAGGAGAATCAAAGCATCCATTCAAGGAACCCAGGGACAACTGGACAATGGAAACCTAGGCAGAAATCAGAATCAGACACCAAAAGAAGACGAGTGACCCAGATGATTCAGCCTGACAGACTCCCTCAATAGATGTCTCCATTAAAAGCTTACAACCACAACAACTCAATATTGCTAAGACCGTTCAGCTCTACACAATGCCCCAGCCAGAACCTCAGTAAAGCCTGGAAGTTCAGCTTCTGCCTACAAACTCCTTAGGACATCTAAACAGCTGAGAACAGAAGGACTGAACATAAAAGGATTGTATTAATATTTTTAACCATTTTTCCAATTTGGTTTAGGCCCCAAACAGGTTTACTACGACCCAAATAAGCAGGAAGTCATTTTAAGAGAGTGACGTCCCATACACAGAGGGTGGGGAGGGTGTTTCTCTGCCTCCCCTTTTTTCCGTTATTTGAAGGACAACTGAAAACTCTGTTATTTAGGGGAAGAGATTACAAGTTGTTAAATGGTCCTGTTTAATGGGTTTTGGAGGTTAGACCAAGGGTATTCCTTCTTTCCCTTTTCTGTATCCTTCTTTATCTCCTATGTAGGAATGCGCAGACTTGAGAAAAATCGAGACATAGACAGCACAGGAAGGATCAAGAAGAAAGGTCACATTATTGAATATGACCTTATACCCTTGTATATTGATACAAAATTAATAGTATATTTGGCTAAAGTGGTATTGACCATTGTTTATTGTGCAAAAATAAGATTGTATTGGTCTACGTCAGTATTGATATTTGTATATTGATAAAAAATTAAGATTATAGTTGGCCACAATGGTATTGACCCTTGTTATGGCCGCAATATTAAGACTGCATTGGGCCGCATAGGCATTGATCTTTGTATATTGATACAAAATTAAGAAAATATTTAGCCACATTTGAATAGATCTTTGTATATTGATACAAAATTTAAGGTAACGCTTCCTAATGGTATCGTACCTAGAGATACTTAAAAATGAAATGTGAAGCTCTGGCCTCTTGATACCAACCGTCTTAAACTGTTTAGGAAAGTTAAGAAAAACAAATTCCTAGTCATGCATGCATGTCACCTTGTTAGCTACTAAGACAGTCTATCACAGATATTCTCTAAGCTACTCAGTAATCAAGTTGCTAAGAGACAAGCAACATTTGCTTATCTAAATACAAGAGATGGATAGGGCATCTTCAAAAACCCCAAGAGATCTTGAGAATATGGCATTCAAAGATGTGGTCTTAAATTAAGATTTTTTTTTTGATATTGAGACATATCAGCTCCTGACAGCACCCCCTATTCTACTCCAAGTAGAAGAAAAGCATCGAAGAATCTCCAGTGTGAGATGGTTGAATTAGTGGCAAGCCTATCTCTTGGCATGTAAAAACTCCTTGCTTCAACTGCAGAGAGACTGCTGTCCAAAAAGGACAAAACTTGGTAGCAGGGAAGTCGACAGCCTAGCTCTGCCAAGACAGGGTATGTAAGTCCTTCATAATCCCTGCTCTACAATAAATGTCTGTCAGAGAAACAAGACCAAAAGGCTGAAGACTGATGCTGGAATGTATGGAGAGAAAATGGGAACTGTCCAGGTAGTCACTGATTTGTCATTTCTTAGTATTGGAAGCTGCAGGCCCTGCAATTCCTATACAATCAGATATATTTATCCTTTTCAGCTCTCTGAGGTGGTTGAAGAATAGACAGCTTGAGTCTCATAGCTAAATTTTGAGTTGTTTAGGAATCAAGAGGGCGTTCTAGATCTAAGAAGATGGTTATAATAGTGATGCAAGTTAGTATGAAAACTAAGTCAGTTATAGAACTTTAAACTCATGGAGATGGTTAGAAGGTAGAAGGTTAAAGTCAGGGGCCAAATATGTATGAACTGGACATTGGGAAGGTATACTGGGCCATTTAACTCTCATAAATGTGGCATATTTAATTCTGCTGTTTTGTATAGAATTTACTGTTATAAGAGAAAGAACCATTTGTTGGAATGAAAAGAGAAATGTTGTGGGGGGAAGAGGGTGGAAGGGTGGGACAGGAAGGGAGAATAGGGAAGGGTTTGCAACTGAGATGTAACTTGAAAAAACAATAAAGTACTTATATAAAAAAATAAAATAATAAAATGTTATTTAGTTCCAGATATTTGTACATGCAGTGAAAGTGTATTTCCATTCTCTGGCACGAGCTTAAATAACACCTAAAACTCTCAGAGGATACAATAATACCATAATACCGAGTAATGAATAAATGAAATTATCAATTCAGTTATCTGTCTGATTAGCTGTTGAGTGTATATGTCTCTTTATCCAATGTTTTCAAAACTATGGATTTGTTTGTTAAAAGGGTGAATTTCCATAGATCACTTATAATCTCTTCTAGTAAAGGGCAGAGATACAGAGAGCCAGCATGTGCTCTACAAAGCTTATCAGCTAATGAGTGAAATTTGAACCAGGTGGTGCCAGCTTTATTTTGATAGTGTTACTGTATAAACAAAAGAAGCCACTAGGAGACTCTTGTTTTGGAGTTTTCACCTCATTTAAATTCTTAATTTGTCTCTTGAGTTTAGAAAAGGACACCTGAGTGTGGTCCTGCTCCCCATTAATGGGCTTCAGGAAAGGATTATGTTAGCCTCACTCAGTCTTTCCAAAACAGACCAACCTGAAATCACACAAATTCAAGAAAAGAAAAAAGTAAATACTGTACTCTGATTCAAATTAACTTAGACAGAGAAGACAATCCCAGATTGTTTATTTTATTGTGGCCTGAGCTTGGAGTCCCAAAAGTTAAAGTCAATAACAGAGTGATGGTGAGAGAGCTAAAGACAGAGGAGACTGCAAATCCGGTGCTGTCCGTAGTATTCTCCATCCCTCTTCCTCCTTCTCCTCTGCCTCCTTTTCCTTTCCCTTTTTCTTCTCCTTCCCTAAATGCATGTCATCTCTTTTCCTTCAATAAAATGTCAACAGTCACTAAAATATGGGTGGGGGAAAGTCCAAATCATTAAGGAGATTTGTTTTGGGGTTTGAATTCTATAGACTTGTTCACAAAACATTAGTAAATGTTCTCTTATGAGATTTTAAAGCATGCACATTTATAAAGCCATCTTCAGGAAATGTATGCATTATAGGATAATAACATTTTGTTGGCTTTCATAAATACCAAGACTTCTCATCACAGATTATCTTCTTTCTTTTTTCTTCTCTTTTCATTTCATTTCATTTCTTTTCTTTTCTTTCTTGTTTTTTTTTTCCATGAAGGCAAGCAGTCAGCATTTCGTCAAATTTTTCCTTCCTTCACACCTGTAAACAGATAAATTTCAGAGGACAGCTATGATAGCATAACTTAAAATTCATTCTCTTAGAAATCCAAACAGTTATAAAGTGTGTTTTGAGAGGTCATTTTCATGTTAGTGCACTTCTGATAAGTTCCTACAGGCTCTCCTTTCTGATTTAGTGTGAATTCAATTCCTTCAGTTTCCATCTGAAAAACAAATGTCTGGCCATGTTCACAAGAACTAAACATTGCAGTCCATTTCACAGGCAAATTATGCTGCTAGCTTTTGTAAGAAAAAATATAATAACGCTACCACTCATCTAACTGTAAAAGACGGGCTGTTTTTCAGAAGTAATTCAAGAAATTAGAAATCATTTCAACTTAGTTTTATATTTTCATTTCATGTAAGCTCTTGAGCCTAAAGTAATCAACAGATTTGTAAATGAAAATATTATTGAGTGAAAACATTTGGGCTTGGTGCTCTTCCCGCTTGCATCTTCTCACAGCAGGTTTTAAGCACAATCCCAACTTGATGTGCTGACACCTGTAATCAACACAAGAAGTTTCCTTTAAGTTAACAAATCATTCTTCCCACTGGAAGTATAAACAAAAACCTAATTGGTGATTTTGCTAACTCTTCTCCCTGCTGTGAACACTAGTCAGCATTTGGTGTGTAAGGAATAACATCCACTACAATTTATAACTGGAAAATGGTAAAAGCTATTCCACACTTAAAGCCTACATTGGTCAATGACTTCCTAATTACCAGCTCATATCAATTGCCTCAAAACCATCTTTTAATTAAAAGGAGATTAACGGTCAAAACTAAACCAAAGAGTGCAGCTGGGGGGTCAAGACCTGGGCTTTTGTTGTTTCTGTTTGTTTGCACTTGTCCTCATTTCAAGTTTTATGACAGACACTTAGGAGACATACCAATCTTATTCCTAATTTGCTGATGCATAAAATGAATCCAAGTAGTAGTTTACGCTGAGCCCAGAACCACTAAAGTGTAGAGAAGAGATTTAGCTATCTCTTGTCTCTTCCACTGAAAGCACAATTCTGCATCAATGGAAATTAGCTAGCATCCCATTCAGACAATTAAATTTAGTGCAATGTGTGGACAAGTTTCTCCAGGTGGGCTTCCTGAGTCATATAGATTCTCAAGATAATGAGGCTCATAGTTTGTAAGCCAAAGAGAATAGCCTTGATTAAAATATAATGATTGGTTAGGGAAAAGGACTGAAATCTCCCTGTAAAATGAAGGAACACAAATAAGAGTGCTGTTAACATGGAAATATGTGCTTCATTTCTACTCAGGAATCTGATTTTCTTACAATATTAGGGAATTTAGCTTTCTCGTCTACCTGCTTTTCAGTGTAACTACCACCATGTTTCAAGACCACATTTCCCTGTTTCCTAAAGCAGCTGTTACTAAGCTCCAACTGTGGAATTATATAAATTAATTTGAAATAAACCATTTAAGTCTGATAAAAAAGTAAGATACAAACTAAAAGTAAGGAGAGTACTATTTAGAAGTTGAATAATAGAATGTGAATCCTAATGTCTGTCTACAGGCCAGAAACACACCTTAATCTGGATTCTCAGCTCCCTAATATCCAAATGGGTATTCTCAATTGCTTTTTTTTTTTTATAGCTCAACAAAAATGCTAAGCTCTTATCCAGGAACATTGCTGCTATGACTTAACAAGGAACAGATTTTTCATGAGTCCTAATAAAGAAGTTCATCACAATTAAATAACAGTCTGTCCTCAATACACTCGTCATCACAGATATATATGTTTCATGGAATTATTTCACATAATTAGCCTACCAAAGAATAAACAGATAATTGCAATTATACAATTAATTATAGTAAACAAAAGCTAAAAAGGAAAACCTGCCAGGACAAATCTCAGGATAGGACTATACACGAAAATATACATAGAGGCATAGAAAGGAACACAAACCAAGTACAGACAACACAATGATATTGACACTCCTGTTTTTAACAGAACACTTTTTCCAACCTTGTAATCTAGGTTTTTTTTTTTTTTTTGATGCATGGTACTGCTTATTCTTCAAAACCATAGATGAAACTGCTAATAATAATAGAACCAAACATTATATGCCACTATATCCCTAACATATGGAGTTTTGTTGGACATATACCTCTTTTACAATTTTTCATGAATTAATATTGGAGTGGAAATAAGCACAAATAGTACATTTATACTCTCAATAATTAGGTATGAAATGCTTGTTAACAGTGCACACATTCCATGTGTGTGATCTTTCATTTTTAGATATTGACTGAAACCCTCCAGACTAAATTTTTAAATTTTTATTTATTACTTCAAGTTACATTTCTATCACAGTGTCCTCTTTCCACCCCTCCCCATTTACCCTTCCACCCTCTCCTACCTCTCCCACCCATCCCACTCCTCCGATGTAGATGTAGAGTGTTCCTTCATATCAACCCCTCTCAGTTCAACCAGACTAAATTTTTTTAACAATGTCAACCGCATAGAACTAATTTTATTCATGAAGTGAACTTTATGTCTGTCAGTGCTTACTGAATAATCCAATAATCCATTTTACCTCTAATCTTTTATAGAATTATTTATTTATTTATTTATTTTTGCTGCTCTATGGGGTCAAACTTAGGATTTTGCACATTCAGGACAGGTACGCATCTAATGGAACTTTTTCCCCATCCCTCCATGAACAATATAGTGTGTTTTAGTAGCATTAATAATTGTTAAGAGAGAAACACATAAAATTATAGTGCGTATTAATAAAATAAGTTTATATTTCACTTTAGAACCTAACTTGGATTTTTCTGGTTGGGGTAGAGGAGGACCTCTATTTATTTGAGTCACTCAAGCAGCTATGTTGATCACATCTCTGCTGATTTTGATAATTGCTTTTAAAAACCACCTGTATGTCCATATCAAGCTAGTGAGGGGGTGAGAGATACAATTGAGAAGGTATACCCTGGTTTGACACTAGACTCGAAAGAAATACTGCATCTGAGGTGACCTTAAATGTAGAAATTGTAAAACCAAGAAATGACCATGTCACGTGCTTTAGGAGAGCAATGGGAGGGGAAGCCAAAGGTGTGGATTTTGTACTAGGTAGCGGATAGAATGACAACGCCATGGTTGGGTCTGAGGACCTGCAGAGGAAAATTATTCAGTATGTAATCAGTTAAATATGAGTGTCTTGAGAATATTCATGTGAATTATATTACACAGGTATTTGGCTATAATTTTCAAATATTTAAAAAGCAGATGTTTGTATGAAATATTAATGCAAAAACACATAGGTTGTACCAGAAAAGTTAATCATATTTTCTTAACTTCAGCTTTGCTGTTTCTAGGTCTAGTCATTTTGTGCTGTTCGTGGCATTCCTGTGCCTCGCAGGGTATTTAGAACATTCTGAGCTTCTATCCATCAGATGCCAAGATCAACCTTCAAATCATACCAACCAGAAATGTCTCCAAACCTTGCCCAGCATGCCACCTGCAAATCAATCAATCCCCTGTTGAGAGAGAGGGTTTCAGTGATAGTAAGCAGGTAGAAATAAAGTAACAAGAAAACCATATAACCACCCTGACACCAGAAACGTTACACGTAATTTCGTTCCAAAATACATGGCTCAGGAAATTTTCTTTAATTGGAGTAATTGTCATGGATATGAGGGGATAATGCAAACAAGAACACAGCATTTTTGTATGTACTATTGTGAGTCTAGTAAGAGGCAAATCCAGCAGCGATGGAGAAATGAGACAAGAAGAATCACAGATTTCAAAGGGTTGAAGATGGGATTTTCTGGAAATAAGAGATCTTAAAAGGTATAAACTAGTTGCTAGTTCTAATTTGGTATTTTGGGTCTTAGTTATAACACCAGTGAATATGGTATATGGGTGAATGGGACTGAGAGCTAAATTGTAGGCAGATTTCCTTTTCAGTAAAGAGGCAGGCTGGCTTGTGACACCAGTATTAACAGGGCACAAAATAAACCAGTGTCCTTTGTGTTTGATAGTTTCCATCTTGTTACGATTTTTTTTGTGTGTTTACATAAAAAAATTCTCACACTTTATTCTAGGCTGCTAGAACTCACTATGTATTTCAAACTTGCCTCAGATTGGTGGTAACTCTCTTTCCATAATCTTCCATGTGTTGGAATTACAGGTGTTAGTTTATAGTCTTCACAGGGAGCCATTGCATCTTAAATGCTTTATAGAGTTTAGGGTTTGGTTGAACTATTAATGTTGAAAACATTATTAGCTACTTAGTAATATTAATGGAATTTCCAATATGTAGACTTATTTATTTAAGTTTAGGTTTGTTTATGTAAAAATATAATTTTCATTGTTTATCTAATTATTTTGTTCACAAGCAAGTTGTCTTTTACTTTGTTGGTAAACAAAATAATTCCTTTTGATATCTGGAAATGTGTAAGTGTACAATTGCGAAATGAAGCTAGTGGACTGTGAAGTATTTACACTGCTTGTCATTTTTTCTTCTCTCATTAAAATTATTTTCTTCATTTACAAATATTTTATTGTACAGCGTCTTCTAAAGAATATACATTTAGTCTTCAGTTGATTGTGTTAGACACTGCTTGTGATATATTAAGTCAGTTTCTTTTCTGTACAACTTTCATTTGAAATCTTACTACGGAGAATTGTAATTTGCCTGCAGTTGCAAACTCCTTTGAAAGTGAGAGTAAAAACAGAAAGAAATAGAAATCTCTTTTAAAATTATTTAAAGTTCTTTATTTCCCCCTTAATGACCAGATATCGCTAAAATTCTGGTTTCTAAAAACCGTGCCATTTAGAATTTTCCCTGGCAGACAATATTGCTTTGCTGTGTTACATGTGGTTCATGTTACTCACATCCTTGATGTAACATAACACAAGCTGGCTAAGGTAATCCAATGTGACATATAACAGCATTGAGAGCTAGTCTGGAATATTTAAAAGTATGCCATCTCTTGAAGGGCATGGGTAGATAACACAGTAAACCAAAGCCGGGAACTTTGGTGTTGCATTTTGAAGGACAACAAAGTATGTCTCTGTGACAATTCATGGCAATTTCCAACCTGGTAGATTGGAAAGGACCAAAGGACATGTATTTTTCTTGCTAGTGAGTTTATATACTTCAGACCACTAAAGTTAAATCCTTGAAAAAAGTAACCACTAAAGAGCTGTGATTATACTTTATTATGGGTACAAGAGAAAATTTCTCAGATAATTCAGCAATGAACTAAACATACCTAGCAATGTATAAATAGGTGACATTCAGACATGCAGGTCCTAGCTACATTTAAGTTCTTAAAAGTACTCAGTTTGAATCAAATGTCATTTTATTAGCACTGGAAGAAAAACAATCCAGAAACATGAGCACTAAGGGAAAAATATAAGTACTCTACATATGTTGTTGGGTTTCTCTGTAAAAAACCTTTCTCTCTTCAACCTAATTTATTGTGCAGGCTGTGGAGAATTTGAAAACCATGCTTTCTTCTAGGATTACTTCAAGATCAGATCCTTTGGTTTTAAATTTGTTTCACATTTGTTTGAGCAGAAAATACTAGCACTAATAATTCTTGATGAATAGTGATGAGTTACAGAAATGAAAATAACCTGGATACTAAATTCGATAGGGGATGGAAAAGGAAATTGAATGTAATATGTTCATCTTAGAATGAAAAGGTAAAACTGAAGTACATGGTAAAGGATCAGCATAGCTGTCTTCCCTACAGCTGGGATGTTCCATTGCCTTACTCAAATACATTTTAAAATACACCCATGAAGAGCTATCTTATCTTCCCATGTAAGGCAAAGTTACAAAATGATTTTGCACAGGTCTCAGAATAACTAGATTTGGATGAACGGTTAAAGCAATTCAGTTTTGTACAAATTTTATATACATATACATATCCTATGTATGTATATATATATATATGATTACTATATA
Source organism: Lophiomys imhausi (assembly GCA_907164525.1). Classification (NCBI taxonomy): domain Eukaryota; kingdom Metazoa; phylum Chordata; class Mammalia; order Rodentia; family Muridae; genus Lophiomys; species Lophiomys imhausi. The sequence continues at coordinate 1,676,348 of CAJQZJ010000315.1, read as the reverse complement.
AATGTATGTGGTTATATACATAACACCATATATATATGATTGTTATATATGTGTATGTATTTTAATAATGATTTCCAAATATAACATGCTTTGCAGTGATGCATGAGGGTTTGCCAAATTGTTGGAAGTTCATAGAAAATGGGAAGAAAATCCATTTTATTTCATGAGTTTAGGTAGAATAACAAAACCTCCCAATACATTAGTATCAAGCTCATAGCACTGAATAATATCCTCCTGTTTACTACCTTGAAGTATGAGAGTACCCTGTCCTTTCATGTGCGTAGGTCCTTTTATCCTGTTTAACATAAGGAGAAACTGAAGACTTTGGAGATTGTAGCAATTGGTTGAATCTTTATTATGATTCAGGCATTGAGATTGGCATCCACCTTCTTTCTTTTTATATTGTTCATAAAATCAGAGGTTCATAAAAGTAATGCAGGACACATTGAATAACATTTAAGGTCAATTTAACATTAAATGGAGATTGAATCTGCACACCCTGATGAGATATATATATATATATATATATATATATATATATATATATATTGAGAGCTAGTCTGGAATATTTGAAAGTATTCCATCTCTTGAAGGGCATGGGTAGATAACACAGTTTTATATATATATATATATTGTTGTTAAGGCTGAAGCAGTAGGCAGAGGTTATATCTTAAATTCTGATTGATACTTACATTAACTCAAATTTGTAGATAAATAGATTGCAAACTTTTACTCTTAGTGTAGAATGCATTTTATTAGAAGGGATGTGTAATCACCAATAAATCAAACAAATGGAATCTGATGAAAGGTGAGATTTGTGGAAGAAATGTCAACCACAAAGGTCTAAACTGAGGAAAACAAAAGGTGAAGCAAACTATGTTATTCACTGAATTGGCTTCAGTATTACTGTCTGAACGTCTTATGAAAGTGTGTTTTGATGTTTCTGCATGCTGTTTACAGACAGGCAGTCCTGCAGAGATAGGGATATGGTGTTGCAAGAACATGGATTTTCCAGGAATCATTAGCATTCATGGCAAGGTGGAGAAAGGGTTTTTTTACCTCACAGTAGATAAGAAGAATTGAGAACTACTGAGTTTATGTGACATGTTCAAGGTCATAAAGTTAAGAAGTTTCTCTATTGGTGTTTGAAACTAAATGTGTAATTGAAAGTTTGCTTAATCAAACACACAAGTGAGTATATAAGAAAAATGACATAGAATTGAAAAACAAATAAAATAGAACTGATGTTCTGGCATGTACAAGGGCCTACCTGGAAGAGCCATATGGTAAAGTTGAGTAATAGTTTTGTGGTTACATTGGTGAATTAAAAGTGAGGAAATTCCAAGAAAATGGTTTGGCATGCATTTTGACTTTCTAAAACACCACAAGGTAGAGCATGACTTACAGAGCCAGACAATTCTGGATTAATTTCCTAGATGCCTAGTCTGATGAATGTGTTACTTTAGGTAACATACTGAATTTTCTATGTGGTCCTCTGTAAAATGACTAGTAATGTTACCTACCTATATTTTGTTAATTAAAGTGTGCTAAAAACATGGTGCAAATCTGTGTGGCTCATAATAGGATCCTTTCTTGTTTGGCTTTTTCAGGCCATCTACATGCTCGCCGCTCCACTGCATCTTCTTCCCTGGGGTGTGTTGGTCTCATAGTAGAGAGAAAGGAGGGATGAACTTAATGATAGCTCTGAGAGGAGCAGTTGAGTGGGTGCTTCATCACTTGTTTACACGTAGACAGGCCAGGGAAAGTCACAGACTTGAGCCTTGTGGAGTGGGGTAGAAACTCATTTCACCTCATTAAGAAGAGTAGAAAACAACTAGAATCTACACCATCCACAAGGCCCATCAGCCAGGGTTATGGTGTGGATTAGTGAGGATGTAGGAAAATGGGGATCTGGTCATTACAGACACATAGGAGGTACTTTATAAATTTAATTTCACCTTCATTCTCAGTTTGAGATTAATGATCAATCTGAACAAAGACCAACCTCATGAAAGGTGGATTCTGTCTGTAACAATGGCCCAGTAATCATTTTGCCTGTTAACTTCTATTATAATGACAGAGTGGGGCTAGTTGGTAAAGTGCTTTTCTTTGTTTGCTTATTTATTTATTTATTTTTGTCTTCTTTTGATACCAGCGTTTGCAAGAATGAAAACGTCACTGAAAAATGTTAGTAAGCAAGAAAGACTTTAGTTTCCCTTTCAATTCTCAAAAAAGAAGAAGGAGGAGGAGGAGGAGGAGGAGGAAAAGGAGGAAGAAGAGGAAAAGGAGGAGGAGGAGAAGGGACTGTAAATAAAGACCCAACTTTTAAAAGTTTTAGATTTTCTTAAGAATTTCACAGTATAAAAACTTATAACTACTGCATTAGGGAACAGCCAATACACACAGATGTTCAAAGAGTATATATGTGTGTGTTTGTGTGTGTGTGTGTGTGACTGTCTGTATGTGTTGTGTGGGTGTGTGTCTGTGTGTGACAAAATATTAATTGGAAGTTAGTATTTGGAATACCAGATGCAAATAGATTTTGGTAAAAATGAAAGAACTCTCACAGGCTTTGCAAAATTTAGGACAAGAGGAAAATTCTCAGCTGAACATTTCTTAACATGTCTCTTTTCTATATCATGTGGTCAATTCTCCTAAGAGGATTTTTTTTAAGTAATGGATTTGGTCTTGTACACGTTTTGGATGAATCCTTGAGGAAAAAGCCAAGAAGTTTGGACTGCTTTCTCTGAGATCAATGACACCACTGTATTTTTGGTATAAAAAGGGTTTTGCCATGGTTGCCAGAAATCCACTGTTTGCCATCAGCTATATAGTGGCCATACAGTGACTTACAGCCCATGTAGTTTCTTCCAGGATGGCTGCCTTTCAATTTAAGGCAGTGCTTAGCTTGAAATGTACTTTGAGTCTCTTTTGGACACAGCAAGAAATAGTTCTTCCTTTCAGCTGACAGCCAATCAATGACACCTACTACACAAGGTGCTTAGTTTTGTTTTATAATGTATTTGATACACTGAGCACTTCTAAGAAACATTCTAAAACTACCAACCTATTCATGAAATTTTCCTCATATTTGTGATAAGGCCTTGATAATATATAGAGTATTTTTCAGTCTGTGTAAAGTCAAAAGACTTATTTTTAAGACTTTATCTAACTTTTCACAGTAAGTATTAATGAACAAAATAAGATAAAACTTGTATTGTTTAAATACTTCCATCAAAACATAATTTAAATTATCTTGGGGAAAATGTATGAGGATATTATTGGTATTCCATTCATGATAAGCTTTTGAAATAATAAAAACATTTTACATGAATTTTGATGTACTATAGATGTTCTCTCGTTATTGATATAACATATATTTTAAAAATTGATATAAAATTGATGGATGCATGTTTGTCATATACTCCTCAGAATCTCATGTCATATAAACTCCATTTTGATATCACAAATGTGAGGAAAATTTTAAGAATCAGTTTGTAGTCTTAGAATGCTTCTCTGAAGTGTTCAATGTACCGACTACATTACAAAATAAAATAATTTGAAAATAGGTCAGTAAAAAAAAAATCTAAATAACTGAAGAAAGGTTGACTAGAAATCCTACCAGCCATTGGTTTGGGGTAGAAAGATTATACAGAATATGCTTCATTTTAATGACATGATTTCTTTGAACTTAGAGTAGGTATATATGAGGAGCTGCCTAGTTATACAGAAGTCCTTGCAACCTTGAGTTTTGTAGCATCCTGCAGCTTTTCCCTGAAATTTCAGGTCCAACTAAATAAAGTAATGTGAAAGAAAACATTTACACATGTTGCACTTCAAATCACAAGACTAAGGGTATGAGATCTTGAGTAATTCGAGCTAGCTGGTGACTGTACACAGAGATCAAGTTTGCCAGAAAAGCAGCTTCACTCTTTTCTTCAGTTCACAGCACTGTTTAGGATCAGAGGCTAAAGAAGAAAAAAAAAAGTTTGCATGTTGTGTTAATTGATTTAGGAGCATGTTTTGTGCTCACCTTTGATGATGTAAAATAAGATGCAGCAGTTTTGAGTGCAAACCGAAATGTAGGCTATATGGGTGTGGTACAGTTCAAATTTCAATCCTGTTGTTGTTTGGCAGTGAACAATCACTTGTCTCTTCCCTGTACCTTAGGCCTAGATAGAGAAAACACACAAATTCTGTGTGATACAGATACAGTATCCAGTTAAGTTATGGGAAAGTAATGGATTCTATCTTGCCCAAAATTTCCAAGTCTCCTAATGTCCCTCCTCTAGCTTGTATATTCTTAAATATTTCATCTTAAACATTTTGAGGCCCACAGAAGACATATATTTTAAACTCTAATTTTAGATAATCTGTGTTCTATATATTTTGCCAGATAATATAAGGCTTTCAGATAAAAGCCCTGAAAATATTGAAGGAAAAAAATAGTAGATCCAAGAGTCCACATGAGAAAAAAATTGTTGATAAATTATGTTACTTATGATAATAATATTGGTGTATAGTGAATAGATTTTTCTTTTCCAAAGGTTAAAATTGATTAGACATCTTTCTTCTCATTTTTGCTGTACAAATATTTAAGATCTGTATAAAAATTTAAGGTTAATTCTAGAAAAAGTCAACTTTTTGGCAGAAAAACATGCTATGGACTTCACTTGCAAAGATTAGAAAATATTTGCATGATGATTACCTATTGTCTTGTCATATATTTGAACTTACCTTATCGCTACCTCCTGAATCATTTACCTTTTTGGAGAGATTTCTCTAAGTTGGGAAGATAGTGCTGTTTCTACCATAGAGTGAAATATTACCCTTTGAAGTAACTGAGATTAATCATGCCACCCAGTATATTTCTTCACAGTGTACTTCTTGTATCAAAGATCATTAAAATCTATGCAATATTAGTAGGAAAATTTCCTTAAAAGTTTACAAAATGCTGAAGAGAAACCCAACCCTTCTGTTGTTTAAATTCCCTAGCCTCCACTAAATTCTACAACACAGCATGCAGCAACACTCAAGTCATGTGATGGAAACACTTGGTAATTGCCCACCTTATACCCTTCCCATCTACAAATGATCTCTACCGCTCTCCTTAAAAAGAAAATAAACTCGAACACCCAACTTAGAATTAAAGACTCAAACAGCAGTCTGAACACTGAATAAGAAAGTAGCAATGTCTCAAAAATAAAAACAGAAACCTCTAAAATAATGTTTTATTTATCACATACAAACGTGTTTTCCTAAGAATTATTTCCAGTGTGGGCCACCATATGGAAGCAGGAAGCCATTACGGGAACGGACTAAGATGGTTTGTATCAGCTGCATAGCTTGTTTTGTTCTATGCCTTCAGGCTTCAAAACCCGCTTCCCATATTTTTTTCCTTTCTTTAAAAATAATGTACATCAGTTTAATTTATCCCAGGTCCTGACAGGAGGATCAGATTTTAAGCATTTAATGCTGTGGTTTCAAATCCAATTTCTCAGTGTTCATCGTTTCAAAAGTGGCAGAATTCAGGTTTTGAAAAGGTTTAAGGGCTGGGAGAGGACTGGCCCCCTTTCTGAAGTTCCACATTAACGGTAAAGGGAGCTCTGTAAGAAAGGCATAGTTTGGTCTGAATTTGTCTATAGTGCTTCAGGAAATACTCAAGCCTCAGACTCTCCAACAAGAGCCTCTTCTTGTTGGTGTCAACCTAGGAATACTGTTTAAACTCAAAAGGCATATTGAATAAATCATCCATTTACAGGTTTTCTGAGCTAGGCCACTGCTTGGCTGGTGCATTTTCCTAAAAGGAGAGTATCAGTAGACCCGCTTAAGGCTTGATTCCACTGAGTGTGTTCCGAAACAGCTTTCCCTGTGACTGATGGAATTTTCATCCATTCAGACTCTGCAGCATAGGTCCCTGCACAGTAAATTCTTTGTAGGCTCTCTTTATTGCTGGTGGGGGAACCTCAAAAGGTCAGGAGTCCAGATTGCTTCAAATAAACATCCAGGATCTCAGATGCTTTTCTGAAATGGACCCAAGTTTATTTGAACCTCTTTCTCTGGTTTGGAAATCAGGCTGAAAATTTCACAGAAACAGATTTTTTTTTTCTTTTCCTTATGAGATCTCAGAATGCTGTGGTTTAAGTAAAGTAATAAACAAACTTGAAAAATGAAAGGCAAAATTGGCCCAAACTCACCTGGTTTCATTCTGTTAAATGCCTGAAACTGAGTGGCATTGTACAAACTTAAAAATAAGGCAAACAGCATTTGGCTGTGGCTTGGCCTAGCCTAGAATTCTACAGTTTAACATAAAGTTTTGCCACTCTTGTCCCCTGTTTTTATCTTCCTGTCATAGTTATATTTTTGTCATATACCTTTCCTTATCTTCAGACGAAGAGAACTCCAGTTCTGAATCGAATGGGAACATTTCTCCGTGATTGCAGGCAGGAGCAGACTGAAACTGTGGTATTTGCATGACATACACAAAATGAAAAATAAGGAAGAATTTTAAACACTTATTACTACATACCAAGTGTTACAAGTATGTTTTTTAGTCATCTAGCAAAATTACTAAACAGGCATTTCTTTTTTTTCTGTTTACAAATGGTGACATGTAGCAAGTTAATGAAGACATGCTACCTTGCTCCTTGATCAAATTTCCACTTACATTACTGCTCTTAGGGAGATGAAAAGGCACAATTAATGATGAGGATTCCCATGTTCAAAGATTATACACTTCAGTACTAATTTGTGAATTTTTTTGTCATTAAGGTCAGCTCAAAAGATTTTTAGTCAGTTTACTTCTAATAAAAGTCACAAATATTACCTATTCTCTCAATAATGGAGTATATATATCTTATATGTTACATAGGAAATTACAGACTCGTAAGTCTAAGATGCAAATAGATAAATTCTATGCTAAAGGAAGGAAATTTTAATTCAACCGCTGTATGTCTGTCACACACTCATTCAGATCATGCCAACCAACCTGGAATATGATTTTGATAAGCAAGTACAAGTGAAGAAGGCAGAGCTCCTAGCAAATTAAAAGATATCCTCCATCTTGAAATCAATTAGTCGACATCTTGAAGAAACGCCACTTTGAACTTTTTCCCATAAAGAAATTGTTCTTTGCTAAGCAATGCTTTAGAATAGTGCGGGCATCCACTTTCTATTGCCTTTAAAATTTTCTCCTTCTTACATGTTTCAAAAAGCGTATTTTCTCAGTAGAGTTTTCATCTAATTCGGCTTTGCGTATATATTGTACTTTTAATAGACAGAGTTCAATGTCCACTGATAAAATCCAAACTACTTTTGCTAAGCTTAAAATAGTCTGGACACATGATACCAGGACTGATCGTGAGCTACCCATTTAAGTTATGTATTAAGTCTAAATTTAATCAAGGCCACATTTTATTTATACATTTCATGCATTAAACTCATTTAAACTTTTAGTCAGATTTCATTAGAAGAAATACTACCGTGTACACCATGCAGTAGTAAGCTAGTGTGCTTCAGGAATTTGAAAGGAGTTAGAGATCAGGAGTCTGATTTCAACATTTCTTTTTCTTGCTCTCCTTAGTGCTTGCAGCAGGTCTGTTGTGGGGCACACAGTTTGTTTCCTAACACACTAATATAGTCAGCATGCTCTGTACAAATGTGTAAACACAGACATTCCCTGTAATCAGGGAGGTTGGTATCTTAAGGCAAGATTATGTTTTTTTAAGGAAATGCAATTTATGTTCAGGATTGGGTTTCTTTGCAGACTGATAACGTCTGGAGTTTGGGAAGATGATAATAGCATTGTATCTTAACGGCCTGCCTGTCATCTGAAAGCGTGAGCCTTCCTGGGCAGTTGTGTCTTATGATCTCAAGTTAAACTTCTAATTCTTCCTTTCTTTGAATGACAGCCAACATAAGTGACATGAAAATCATCTAAACTTATAAAAATCCGCAACATTTATAAGCCACAATGGTGAGTCCAAGGAAATACAAAAAGACATGAGAAAAATACACAGGACACCACGACTAACATCTATCTTCACAAGTCAGGAAATGAAAATTTACATCTGGTACTCTGGTCTCCTTGAGGTTGAGGTTGTTGGGTTGGGAGCATGTTAGACACGATGCTTAGACTATAATCATTTTAGTCTGCTTGAGGCATCGCCCTAATATTATAAGACAAGTTAACTGTATGACAAATATTCATTCCTGTTTGAAATGTAAGTTGAAGTAAATCCGTCCAAATACCATTTGGTATTACAGGTTTCTCAATAAATCCATCCGACTACAAAAAAAAAAAAAAAAAAGAAAGAAAAGAAAGAAAAGAAAAGGAAAAAAAAAGCTCCTGAATGTCTTTTCCAAAGCATTTACAAAACTGTTTTTACCAAGTTTGAAGAGTAGTGTTCATGCACAAAGCACAGGTTTCTCCCTCTTCCCCACCCCCAGCCCATTCTTTCCTCTTCTCCTTTTCCGTCTTTTGATTCTTTTATTTCCTTTTAAAATCTTAATCCATGAAAGCAGAGTGTCGAGGCCCCCCCCCCCAGCTCCCCTGTCCAGTAAATGCACATCCCATGAAAGCCCTCGATCAGCCAAGTTTCTTCATATTAAAATAGAAAAATAAATTCCTTAATGAATTGAGTACCAAGAGCTAAAGTTTTTCTTAGCACTGAGTCTGAGATCCACCTTTTTTAATCTTGGTAATAGGCGCTGTGGAGGAGGGGACCAGACCACAGAAACCTCAACCTGCCTGGGATGCGCTTTGAACACAGCAGCAACACTGACCAGGGTAAGTGAAGCTTAAGATGGTTTGCTCAAACACAGTTTCTAAATGACCAGCGTGTGTCAATTAGAACAGGACCTGAAAATGCTGTCTTGATAGGATTTTACAGCGTGAGGTCCCTGTACAGCGTTATAATAATTTGAATGTCTAGGTATGCCCTTATAGGCACGAGCTTGTGGACAAGCTTTATATATTATGCTTCTTCCAAAACTCTTGAAATAATTTATTTAATTATTTATTTAACATGGAATAATTTATTTGGACAAAAACAGCCCTTCTTTGTGGTTCTCTGCTTATTTCACCTCAATTAAAAATAGAACTCAAAGACGCTCAGTTGGTCTCATTTCAGGACTATTTATTTAATAAGAATGTTTCAGCCTGAGAAGCACTCTAACTGAGTGCACATTTTGTTGTTGTCGTTCATTTAATATTTCCGACAGAGAGCTGAAGTATTGAAAATCGGGAGCTGAAATGGAAACTGTGATATCTCTTTAGCTGCATTCCTGCTCCCTTAACTGGGGAGAAAAAATATTAGCCCTGTCTAACTTACCTTTTCCATAAGGTGTAAAAACCACTCTATACAAGTGGAGAATTGGAAAGCCAGCTCTCAACTGATTGCTTGCATGTTATTTCTATGCACGCCCGTTGTCATAAGCTGGCGCTGGGTTAACCCCTGATTCTAACCATATGCTGCAGGCAGAAAAACTTGGAGCAGTTTCCTCTAGGGTGCCCACACCAAGTCCTGCTGGATCCCCAGGCTCCATAAGAAAATGAAAACTGCAAGTTCTCCTATGGTGAGATTTCATCCAGATGGTCGTGAGTTTATATATTAAATAACGAGTTCTGGACTTTAAAGTAGCTTTTTTTTTTTTTTCAAACGTGCAGGCCATATAAATTTGTCCACTGGGGGGCGCGCAAAGGCCATACTACTGAAGCCAACTCTCAAGCAGGAAACTGAAAATCTAATTTAAGATACATCACGAGAGGATTCATTCATAACTACTGTAATTCTAATAGGATTAGTTATTTATAGTGTCAAACGCCTTTCAGACTTCTTCTCTGGTTTATTCTTGTGCAGCCTGCTGAGTGGTTGAAATAGTTCTACATTAGAGAACATACAGAAACTTAAGGCACACAGCTGATAAATTGGAACTTAAAAAAATTATCAAGAATAAAATTATTTTCCTGAATGTGTGTATTGAGTCATCAATTATCATAATTTCTGTGCAACAAAGTATAATAGTTATGTAATTTCAGTCGTATATTTAAAACATACTATGACTCACTATTTACACTTCAATTTAAAAATCAGTAGAGGAATTTCTATTGGAAGCTATCGAGACTATATCTGTGTATGACTTTGCATCTAAGGAAATAAATATCATTAATATGATCTACAAGACAATGTCTCTGTAAAGTTTTATTTATTTATTTATCCTAAGAAATTGGCTGTGGTGTTTGTTCAAGCAATTCGTGAAATACTCATCAAAAAGATTGAGGTTTATATTCAGTTTGTTTTATTGGATATCTTTCAAAGGAAATCTCAGCTTGAAAGGCTAGCTCATGTCTTTCAGGGAGCTCTGGCCTTGACGGGCACCAAGACCAAATGGTATGCTTCTTCACCTGAAGGCAGAAAAAGGAGAGAACACTGAACAAGGTCCGTGTCATAGGAGAGGCAGGAAAATGGATCATTCTCACTGTAAAGTGGTGTTACAGCTTCCAGATATACATATAAGAGAGAAAGAGACCTCTCTGCTGTGCAGCATTAAGGTCACAGCGCTTTTATGTGAGGTTCCTGCCCCAGGCTGGACAGCTGCAGGGAGCCCAGAGCTCCTGCAATGAGCCAAGCTCCAGCGTGTAGGCCATCAACAGTGGTTCCAGAAGTAGCCTGGTGATTGGGCTTTCACCCCAAGGCACTCAGAAGTGAGCTCTGGCTGGCAGTGTCAGGAGTCTGGTTAGGCAGGCAGATTCAGTGATGAACTCTTCTGGAAGAAAGGGGCTCTTCCATCCCTAATAAGCAGCGAGTCTCAGTTGATATTTGATGAAGTGGATGGTGAAATGAATGAATCGTTTATTTCGTGAACAGGGGCATTATATATCATGGGCAGTAGGAGGAGTTTTGAGGATGAATGCATTTTATTGGCTGGGGATAGGAGTGCCAGGGATTACATGCAACAGCATGGCCCTATCATAAGAAGGGGAACATAGTACCTAATTATCCTTTGTGGTTGGGTGTGTATGGTTACATGAATGGGAAAAGGTCATTGACTGGAAGCTAAGGTACTAAGATATCTCATTAGCATGGGGAGGTATTTCCAGGAATCGTAGGTGCTGTTGAATGAGTTGCTTATGGGGAGAAAAGGTTGGACCTGTAATTTCCCTGAGGGCTACATGACAACATTCCTCAGATAGAGGATGTGGGGTCTGGCAGTCCAAGAACCCCAAGGTAGAGGAGGGGAGACTTTACTGAGAAAGGGAGTCTGTCATTTAGCACTATACTCAGGGGCTTTCCCATAATGTCAGACTTCTACCTTATCAGCAGGATTTCCCAACAAGTTCACATCACTATTGTATTTTGGGTTTTTTCGGGTTATTTTGGTTTTGTTTATTTATTTACTTGTATTTGAGATGGGGTCCTGGAACTCACTCTGTAGACCAGGCTGGCCTTGGTCTTAGATATCTGCCTGCCTCTGCCTCCCAAGTCCTGGGATGAAATGACTAAACCATTAAAGGCTAAACTCATCATTGTCTTTTGAGGTTCTGGCTTCTCTTAAGTGGTGTAACTCTGATTTGGAGAAATCTGCTGTTCTTAGCTTTGTTTAATGAACCATTGCTGATTACCCAGGAGACAGAGTATTGTGATATCTTTCTTTTTATTGTTTAACTCATACATTTCTTTTTTTATATAAGTACTTTATTTTTTTTCTTCAAGTTACATCTCAGTCACAAACCCTTCCCTATTCCCCCTTCCTGTCCCACCCTTCCACCCTCTTCCCCCACAACAGCTTCCTTTTTCAATCCAACAAATGGTTCTTTCTCTTCTAACAGTAAATTCTATACAAAACAGCAGAATTAAATATGCCACATTTATGAGAGTTAAATGGCCCAGTATACTGTCCCAATGTCCAGTTCATACATATTTAGCCCCTGACTTTAACCTTCTACTTTCTAACCATCTCCATGAGTTTAAAGTTCTATAACTGACTTAGCTTTCATACTAACTTGCATCATTATTATAACCATCTTCTTAGATCTAGAACGCCCTCTTGATTCCTAAACAACTCAAAATTCAGCTATGAGACTCAAGCTGTCTATTCTTCAACCACCTCAGAGAGCTGAGAAGGATAAATATATCTGATTATATAGGAAGTGCAGGGCCTGCAGCTTCCAATACTAAGAAATGACAAACCGGTGACTACCTGGACAGTTCCCATTTTCTCTCCATACATTCCAGTATCAGTCTTCAGCCTTTTGGTCCTGTTTCTCTGACAGACATTTATTGTAGAGCAGGGATTATGAAGGACTTACCTACCCTGTCTTGGCAGAGCTAGGCTGTCGACTTCCCTGCTACCAAGTTTTGTCCTTTTTGGACAGCAGTCTCTCTGCAGTTGAAGCAAGGAGTTTTTACATGCCAAGAGATAGGCTTGCCACTAATTCAACCATCTCACACTGGAGATTCTTCGATGCTTATCTTCTACTTGGAGTAGAATAGGGGGTGCTGTCAGGAGCTGATATGTCTCGATATCAAAAAAAAATCTTAATTTAAGACCACATCTTTGAATGCCATATTCTGCAGATCTCTTGGGGTTTTTGAAGATGCCCTATCCATCTCTTGTATTTAGATAAGCAAATGTTGCTTGTCTCTTAGCAACTTGATTACTGAGTAGCTTAGAGAATATCTGTGATAGACTGTCATAGTAGCTAACAAAGTGACATGCATGCATGACTAGGAGTTTGTTTTTCTTAACTTTCCTAAACAGTTTAAGACGGTTGGTATCAAGAGGCCAGAGCTTCACATTTCATTTTTAAGTATCTCTAGGTACGATACCATTAGGAAGCGTTACCTTTAATTTTGTATCAATATACAAAGATCTATTCAAATGTGGCTGAATATACTCTTAATTTTGTATCAATATACAAAGATCAATGCCTATGTGGCCCAATACAATCTTAATATTGCGTCCATATACAAGGGTCAATACCATTGTGGCCAACTATAATCTTAATTTTGTATCAATATACAAATATCAATACTGACGTAGTCCAATACAATCTTATTTTTGCACAATAAACAATGGTCAATACCACTTTAGCCAAATATACTACTAATTTTGTATCAATATACAAAGGTATAAGGGCATATTCAATAATATGACCCTTCTTCTTGGTCCTTCCTGTGCTATGTCTATGTCTCATTTTTCTCAAGTCCGTGCATTCCTACATAGGAGATAAAGAAGGACACAGAAAAGGGAAAGAAGGAATACCCTGGGTCTAACCTCCAAAACCCATTAAACGGGACCATTTAACAACTTGTAATCTCTTCCCCTAAATAACAGAGTTTTCAGTTGTCCTTCAAATAACCAAAAAGGGGGGGGGGCGGAGAAACACCCTCCCCAACCTCTGGGTATGGGACATTGCTCTCTTAAAATGACTTCCTGCTGATTTGGGTCATAGTAAACCTATTTGGGGCCCGAAACAAAATGGAAAAATGGTTAAAAATGTTAGTACAATCCTTTTATGTTCAGTCCTTCTGTTCTCAGCTGTTTAGATGTCCTAAGGAGTTTGTAGGCAGAAGCTGAACTTCCAGGCTTTACTGAGGTTCTGGCTGGGGCATTGTGTAGAGCTGAACGGTCTTAGCGATATTGAGTTGTTGTGGTTGTAGGCTTTTGATGGAGACAGTTATTGAGGGAGTCTGTCAGGCTGAATCAACTGGGTCACTGGTCTTCTTTTGGTGTCTGATTCTGTTTTCTGCTGAGGTTTCCGTTGTTCAGTTGTCCCTGGGTTCCTTGAATGGATGCTTTGATTCTCCAGACGCCTCTCAAATGGGAGTTCCCGAATCCTGGATTTAGTGGCTTCCGTGTCTGTGAGAGATCTAACTCATACATTTCTTATATTTTTGGTTGTGAGCCTAGCCTTTAACGGCTGAGCCATCTCTCCAGCCCATAACTCATACATTTCTATAATGGAGTTTTGTGATTGTTTTACCCCCCCCCCCTCATTCCACAAATGAAGGCTAGAATGAAACTGTAAGGGGCTTTCAGGTAGAAAAGACCTCCTTAAGACAGTGAAGGGGCGTTCAAGAAGATTTGTGTGCTAAGTAGAGATATTAGCTCACCATTCACAATAAATAGGTCAGTATGAGTATAAAGACTGTCTAAGGCCAGAAAGCACTGGTAGTCATTGTTGTCATTGGGAAGACAGAATCCCTAATGCTAATGGTGTTATATTTACAAAAACGACTCCCATGCTCAAACTAATAAATGCAACCACTATTTACTTTTTATAGGTTCCATTATTTTTTATTATTTATTTATTTATTACTTCAAGTTTCATCTCCATTGCAGTGCCCTCTTTCTACCCCTCCCAGTCCCACCCTCCTCCCTCTCCCCCCTCTCCCTCCTATCCTACTCCTCTTGAGTGGGGTGTCCATACATATCAGCCCCAGTCCCCAGTTCAGCAGTCATATGGGCTGGAGAGATGGCTCAGCTGTTAAAAGCTAGGATTACAACCAATAATATAAGAGTTCATTTTTTTTCATTTTATGAGTACTGTATTTATAGCATTCTTCCCTCCCTCTTGTTCCTTCTATGTCACCCCTGTGTCTACTCAAATTCATGGCCCTGTATTCTTGAATTATAATCATATATATTTAATACATTCTGGCAATAATTACATATGGAAACTGGATGAGAAATTTTAAATAATGTGAACAGTTAATACAAAGGATAAAATGAACGCAATACAAACTTCTTACTAATAATTTCAGTGTATTAACTTTGAAGTGAGGAGGACTTGAATCCCCCAAACACAATGTAAGTGCCTAAAATCATTTAAAATTTAAAAATGAACTGCCTAATGAGGTGTCCTCTAATCCCACTTCTTTCAATGAAGCAAAAAATTGTATTTGTTTGTCATACTAGTCAGTAGTTAGAGGTCAAGTATTCAACATTGATATGTGATTAAAAGTCACCGTGTTGGTGATCTGATACGTTACCAGACTCAATTGTCTGAACACATATAAACTCCCAGCTTTTGTTAGGTGTGGTGACACTAACGTAATCATAGCTACTGGTAAGTCTTAGAAAGATTAAAAGACAAAAGACAAAAGTTGTTTGGTTGGTTGACTGGTTGGTTGGTTTTGTTTTTTATTTGCTTTGCTTTTTGGGATAGAAAAAGAAAAGAACATGAATTTTGGTGGGTTGGGTGGTGGGGGAGGATCTAGAAGGAGTTGGAATAGGAGAAAACATGATCAAAATACAGTTTGAAAAAAATTGTGATAATTAAAAACAGGAAGGTTTATACTCATTTTTCAATATACACTTCATCCATGCCTTGTCTCCCTGCTCATTTTTTGTAAGGATATATTCTATGGAATGTGGATTTTTCAGAGTTAGTGTATTTCCAATTATCTAATTTCCTCTTTATGTTCATCAAGACCATGAAGTGAAATATGTGCCCACATTTTTCCAAAAAAAGTACATTCTTTCCTATCTTATCACATTGTGAAATAGCACTGATTAAAAATGTTAAGTTTGCTCAATCATTATAATTTTAAAAGGAAAGTGGTGTTTTTCTCTTAAGTATAGAAATATCTAAGTATTAAAGCATATTTATTTGTAATTAAATTTCAAAATTGTTGTTATTTGAGCTAAATACCACAAGGCTTAGGTCATTGTATCTTATACCAGAAAGTGAATTGTTTTGTGAAACAACTCATTTCTTTAGTTGTGAGAGTGTATTTTTATGACTTCAGTGTATCTTTCAACACTTCACATTGACTTATTTGAAAATTTTTGCTTTATGGAACAAAAATTTCTGACTTCAGTAACTCTGAACCACTTGCTTTCATTTCAGTTCTTCTTGGTCTTGATGTAATTTCATTTATACATCTCTATAAAGAAAAAATGGTATGACTGACCAGGAAAAATTTAATAAGCAAATCCCATGCTCTGTGAATTTTAGGGCTTGTTTGAGTTCCTTGGAGCTTCTGAGTTGTTTTATTGAAAGTTATTTCAATTTCTCCCTAATTATTAAACAGTGACACTTTTCTGAATGTATTTGATGTAGTAGATTTTAATTTGGGTTTCTAATTCTGTAGTTCCTAGTTAATGCTGGCATCCTTTAAAGGTTCTTTATATTCTCTTCTCACCTTAGTTTTGTTGGTATCACCTGGTCTTTGTTTTCTCTACTCAGCTTGAGCTCTTATCCTGCTAGCAAAGAAAAAAAATGAATCTAATGGGTATTAGGTGTCCAAACTATTCTACCAGCATTCCCCTAGTCCTCATATCCTCCTAGCCTTTCTTCATTCCATGTCTATTTGCTACTGTTCTCCAAAGAGAAAATCCAAATTGTATATGTAATTATGAAATCTAAAAAGAACCACAAAATGCCTTCTGCAAATTGGAGATTCTGGAAGCCAAGAATATGGCTCAGTACAAGTCTGAAGGTCTGAGAAGTAGAGAATCTGGCAGTTGGTCTCTGTGGTTCAGAGACAAAGGTATGAGGAGCCACAAGGCTTTTGGTGAAGATTCTCCAGTTCAAAGGCCAAATGTTCCAGAATTCTATTGTCAAAGGCCAGGAAAAAGAATATCTCAGCTTCAAGACAGTAGATATGTGACAGTACCCACAGTACTTGAGGGAAAGAATATAGAATTTGATCACCCATAATGAGTAACCATTAAAATTTTTATAAAATAATTTGTGATATAGTTTATCAATAAATACCCTGGATTTGACAACTGACACTTCAGCAGGCAGCTAAGTTAGCCTGTCACAATTTTATAGCTGCTGATTAGAGAGAAAAAAATATGATTGGACACAGAAAAGCATTATTTAATAGGCCCATTAGCATTTCTCTCTCATATCAATTACTTTAGTCCTCAGCAGATGATGAACTACAGCCCAGCCCATTCCTGAAAACACATTGGTTTACCTTCTAGAGAAGAATTACAAGGTCAGAAAACTAGAATATGTTATTTAGGACTATGAATATGCAACCATGCAGTCTGGGGAGAGGCAGTATAGGTCTTTGTGGGTGCTGTTGGCCATGCAAACATTTTTGAAAGTCTTGCTTAAAATAGGAGACAGTTTGTTTTCCTGCAGGAATAGGGGATTTAAAGGGGAATTATTTCTTAATGAGTGTGTCAAGTTTTCTCTTCTTTTAATGGGTATAGTACTACAGAATGTATATGTTAATTGTGTTGTAACATCTCTTCTGATGATGCCACATCTCATAAGATTTAGAAACCTGTATTCATGTTGCACTTGCAAGGCTTTGTTTTTGACTGAAGAACTACATAGAGGAACTGGGTTCCTTTAATTACAGATACCTCAAGGAATATCTGTGATTTTCAGCTTTCTGTTTCTGTAACAAAATAACTGAGAAAATCAATTTAAAAGGAAGAAAGATAAACTTTGGTGTAGAGGAATTTTCATTCAGAACGTGGCTGCTCTGGCAAGAGACCATATCCAAAGACCCTCTAGGTCTGTGTGATCTGGCTGGAATACAGACACACCTTTAATCACAGAAGACAAAGGTAAGCAGATCTCTGAGTTCAAGGTCAGCCTGGTATAGAGCAAGATTCAGGTAAAGAAAAGTTTAGGTCCAGGTGTAGTGGTAGATGCTTTCTTTTAATCCTAGCATTCAGGAAACAGAGGCATTCAGATCTCTGAGTTCTAGTCAGTTCTGTTCAGTTCAGTAAATTCAGTTGGGTCAGCGAGTGGAGAGGCAGTGCAGTGGAGAGGAGTTAGTGGTAGTTCAGTTCAGGTAATTCAGAGACAGTTTTACTGAGAGAGTTTTACTGAGTCAAGTTGAAAGAGAACAAGCTAGACACAGATAATGACAGAACAGGGGCAGAGAATGAGAAGGATTCAGAATAATAGAGCAGATGGCTAGGGTTAGTTTGAGGCCAAGTAGAATAATTCAAAGTGAAACAGAGGGAAGTCAGTTTGAATCAGTCAGCTTGGAGAGGAGAATTGAGCCAGACAGCTGAGTAGAACCAGTCAGCCAGAATTCAGAAAGATATAGAAAGTATAAGTCTATTCATCAGCAAGTTTCAGAAGCTAAAACCATTCTAGAACTAGATTAGATTGTATGGAGTCTAGAAGTTTCCAGGACTAGGCCTAGGTTAGCAGACTGAGGAAGTAAACCTCCAAGATGACAATTACTTCAGACAAATATAAATTACTTTTATACTTTGGCCCACGGTTCCAGTAATCTTTTCAACCAATTACACCACTCCCATGGCAAGGCCTGGCATCATGGCAGTGTACATGAGATACAGATAGACTTCTCACATCATGGCAGCTGGCATGTTGAAAAAGAAGAGAAGAAGGGGTCTGAATCCATGTTTTCCCTTTAAAGCACATCTCCAGTAACACTGAGCCTCAACTTTTATTGCTTCCATCACTTCAAAATGGTACTCACATTGGGGCTAAGCTTTCAACATATAGACTTCAAATGTATATTGCCCAACGTAAACTTAGTAGTACTTATGACCTGGCTGTGATCACCGATGGTAGCCCATCTTGAATTATTAATTTCAAGCACTCCTTTCTATGACAGACACCCTGGTGTATATGTCATATATCTTACTACCCATCATCTGAAAACCATTTGACTTCATTTGAGATTATCAGTCCACAAGTCCATCACTTTTCATTGCATATGGAGCCCTCTTGCACTTGCCCTACTATCACTGTGCCCACACCCTGGCCCATAATAATGACCATTCTCTATGATCAGTGCTAATGCTATTGCATCCACAGTCTAAATATGTGCCCTCACCACCCCCAACAAATCCCTGCATCTAACTCCCTGTGCAATAGTGGTAACAAATGCAGGTTTTGGAGTTGACCGATTATGAGGCTGTGTTCTCTTGTACTACCAAGTTTACATTGGGCAATATAAGTTCAAAGTCTATATGTTGAAAGCTTAGCCCCAATGTGAGGTTGTATATATATCATATATATATGCCACATATACCAGAAAGGAGTGCTTGAAATTAATAATTCATGACAGGCTACCATCAGTGATCACAGTCAGGTCATAAGTACTACCAAGTTTACATTGGGCAATATACGTTCCAAAGTCTATATGTTGAAAGCTTAGCCCCAATGTGAGTTTATATATATACTATATATATACTATATATATATATATATATATATATATATATATATATTTCTTTTTAAATGCCACTTAGGCCCACCAGCCCCCGAGGCATCATCCAACAGCTAATAAAGATTATGTTCCACAGATTTGCCTACATGTCAATCTGATGGAGGGATTTCCTCAGTTGAGGTTCCACTTCCCAGATGACGCTAGCTTGTGGTAAGGTGACGGACAGAGCAAAACAAACAAAATACAGACCAAATCAACAACAACAATGACAATAACAAGGACAACAACCAAACACACCAATACAGTTATGCATTCTAAACTTCTATGCTAAAGCAGCTTGAGTAGTCTAAGACAAACAAAACCATTGAAATAGAGAGCAAGCAGGGATAATGCAAATATTTTCAAAGAGGATGAGACACAGTTTAGCATATAGATATGGAAGGCAACTCAGTGCATGTTTAATGAGTTCCAAATTATTTCTACAAAATGGCTTTCGAAGCAGAGCCTCATGTAGCACAGGCTGGCCTTGAAATTTCTATTCATCTGAGGATAGCCCTGAACTTATGAACACGTACATTACCAAGTCATGTGAGTTCCACATTCATAAAAGGATGACCTGGTATATATGCAATGAAAATGTTCAAGATCTTGAAATCTTTACAGTATTCGTGGAAAAGAAAGAGCTTGTGTTTTGGGTTGACCTTGCATCCCACATCTTAAGCTGGCAGATTTGACTTGAAGGCACTATGAGCATAGCACAGGGCCTTCATGTTTAGAGAAGAGTGAGCTGTAGGATATGTCAAGCACATAGTGGGGTGAGATGCCTGGAATGACCCTGGAAAACTTAAATAGCATCACAGCAGGAAGAATATAATGGCTGTGCTGAAAATAGAATGACAAGATCAAGGGTAGTAGAGACGATTGGTTTTAGGAGAACTATGGAGTAAAATTTCAGGAGTAGTTAACAGTGGGGGATAACATCTGGTTCCACATTTAAAATACTCTTGTATCATCCTGTTTTAAATTAAGTGCATGGATTCTGATGTGTTTCGATGATATTTAGGGACAAAAAGGAAAAAAGTCTTATTACAAAAGGGCTCATGCTGGTGGAATGCAGGTTCTGAAAGAAGATTGTTTCAATATTTTTAATGGATTATGACTGTATGGAATCGTTATGATCGTTATAATTGGGGAGTTTAAATCTGTAAGGCATCTTCTCAGAGCTCTTTTGATTTGTCCATTGTCTTTCACCATTTAATTCTATCTCTGATGTGATTTTATTTCATTCTGGCCCCAGACAGCCTGGGTTTATTTCAGAATCCCATTACATTCTGAGGGTGGTGGTATTGCCATAACTTTTACATTTTAATGTAATTATGTGCACATTTCATCTATTTGAATCAAATGAGATAATGTATATAAAAATGTTTTGGAAAGCCCCAATCACTTTATAAACACAAAGGATTAAGCAGTATATTAGGAAGATTGTGGTCTAAAGCTGTTTGAAATAATCTGTTTGAAATCTCACTTACATTTTCCAATAATTTAAGAGAGCTATATAGTCTTTTACTATAGCTAAAACACAGAACTTGCTTTCATTTCATAAAATTAAATTTTTGGAGAAGGATTAACTGGCAATTTTCTACATAGTGTAAAGATTGTTCCTCTGATATTGGCACTTGTAGACTGTTTAGAATTTTCCTGCCAAATGTGCAGTTTCTTGAATTTTTTGAGCTGGGAGAGCATTAATTTTCTTTGCTCCTACTTGTTTTCAACTTTAAACATCAATTTACAAGCATGAAAATAAGCTTTCTCCTCCTACCTAAAATGTTCAAGTGCTCATTCTCTGGATCCAGTTGTTGGCAATTACAATGTTGGCTCCAAATGTGTGTGTGTTCCTCTCAGCCAGACAATGATGTCATTTGTAGATGTGTTTCCTTAGGAAGATGGGGATTTTTGCAGAGGTCCAGTTCTCCATCAACACTGTTGATCTCAGCTTCAGAGAGAAGCTTTCTTTTTGAGCTTGACTTCTTACCCACATCTCTCTTGCCAGCCCTCCCTTAGTTTCCCAATTAGACCACACCCTGTTCCTGACCTCCAGTCTCTCCCAGCAGGGAATCTGTCATATTGGATTGATATGTTTTTTATTTGTTAACTGGCTATCTAGGAGATTCTCAACTTGGTTGGAATATAGTCCAGGCCTCTTTGTAGCGCCAGTCCTATCACATTACTCAGGAGATACCAAATACTCTGCTGATTAAATAGTGGCAGTCTCAAGGGGGACTATTGTGCTAACCATTTTAAAATGAAATAAAATGTGCAAGACACTACTAGCTATGCAATTAATAGTGGTAAGGTAGCATAATTTGCTGTGCATTTTCACAAACAAGACATAATTTTATAGTTTTCATCATTAGCATGGTTAGCTACTCGAAATTTACCTCTTAAATATCCACATATATCTCAGATATCAATGGGATCATTACTGCAGGAATCAGCTAAGGACTTCCACTAACCTCAGGTTCTACCATACTTAGAATTGTGAGCTGGGATTATGCTTCTTAGGGCCAGTCCTATAGGCAACAGAGATCACAGAAATCCCAAAATATTCTCAAAAGATCCAGATTACAAATAACAAATGATATTTACGGCCACTTGCCTTACGCCTGAACAATGATTTTGCACACACACAGTGGTCTTCAGAGTCTCACAAGCAAAAGAAAGACAGGTAAACATTGTAACAAAAGCTAAAATGAAACAATACAAAACAACAAGAGAAAAATTGTAAAATATTTTTTATTGTTTCAGATGTTTGAATAAGCAATTTTAAATCAGACAAAATGGAAAAATCATTCTCATTTAAACGACCAACCTTTATCACATAACATCCAAGAAGCCAAGTGCGTTCAATTACTTTGTTAAGTAAGATGCAGTGCCATTTGAGATCAATGTGGCTATATCATTTAATATCTACCTCCTTTTAATCCCCACCCATCATTCACACAATAAATTTGAAAAGTGCAATTTATAAGATTTATAAACTTAAAGTACAGAATATTTGAAAACAGGAACAAAACAAAATTTATTTATAACTTTTTGGGCTAAAATTGACAAATATAAAAAGGATTATGAATGTGCAGTAGTGATAACCAAAGTAAGGGTTGCAACTCTGGGTGCAGAAGCTGCAATCAGATGCCACACTCGGGAAACCAAAGTGAGTATTCTCAGAAAGGGTAACACAGATTTTTATGGAGAGCTTGCACTGACTCTGTGTAATCAGCTTTGACATTTTAACTAATTTTAGAGTTCACTAACTACTCATTTTTCAATTTAGTCAAAGAACTAATAGCAATTGTGTTTAGCCAAAGTAGTCAAATTGATGAAACATCTAGTTATACCCTCAACCATACCCAAAAGACTGACAGAGCTGAAAGTGGCCAAAAGTTTGGGTTTGGAAAATCCTCACCCCATGCCTGTGTAATTGTTAGAAACCAACATATCTCATATCAGCTTCTCAGTGATGTCTTACTGAATGAGACAAACTGACTCTTCTAGCCACAACCACTTCCCTCTACTTAGCACATATAAAGATTCAGCATAAAAGCCACAATTAAAACCTCACATAAAACAAAAGCTGAAACTAAATGGAAGTGTGTGTGTCTTTATGTGTATTTGTCTTTATGTGACAAATACATCTGTGTCTCAGAAACCCGTATGATAGGAAATTTAGTTTGTCTTCCACAATCTTCTGTTTCAAATTCTGTCATCATCTACAAAGTAAGAACAATAGCAGATCACGCCTAGTGTGCCTGGGGAAGCATCAAAAGTGCCTATTTACCTACTCTTGACTAATACCAATTATGCAGTAAAACTGATATCTTATTTCATTTTTCCATATTTCTATGTACAGAGACTTCTGTAAATTACAAATCAAATTTGTTTTACTTGAACATTACTTATTAATACATGAAATTCATTTGTGAGATATTATCCACTGTTCAAGACTTTTGGTTTAAATTTATTATGCAAATATGACCTCTGATCTCATGGAATGAAGACTACATATAGAGTAATTCTAGCTAAATCCTCTGTAGGACTTAATTTCAATGCTTGGAAGTGTTGAAGATACGAGTAGAGAGTGTTAAGGACTCACCAAAGAAGTTCTATTTGAAAACGTGGTCACGATGGCATGGCAGATATCTGGGAGAACATTCTAACTAAACAAAGGGAAGGCCTGGAGTGGAACTGCACTTCAGATTCTGTTTGTGGACAATCAAGGTGGTTCTGTGGCATGCATAGAGAAAAAGAGGATGGCAAGAGCTGCAGATGGAGGAAGGAAAGGATCCAGGCCCCAGACTTGCACCCTGAATGAGACAGAGATTCTGAAGATGTAAATTCTGCAAGGGAAAGATAGGCAAATGTTGGTCGAAGCAGGTTTGGAAGCAGCTGGGATCATTCATCCAGTAATCCTTTCCTTCAGGAATTCATGTTTAGGTGTAGTGAATCTGAGACAACTGTTGCTGAATTGTGAGAAACCTGGGTGTTTCATGGGATATGACATGAAAGTCTTAAAAATAATTTTACACTCTAAGGACAAAATATTTGAGAAAGATAGACAAGAAGAAAAATAATTCATATGATTGTAAATCATTTATAAACTTTCTATTTTGTCCTATATGCTAATGTGATATAAAGTATTAAGGAAATAAATTAATAACCTGAGAGTATTTCAGGTATACAGACAGACATGGAGAACAATAAATTCTTCATGATTTTAATACATATAAAAGAATTTAAATTTTTCCCATATACTGAATTTTATAGTTTCATCATTCTACATATCAGTTTATATGCTTGGTGGTAGGGAAAATAGCACCATCTTGTGGATAAGAATATACAATTTTATTAAAAACAACTTAGAAAATGATGCTGTGGAACATTTGTTGCACTACCTAGTGTTTAATTCTTCAGAAGATGTAAATATTTTGGGTGGATCTATAACAAGTAGGTGCATTATGTGGCACAATGTAAACTTTTCACCCTTGTAAATTGTTTGTTGCATACAGATTTAAATCAAAGCCATGAAAATATCCATGACAAAGAAGGAATTCATCCATTGTGATGAGACTACTCAAAAGCTATGAGATGAAATGTCTCACTGGTTAAAAGGGATTGCTGTCAAAGCATGAGGTCCTGAGTTCTAATCCCCAATAACCTTGTAAAAAGCTGAGTGTGAACACCTACACACCTAATACCCCAACATTTTAGGGTAATGGTTCTCACTCTGTGTCACAACCCCTTTGTGATATTAGATATCCTGCATATTAGATATTTACTTTGCAGTACTTAACAGGAGCAGAATTACAGTTATGGAGTAGCAACGAAATGATTTTATGTTTGGAGGTCACCACAACATGAGGAGCTGTAATTACTGGCTGCAGAGGGAAGACTGAGAACCACTGTTTCAAGGGGTGAAGACTGGAGGAACACTGGGGTTTGCTAGCCACTAGCCTAGGTTCAGGTTTGTGAGAGCACTTGTCTTAACAAAGTAAAGAAGAGCAATATAAAACAGAACACCAATGTCCTCCTTGGGTCTCCATACATGTGCATGAGTGCCCAGGTGTGCTCACACATGCGTATACCATTCAGACATGTCTCATTTCTTTCTCACACACAAAATAAGAAGTAGCATAACTTCTTTTATATGTACAAGGAAAAACATGGTTTTTCAAAACATGGTTATACAACAGGAAGCAGGACGATTATCACCAGGAGGAACTGATTTCTTTCTGGAAGCTGTTCACTGATACTTGGAGGCACAGACAAATGATTATATTCATTCGTGTTAATACATCCAAATGATTCCTCACCAAACCACAAGGACATATTCTCATATATCTTCATAGCAGCCTTATTTGTAATAGCTAGAAACTGTAAACAACCCAGATGTCCTTCAACTGAGGAATGGATAAAAAAAAACTCTGGTACATCTACACAATGGAATACTACTCAGCCATCAGAAACAAAGAAATCATGTAATTTGCAGCCAAATGGTTGGAACTAGAGAAGCTCATCCTGAGTGAGCTAACCCAGTCTCAGAGGGATGCACATGGCATCTATTCACTGATAATCAGATTTTAGCCATATAGTACAGGATAACTATACTACAACCAACGCACCAAAAGGAATAGGAACATAGACTTTGTTACCTGTCAGTGAGACACTTTGCCCTAGTGGTGCTACCTTGTAGGACCCAGTGTATGAGGAGGCTCCTAGCCCTCATATGACTGCTGTACTTTGGGTGGGGGACTGATATGTAGGGACACTGCACTCTGGAGGAGTGGGATGGAAGGGATGGGGGTAGAGGGTGGGAAGGTGGGGCTGGGAGGGGTGGAAAGAGGGCACTGTGATGGAGATGCAACTTGAAGTAATAAATAAACATAAAAAAATAAATAAAGTTGTGCTTTCCATATTCAAATATAATCGTCAAAGCAGTGTTTGTCAGGCAACAGTATAAATCTAATAAAACTCAAGTCAGCAAGTAAGTTTGCAAAAGCCTGATGATTCTTAATGAATCATAATTCAAATAATTGAAAATTTCTGAAAAGATAAGAATTGATAAGCTTATAGACATGATTAATGTATTTGAACTACATTTCTTAGATGTCTTTTTAGAATTTATTAATTTATCTAATTTTATATATTGAAAACTTTTATATGTACAATTGCACCAGGGCCAGTAGAAAATATTTGATTGTGTCAAATCCATGTCTTTGTCCTGAAACAATTTACTTCCCAGTTGAATTTATCTTTTTCAAACTCAAGGACCATTAAAATGGTAAAGCACACAAATAACACATTAAATACATGAACAATACTAACGAACCATTTTTTTTATAAATACTTTATTTTTTTTCTTCAAGTTACATCTCAGTAACAAACCCCTCCCTATTCCCCCTTCCTATCCCGCCCTTCCACCCTCTTCCCCCCAGCAGTTTCCCCTTTCAGTCCAACAGATGGTTCCTTCTCTTATAACAGTAAATACTATACAAAACAACAGATATAAATATGCCACATTTATGAGAGTTAAATGGCCCAGTATACCTTCCCAATGTCCAGTTTATACATATTTGGCCCCTGACTTTAACATTCTACTATCTACCCAACTCCATGAGTTTAAAGGTCTATATGTGACTCAACATTCATACTAACTTGCAACACACTTTTAAGAGTATCTTCTTAGATCTATAACACCCTCTTGATTCCTAAACAACTCAGAATTTAACTATGAGACCCTAGCTGTCTATTCTTCAACCACCTCAGAGACCTGAGAGGGGTAAATATATCTGCTTATATAGGAAGTGCAGGGCCTGCAGCTTCCAAAACTAAGAAAGGACATACCAATGACTGCCTGGCCTCTTGATACCAACCGTCTAAAATGGTCTAGGATAGTTAAGTAAAACAAACTCCTAGTCATGCAAACATGTCACTTTGTTAGCCACTATGACAGTCTGTCACAGATATTCTCTAAACTACCCAGTAATCAAGTTGCTAAGAGACAAGCAATACTTGCTTATCTAAATACAAGAGATGGATAGGGCATCTTCAAACACCCCAAGAGTTCTGCAGAATATGGCATTCAGAGATGTTATCTTAAATTAAGATTTTCTTTTTTTTTTATATCGAGACATATCAGCTCCTGACAGCACCCCCTATTCTACTCCAAGTAGAAGATAAGCATCGAAGAACCTCCAGTGTGAGATGATTGAATTAGTGGCAAGCCTATCTCTTGGCATGAAAAAACCCCTTGCTCCAACTGCAGACAGACTGCTGTCCAAAAAGGACAAAACTTGGTAGCAGGGAAGTCGACAGCCTAACTCTGCCAAGACAGGGTAGGTAAGTCCTTCATAATCCCTGCTCTACAACAAATGTCTGTCAGAGAAACAGGACCCAAAGGCTGAAGACTGATCCATTTTTTTTTAATTGGATTTGATGTAGGTGTTTGAGGTGTTCCATAGCACCAGGACAAGAAATCTTTCTTTCCTCTTACAAACAAGTAGAGAAACATAGTATTTAAAGCACTATGTATTTCCATAATGGGTGATATTGCTTTTCAATTTAGCAGAATCTAGAATTACCTAGACAACCAATCCCTGTGTGGATGTATGTAAGGGAGTTTTTACATACATTGGTTACTTAACATAGGGAGACCCTCCTTCACTGTGGGTGATGCCATTCCGTGGAGTGTGACCCTGGACTGACTAAAGGGAGATAGTGACCTTGGCACCAGCTTTGTCCTTGTACTTCCTGCTTGTAGATGAAAAGAGATCAGCTGTCTTCAACTTCTTCCACCCTTCTTCCCCCACCTCTGAAAACTATAAAATGTTGAATTATATTCCTAAATATAAAACTCTTATTTAAATAAGAGTTAAATAAGTTCTTATTTAAATAAGTTATATATAAATAGATTTGTTTTTAATGTATGCTATTTTTTGGATAGTTGGATAGTTATCATTTAGAACTTAAATAAATAATCAAATGGTAAATTGTTGTAGAAGTTACTGGGTACCGTGACACTAATCCTAGCTTTTATTGTTACAAAACAAAACTCAATTTGGATCAAAATTGAAATATTGACTGAAGCTTCTTCATTCCCATGGGTCATGAAAGAAGACAAGATGTTTGTGTACATATCATCTCACAGAATTTTAACTTTAAGTGTGCAAATATTTTGCATATTAAAATAAGTAAAAATTAGTTAATTAAATAATGAAAATTAAAATAATTTAAAAGGATAAACAAAATTATCTTAAAGTTAAAAACAAATAAACCTAATACTATATCAGGTGGTTAACATAACCATTCAAAATATCAAATAATATAAATCTGAGTTATCATACAAGTTCATTTATTAGACTTTCAGAGGCTGATAGAGGATATAATATTTATTGGTATAAATGCCAATTATTTGAGATGCTAATCTACACATGAAGGGGAAAGTTAAGAGATTATTTAAACAATAGTGAGAAGAAGCATCACCTATGGTAGGAATCCTCATGCATGTAAAATAGAAAAGATAACGTAAGTGAAAGGTTGTGCTCTGGGTTTGAATGGATGAGTAGAGGGTTCAAAACAAGAACTAAAGATTTTCTTCAACAAATTCTGTAAAGAGCCAATGAGATGTCTCATGAGGGTTAAGTCTGATGACCTAAGTATCATTCGTAAGAGACCCATGTAGGAGATGCGAACTGGCTCCCACAACTTGTCACCTGAGTCATACATGTTCTGTGATATGTATGTGTACACATGAACACACACAAATAAATGCAATAAAATTAAAAAAAAAACAACAACGTGCGGTCAAATTATTTAGAACTCCTATGAGTTTGTGTGTCATATGACCTCAGAATATAGGAATGTGGTCTGTGTTCCCCCTTAGCTTTGTGCGTTGGGAGACACA
Organism: Lophiomys imhausi; assembly: GCA_907164525.1. Classification (NCBI taxonomy): domain Eukaryota; kingdom Metazoa; phylum Chordata; class Mammalia; order Rodentia; family Muridae; genus Lophiomys; species Lophiomys imhausi. The sequence goes on along the minus strand of CAJQZJ010000315.1, from coordinate 1,647,764 downwards.
AAGGCAATATGTAACTAAAGTAATATCCAAGTAGCCTGAGTTCCAAGAAGTTGCTATCTAAAAATAGTAACCCCTTTCAAGAAGATCTTGCAAATAACAATGGTTTTCGGGTTGGGGACAAACACAAAATTTGTACCTGAAATACCTTTCTGTAACAGAAACCACTAAAGAGCACAGACGATAATGGTATCATACTAAAGTTACAAAAAGCCAGTCTGTTACCCTCTCCTCCAAATTTATGATATCTTGAAAATCAAAGAAATAATGAAAACAATGGGTTGCAGATAATTATCAAATGAATAGAATGATAATTATGGAAACAAAAAAATCACTGACTTTAAACACTAAGGTGATTTAGAAAAAGGTAATTTAGGTGATTTAGAAAAAGGTAATCTGTGTACAATAAAATCATTGACTAAGAAAAGACAAAAGGAAAGAAAAGAAAAGAAAAAAAAAGAAAAGTTATTTGGAGTTAAAATGACCACAACTATTACTACAGACTAAATAGCAATTAGAAAAGTTGAAAGTGCTTCAATGTGGATAAAGTCAAGGGTACATCACCTTCTTCAAATGAATAGGAGCAGCTTTACCAGTAATATGACAAACTTAAATGTATGATGTAGCCCACATAACTTAATTTAGAAACAAGATAATTAGCATAGTGATATAACCTGAATATAATGAGAACACATTTGGATAAAGCCACAAGACATTCCACAATACAACTGCCTCCAGTGTAAAAATATAAATGTCACAAAGTATGAACAGTTCTAGGTAAAAGAAGCTAAAAGGACAAGAGAATAAATGGAATATTCAATTTTTATTTAATGACAGATGAAAGAAAAATTACATTTCTGAAATATTTGGGAATATTTCTTATGCATTAATAGGAAGACTTATTTCATTGATGTTACATTTTAAGGGCATCATGGTGTTACTATGGTTATGTAGGAAAATGTTCTTTTTCTAGGAGTCAATGTGTAAGGTTTTATGATACTTAACTAAGAATAAAATATCATCATATTTGCTATATACTCTTGATTTTTCCTAGAAAAATGATAGAAACCTAATCTATGTGTGTTATATCTATCTTTATATACCACCTATATCTATGTGAATATTGGAAGAAATGTTTGACAGCTGGCAAATCTATATGAAAGGCATATGGAAGTTTTAGAAACTATTTTTATGAATTTGAGATTTTTGAACTCAGAGAAATAGTTTGAATGTAGCTTCCTATTACATATTTTTGACCTGTCTTATATTTTTTGTTTCTGTTTGTTTTTGAGATTGTAATTTAATTGCAGTCTTTCTCCCTTCCCTTTCTACTCTCCAATGGCTCGCATACACCCCTTCCCGACCTACTTCAAATTCATGGCCTCTTTTTTCATCAGTTGTTATTGCATACATATAAGTATTGTATATACTTATACATGCCTAAATATAACCTGTTGAGTACATAACATGTTACTTATATGTATGTTTTCAGGGATGGTGGGCACTGGACAACCAGTAGGTGTGTTCTTCTCTGCAGAGGACCACCTCTCCCAACCCAGCTTTTCTCGGTTTCCTTAGCTCTTTGGGTAGGGTTGTGGGTTCATGGGGTTTTCCTCGTACAGTTTGGCACGTTCAGTGGCTTTCTTGTTCAGTTCATATTTGGGTGGTCCTGTCGTTGAGACCTTATAGATATAGCTTCTCACCATATAAGCTGGAAACATATAAAACATGTCATGTGTTCACTTGAGTAGGGAGTTACAATATGATGGGGATGTCATGCAATTCAGGCTAAACATGAAATCTCTGTCTTTGATATACTACTATACTGCATTCACAGCACAGTCAATATGTTTTCAACATAATTTAGTGACTACTTTGCAATCTCCTGATCATAAGTCTCTTATTATACAAAGTTCTGACTTACTGAGCAACTGAATTTTTAATTTTGTTTGACTATTACATAAATTGTGTGTGTGTTTGTGTGTGTGTGTGTGTGTGTGTGTGTGTGTGTGTGTATTGTCACAGGGTCTTATGTAGTCCAGGTTAGCCACATGCTTGCTGTGTAGCTGAGTGTGCTTTTCAAGTCCTGATCATCTTCCAAGTTCTGGTGGGATTTCTGGAGTGTACCAGTATGTCCATATTTTCTCAAAATTTATAATACTTAAGAAAATGTATAAACTAAGATATCTGAACCAGTTGGATTTTTAACCTGCATCCAAAATCTAAGATTCTTCACATGTATAAATTTTTTACTTTTTGTTTTTCATTTGTTTTCTGATGACATCTCCCTATGTATTACAGGCTTCCCTCAGACTTGAGATTCTCCTGCCTCAGGATCTTCCAGAAAAGGATTATAAGAGTACACCACTATGCCTAAGAAGATTTTACATAGTCTACATGTCCAGTTCTGAAGAATAAAATCTGCTATCCAAGCTTGATGCACCATTATAATACTTCCTAAGTTACTATTCATATATTAGACTATTTTTTAATAATACAATGTGATGGTATGTTCTGTTAAATGCATATATTCTACTTCTCAGTGTACTTAAGTCACTTAACCATTCCATAAATTTTATTTTGTGTTATATTTTAAATTTTGGGTTTCAGAATATAAATTCAATCAAGTCATAGTTATAAATAGAATTTTAAAACAATTTCCTTCAAATAATTCAAAAACTTTAAACTTATTTACAGTTTATGTGCCTGGTTCCTTTCTTCAATTACTATTCTTTGCCCTAGCTAGACATGACAATGAAAGAGTCATTCATTGGCAGAGTGAATTCTGAGACTGTTTACTTTGCTTTTCTTGTTAGGATAACCATTTCCTCTGCATTAATTAAATTAAGCTAAACTCCTTTGCATTCTACCTGGCTTAAACAGAGGATACATTGAGGAATAGTATAAGAAGAGGAAAGGGAGATATAAATAAGGAAAATATTCAACGAATGCAATGAAGAATGGGTATAATGTTTGGGGCAATAAACTGAAATAATTTTGAGTGGGGAAATTTTATGGACTCTGTAAAGACACTTCGATTTATGGGACTATATTGGGAGAAGTCCAATGTCAGATTCTCAGTATACAAAGGTCTAATCCAGTTAAATTCTATTCAGCAAACAATTCAAGAAAGTAAGAATCTGACTGGTTTCTATCTACCAGGAACTAATTATGTGATAGAATTGCAATCTCTGCTAAAGACACATATCACTGTTCTACATGCATTGCAGAAGCATATAATAAAGGACAATTCAAGAAAGTAAGAATCTGACTGGTTTCTATCTACCAGGAACTAATTATGTGATAGAATTGCAATCTCTGCTAAAGACACATATCACTGTTCTACATGCATTGCAGAAGTACTTCATGAATTGTCCTTTATTATATGCTTCTGCAAAATATATTTAATGAAATTTTTTTAGTGTAGTTAATGTAAAACAGTAAGTTCAATTAATTTATTTTTTCAGAATCATCTGTGTAGCAAGTACGGTGCTAGACAAACGTATATAACATACATTTGAAATGATTCTATTACTTCAGCAGCATTGAAAAATATACATATCAATTTGTTCATTTTTTGTTCTTTCACCACCCACCACAGTATAGACTCTCCCAAGCCAAACCCTCCACTCATTACCCAAAGCTCTCTCTTGAAGGTGGAGGAAAACATCAGCCTGACAAGAAAAAGCCTTTACCCTCATGTTGGAGTAAAACCAGAAAAGACATACTGGTTATTATGCCTTCTCTTTCAAAAGAGGTCTACTATTTTCAGCTATTTCTCAGGAATCCTTAATTATGTGTGTTTTAATCACATGCTTGGAGAGAAAAGGTACATAGCCTTGATGGCAGCTTTGCTCTTCATTATCTCAGATGTCACCCCTTCTACATTCAGAAGTGGCAAGCGAAATGGTACTGCTGCTGGCAGTGCTGTTGTAATGGAACCAACTAACCCTTTTCCTGAGAGAGACACACTCAGTTTTAGGGGAAAAAGCAAATGAATATAGATACAAACAAGAAAATAAGAATGTGATTATATAGCATGGATTTTTAAGGAAGTTACAAGAAAAATGATTTGAGTACTTGACATAGTTGTGAGTACAATTTTTGTCTTGAATACAATAACCCAACAAAAATGTTAAGCACCACTAGACTAATGGATTTAGCTATGATTCCTTTACGGAAAGAAAAAAAGTATTACTTATTGTAGTCTGGTTATTTTTAATTTATCCTAATATTTCCAATGACACTTTAAAATATACTGTACTTTTATAAAATCATTCTGTATTTCTGTGATCATTTTTGTGGCACAGCACACTGATGGGTTAAGGTTTAAAAAAGCCTATGAGAATGTGTACTCAAAGGGCTTCAAAGCAATCTTATCCAAGGGGTAAAACTGCTAGGCTATGTTCTCAGTTACTAGTCATATATATAATTCTTCTAGGAATCTAATCCTAAGAGAAAAATCAAATGTTAATCACTTGCCCAGTGATACCTACTAGAATTTAAAAATAATCTAAAAGTACATGAATGACACAATGAATTCATTTTTTGTTTCCTTCAAAACACTCTGTACATTCTTCCTATATGACCATGTGGCTCTACTTTATTTTAGTTTTTTTTAAATACTTTATTTTTTTTTCTTCAAGTTACATCTCAGTCACAAACCCCTCCCTATTCCCCCTTCCTATCCCGCCCTTCCACCCTCTTCCCCCCAGAAGTTTCCCCTTTCAGTCCAACAGATGGTTCCTTCTCTTATAACAGTAAATACTATACAAAACAACAGATATAAATATGCCACATTTATGAGAGTTAAATGGCCCAGTATACCTTCCCAATGTCCAGTTTATACATATTTGGCCACTGACTTTAACATTCTACTATCTAACCATCTCCATGAGTTTAAAGGTCTATATGTGACTCAACATGCATACTAACTTGCAACACACTTTTAAGAGTATCTTCTTAGATCTATAACACCCTCTTGATTCCTAAACAACTCAGAATTTAACTATGAGACTCTAGCTGTCTATTCTTCAACCACCTCAGAGACCTGAGAGGGATAAATATATCTGCTTATATAGGAAGTGCAGGGCCTGCAGCTTCCAAAACTAAGAAAGGACATACCAATGACTGCCTGGACAGTTCTCATTTTCTCTCCATACATTCCTGCATCAGTCTTCAGCCTTTGGGTCCTGTTTCTCTGACAGACATTTGTTGTAGAGCAGGGATTATGAACGACTTACCTACCCTGTCTTGGTAGAGTTAGGCTGTCAACTTCCCTGCTACCAAGTTTTGTCCTTTTTGGACAGCAGTCTGTCTGCAGTTGGTGCAAGGGGTTTTTTCATGCCAAGAGATAGGCTTGCCACTAATTCAACCATCTCACACTGGAGATTCTTCGATGCTTATCTTCTACTTGGAGTAGAATAGGGGGTGCTGTCAGGAGCTGATATGTCTCGATATCAAAAAAAAAAGAAAATCTTAATTTAAGATAACATCTTTGAATGCCATATACTGCAGATCTCTTGGGGTTTTTGAAGATGCCCTATTCATCTCTTGTATTTAGAAAAGCAAATGTTGCTTGTCTCTTAGCAACTTGATTACTGGGTAGTTTAGAGAATATCTGTGATAGACTGTCATAGTAGCTAACAAAGTGACATGTTTGCATGACTAGGAGTTTGTTTTACTTAACTATCCTAGACCGCTTTAGACGGTTGGTATCAAGAGGCCAGAGCTTCACATTTTATTTTTAAGTATCTCTAGGTATGATACCATTAGGAAGCGTTACCTTTAATTTTGTATCAATATACAAAGATCTATTCAATTGTGGTTAAATATACTCTTAATTATGTATCAATATACAAAGATCAATGCCTATGTAGTCCAATACAATCTTAATATTACGTCCATATACAAGGGTCAATTCCATTGTGGCCAACTATAATCTTAATTTTGTATCAATATACAAAGATCAATACCGATGTAATCCAATACAATCTTATTTTTGCACAATAAACAATGGTCAATACCACTTTAGCCAAATAAACTACTAATTTTGTATCAATATACAAAGGTATAAGGGCATATTCAATAATCTGCCCCTTCTTCTTGGACCTTCCTGTGCTATGTCTATGTCTCATTTTTCTCAAGCCTATTCACTCCTACATAGGAGAGGAAGAAGGATACAGAAAAGGAAAAGTAGGAAGTCCCTGGGGCTAACCTCCAAAACCCATTAAAGAGGACCATTTATCAGCTTGTAATCTCTTCCCCTAAATTTTAGAGTTTTCAGTTATCCTTCAAATAACCAAAAAGAAGGGCGGAGAAACACCCTCCGCACCTTCTGGGCATGGGACGTCGCTCTCTTAAAGTGACTTCCTGCTGATTTGGGTTGTAGTAGACCTGTTTGGGGCCCGAACCCAAATGGAAAAAATGGTTAAAAATGTTAGTACAATCCTTTCATGTTCAGTCCTTCTGTTCTCAGCTGTTTAGATGACCTAAGGAGTTTGTAGGCAGAAGCTGATCTTGCAGGCTTCACTGAGGTTCCAGCCGGAGAATTGTGTAGAGCTGGACGGTCCCAGCGACATTTGATAGCCATGGTTGCAGGCCCCCGATGGAGACAGCTATTGAGGAAGTCTGCCAGACAGAATCAACTGGGTCACTCGTCCTCCTTGGTGCCTGATTCTGCTCTCTGCTGAGGTTTCCGCTGTCCAGCCATCCCTGGGCTCCCCTAATGGATGCTTCGATTCTCCTGGAAAGATAAGAACAGAGCCCTGCCCCAATCCCAACCCTGGGACAATTACCCTCTCTACTTTATTTTAGTAATAAACATTTATAATCTCTATCGACTTTGCTCTGTGAAGAGATTGAGTATAGATACAAGAATCTCTTTCTTGGTACTGAAGAGATGAATCAGCTGGTAAAATGCTTTCTCAGCAAATGGGAACTTGAGTGTGATTCCCAACATTTAGGTGCAAAGCCAGGCACACCCTGCAATCTTGACACTGGAGGGATTAGAGGCAGGTAGATAATCCCAAGGATTCACTGGTCAACTATTCCTCACTTATATGTGACAGCACACATGAGAGTTTCATAAGTTCAAATCAGATGAAAGCACAAAGCCCTGCTCCAACCAAGAAACTTTTTACAACTGATAAATGATCAGAGAGAAGAAAAAAATCATTTTTTCTTCATTGGAGTAATATTGAATATATCAATCATACTCTAGGGAAGGCACTATGTTCAGTAGTTGGCTCACCTAAAATGGACTCCATTATTTTTTGTGTGCACTTTTCTTTGGTAGTTTTTTATTTGGGCTGTTTTATTTGTTTGTTTGTTTTGTTTTGTTTCTGAGAGAAAGAACATGCAGTTAGATGGATGAGAAGATAGGGAAGATCTGGAGAGATTTGAGAAAAAGGAAGGAAAGAATATACTAAAATGAATGAAAATTAATAAAAAAGAAATTTTAAAATAAAAAGTTGGGTGAGAAAGGAAAAAAAGTCATATTCATAGAGAACAGGACACTGTAGAGTACAATAAGATGCTGACTCAGCCCCACTGTAACTTGTGTATTTGCTCATGCAAGCCAGACAACAGGTTGCTCCCTTAATGTTGATACAGGAACTTGGACCTCACAGATTGTTTCTATAATTTTTTTCCTTGGGTCATTCATAACCTCTGGCTCTTTCAAACTTTCTACTTCCTCTTCCATGTAGGTCCCTGAGTCTTGGGGCGCATCTCACTTAGTGACGAATGCTCCAAAGTCTCTCATTTTCTGCATATTGTCCAATTGTGGGTGACTGTGCTAACTATCATCTACTGCAAGGAGAAGCTTTTCTAGTGAGATCTGAGTGCTGCATTGATTTACAGGCATGGCAATAGGTCATTAGGAGCAATCTTATTGCTATGTTCCCTCAGCAGAAGAGTACTGGTAGGAGAGTAATAGTAGACATGCCTATAGGGCCCCTTACCTGTCTATCTCAGGTTCTTGACCATTTCTGCAGTGTCAGGTTCAGATTCCATCTCATGGAGTGGGTCTGAAATCCAATTAAAAATTGATTGTCTACTTTCATAACATACTCAAATATATACATATTATTTTAAAGAGTTAATGGAAGACGAAGGTCATATATGTTTACCAAGTTGAAATGCATATGACAAAGAAGAGAGCAGGAGGTAGATAAATGGCTATCCACTGGCACTCTGTGTGATGGATACATAAAAGTGAAGGTTCCATAATTATAATTTAATGGACAATAGTAACTTGAATATAGTATTTACTCTTCCTGTCTTAACTTTATCCCCTTATTTCTTTTGCCTTAATAGCATTTTTATTCTTTCTTAATTGTTACAGAACTGTAACAGTTTTGAGTAGTCATAGAATGGTCAGTGGAATAATCAAGTGGAAAGGTTTCAACAGTGCAACTCCTGTATAAATCATCAAAAAAACAAAAACAAACAAAAAAAAACCTCTTCAGTATAGCCTAAGACTTTCTGTCTTCTCACCTAGGAAACCTCCTTATTAAAGGCACCTTTATCAGATGTTTGTTGAGCATACAAAGGCTAGAGACAGTGCCTGACACCTGTTAAATAAATAGAGATGAGATTGTTATAATATTACCAAAAAAAAAA
>CAJQZJ010000315.1:1601410-1623752 GCA_907164525.1 Lophiomys imhausi | reverse complement strand
GTGTGTGTGTGTGTGTGTGTGTGTGTGTGTGTGTGTGTGTGTGTGTGAGAGAGAGAGAGAATGTGTGTGTGTGCAACTATGAGATATTATATAGGCATACAAGGCCTAACAATATTATAATAACTACAATGTTGGACAGGGACAGGTTTGATAAGGTTCTGTTATGTAGGGACACTCCACTCCAGAAGAGTGGTATGGAAGGGATAGCTGATAGAGGGTGGGAGGGTGGGACTGGGAGGGGTGGATATGTACGATGGAGATGTAATCCGAAGTAATACATAAGTAAATAAATAAATAAATAAATTAATTAATTAATTAACTAATTAATTAAAATGTAAAGTAAAAAAAAATCTCACTTACTTTGGGTGTTTGTTTTTAAAGTTTTACTTTAATTTATCTCATTTTAATATTTTTGAGGACTTTATACATGAGTACACCGTGTTTACATCATTTTCATCCCTCTCTTTCCATTTCCAACTCCTGCTGTGTCCCTATATCACTTCGAGAATTCATGACCTCATTAAATATGTAAAGCCTAGTGAGTCCAACTTCTGTTCTTGTTGCCTGTATGTACATGGGTTTAGGGTGACCACTTAGCTTAGTATAACCTACTAAAGGGTTTGTCTCTGGAGAAAGCTGGTTCTCACGTAGTAGCCATGATTGCCAGGGTTTTTTTTTTTAATGTTTATTTATTACGTCAATTTACATCTCCATCACAGTCTCCTCCTCCATCCACCCCTCCTGGGCTCACCCTCTCACCCTCCCACCCTCTCCCCTTCTCCCACCTATCCTACTCCTCCAGTGTAGGGTGAGCTACATATCAGCCCCCTTCAGTTCAGCAACCATATGAGGGCTAAGAATTTCCTCTTGCACTGGGGGCCTACATGGCAGCTCCACTAAGGCAAAGTGTCCCACTAACAGGTAACCAAGTCCTGTCTCTTTCAGTCTGTTGGTTATAGGATAGTTATCCTGTACTATATGGCTAAAATCCAGTTATAAGTGAATAGATGCCATGTGCATCCTTCTGGGACTGAGTTAGCTCACTCAGGATGAGCTTTTCTAGCTCCATCCATTTGGCAGCAAATTGAATGATTTCCTTCTTTCTGATGGCTGAGTAGTATTCCATTGTGTAAATGTACCATGTACCACAGTTTTTTTTTTCTTTCTGGAAATCACCAGACTGATTTCCATAGTGGTTGTACAAGCTTGCACTCCCACAAGCAATGAAGGAGTGTTTCCTTTTCTCCACAACCTCGCCAGCATGTGCTGTCATTTGAGTTTTTGATCTTAGCCATTCTGACAGGTGTGAGATGGAATCTCAGAGTCGTCTTGAGTTGCATTTCTTGTTGATTAAGGATGTTATTTTTATCTATGCATAGTTAGGCAAGAGTGAATACCTTTGCTTTGCAGAAACCTGTGATGGTCAGAAGAGTCAAGTTTGCTGAAACTGTAGCAACAAGTGATTGTGAGGTGCATGATGGGATTCAAACTCAGTTCCTACTGAAGAACAGCAACATTTTTAAATCATTGAGCCTTGTTTTCAGCTAAAATATTTAAACAAAGTCCCCCCTCACCCAAATCCTGATTTTTCCAACTGGTGACTGCCTCACCATTTTTTCTAGCAATGTTTTACACTTTTGAATCTTGAGAAAATTGTCTTTCTTACATTGCTTATTTATAGGCACATGATATTTGAATAGCACTGATCGCTTTTATTTTTCAGTTTCAGACTGTCTAACGCTAGTATAGAATACTGCACATGACTTTGAATACTGAATTTTCTAAATTCATTTACAAAGTTAGTTTTGATTGTCTCCATAGATCTTTTTAAATGTGTATAAACATGTCATTTCCAATTAAATAATTTTACTCTAATTTTTAAGACTAGCAGAAAGGGTCATGATTTAGGTTTCATGGTTGACTTGGGTGGTTAAAATACTGGTTTGTCCCCAAATATTTTCAGAAATTAAAACTTTGCTTCATTGTTGAATCTGAGCTAATTATATTGCTATACATGTGGGAGATCCTTGTAATTTAAACATACATCAGTAAAGAGGTGACTACCTCCACTGGGTACCTCCACTCTATATTATTGAATAATAATGAGTACAGTCAATCACTGTCCCCAAAATGTGACCTGAATCTTACTGTACTTCTCATTGGCACATCCCTAATCAATTGTAGCATCTCTTCTCTTCCACAGTAATTCCCATCTGATATCACAATTTGGTCCCCCATTTGGCCATTCATAGGCTAGTCCTCTTCACTGTTTCTGGTCCAAAACAATGTTGGCTCAAGTCAATAATTCTTGAACTATATTTAATCCCCCTAATACCTGAGTACTCTATGTTTGAAATGAGTGATGGTGAAACCTAGAATTGGTTTCCTAGTATCATCAGGTTATCCAAATTAAGATTTCTATTTAGGGAATATAAAGAAGATTATACTAACTCCAAACATACCCATCACTAATAGAGAAACAAAGAGGTAGCCATGGAAGTCAGGAGGCAAACAATAAGACATTTTCAAACCACAAATTGGCAAATAACTAAATAATGGCCATAATGTTATTTAAGTCATTGGGGATTGTCTGACTGTACTGTAAAAGAATGAAATGAAGTTTCACACAGGGAAACCAAAGAATTAAAAAACTGCATTCCTTTATAAAACACTGGAAGCAAGAAAACAGATGAAAAACTCGAAGAGGATGTGATGAGAGAAAGCACAAGAAAGAAGAAAAGCACAAGAGATTTTTGGAGAGGCGATTAATTCATATTCAAGCGGTCAATGGCACAGTTATTGACACCCATCTCCTCTCTTAACAGTTAATATTTTTATACTTATATGTCTAGGCGAAAGATGAGATGACTAGAAATGTTGCTGATATAAAGGCAACACATGAAAAGCTGTTCTCCTCTTCTAGATGTGTATTTCAGGCTTGCTCTTAAATAAATAAGTGAGTGAAAAAGGAATGAAGATATTTGGGATTCTTTTAGACAAGTATTACTGCCACTAGAGTTGGCATCATACCTTACCATACCTGTATCTGCTTCAATTTTACAACCTAAATTTATGTTTATAGTAAAAGGGAGGATATGCAGTAGGATTAGCAAAACAAACTTTAGTGAAACTACAAAAACGAATGTATTGATACATATATCTATATATCTATATACCTATATGTTATATATGCTTATATTCAGAAAAATATACATAATTAAGAATTAATTTCACACTAAAAATATAACGATCCCTGCCCTTCAAAGCAGCTTCTACTTTTTAGAAAATAAACTCATTGATTAACTAATAATTGCTTATTTTAAAAAGATCTTAGATTGCTACTTTATGTTGGACTCTATGCTGAGAATTCCGATGCTAAATTAGGTTTCCATACCTGATCCCAAGAAGGAAATATTCAATGCTCGGGTCTATGTTTAGAAATATAAAAAGTATGGGTATTCACATTCAGCTCACCAAACAGGCATATTTAGCTTTTATTTCCACTTTTGTTTTATACAACAATACCAGATTGTAATTTAAAAATAAACTTTTTAAAAACAACAGATTTTTATTATGGATCCTCTTTCCCAACTTTCATAAAATTAAAGAAACACAAAAATCGTTTTAGTTAGCAAGATACACTAAATAAGGTAAATAAGAATCTCACTAAGTTGAAAATAATTTTAGGTGATTTGCCTAAGCTCCCACTCTCAGTACAGGAAAGTAAGACTGTCAAATGATGTTTTCATGGGCAACGATGCCCAAGAAAAATTTAACACAGCAGTCTACAAATTCCTCATGGATCACAGTACAAAATAATTTCTAGTTTAAGTTATAAGAGATTGATGTGACTGTCAAGACTCCTTTTATAAGCGTTTTCTGTTATTAAATGTCACAATGTCATTCTGTGAATACTTACCATGAATGAACCCTGAGGTACCTTGGCTGAACGCTGGTCTGGTCTTTGGAGCTAATGATTCCCTCACTCCGGTGGTATAGCTAGCAATTTCAGGCTCTAAAAGAAAAATAGAAAATAATTACAGTTCTTGCATCAGCCTTCACAGTGGGTTTCTCACGCGCTTACTCCCAAAGTAGCCCCCAAATTGAGGTGTGATGTGGGTCTGGAGAGATTTTAATTTTTCAACTGACGACTTATAAACGACAAATTTAATTTTACCCTTCACTTGGATTTGAAAGAATTTCATATTGAATAACACAATGAACAGAATATGAGAAATAATAGCTTTGGACTCAGTGAACTTTCTAGGTTATTTGTTCCCTTCTATAACTTTAATAATAGCTAATAATTTCAAAAATAGCTAAGTGGGGCTGGAAGGATATCTTGGCTGTGAAAGGCTAGGCTCACGACCAAAATGTCAAAAATAGGTAACCGATAACACAAACTTGCTTAAGTTCAGATGAAAATGCTTACTCTGGTATATACATGTGGCTAACAAATTTTCTATTCACAAATATTTCCTTCTAGTGAGCCTCTATCTCTGTAATTGTAGCCTTATAACATACAACTCTATCAAGTTCTATTGTATGCAATTATTAAACCTGAAAATTTATTACTAATGTCTTACTATGTAGATGAGGGTGTCAGACACGGTTGAAATTCCCCAGATATTTGTGCTTTGATTTCTATTCTCATCTTGGTTTCTATTATCACCATAATCTGTCTGAATTTAATAAGATGGCTATGTCAGTAGTTGAATGAACTCCCCCTCTGTAGCTCATATGAATCTGTAACAATAGCCTTTTCTCAACTGCTCTGCAAAGGCAGGGTAGAAATTATATGAACTTTCTGTAAGGTATTAGTCATGTCTTGTTACTGACATACTGAATAAAATTGTACTGTAATTTCCTTCTAGTTCTCACTACAAAATTGTGACTCTTTTTCCTACAGATTCTATGCCTTTATGAGTTTTCAGTATGAATCTAGAGATTCTGAGGCTCCTACTGCTATACTCACTGGTTCTCATTCCCAAATGATATTAAAATTACTTGGGGTACTGAAAAAATAAAGTTTAATGTTCATAGTCACTCCACATACAGTGGCCTATAATCTCTACTATAAATCTAAAAAATGTCTGTCTGAAATTCTCCACAGCAATATGAATCTGAAGGGAAGGTATAAGAAATTCACTTCCATATTTCATACACAGAAATGCATTTTCATCTGATCAATGTTCATTCAGAGAATGAACTGGAATACGGTGGTAGGTGCGTCTAATTTCAGCACTCAGGAATTGAGGTAAGAGGCCTGTGAATTCACAGTCAGCATAGGTATGTAGTAAGATCCTGTCTTCTTAAAAAACAAGGAAACAAAAATTTATCAAGTTATTGTGTTATACTATGAAGGCACTACGGAGAATAGGAAAGTGGCTTGTTACATGATATTTATGGAGCTTTACTCTAACTATGTTTCTTTTCCTTCAGAGACAGGCAACTTAGCTACATAAGAGTGAAGAGGAGACTTTCAGTACAGCTGTATTGCTGAAGCCTTAAGATCATTTGGTCTAAGCTGACACGAGGTGTTGGTAACATATCAATAACAGTTTTGACATCTGCCTGTGCAGTAGTAGCTCACTGTGAGTCAACTCAGCCTGTGACTTTAGGGACTGCAGTCATCAGAAAACTCTTCTGAAACGGAAACCTTTCCTTATCATTTTGTACTGTTGTGACATCACTGTCCTCGGTTGTGCACATGACTCACCATCTTTGCTTCATTGGGTACCCTTTAGATAATTGGGTGACAGTCACAAATGTCTCTGCCTCCTCCAAAGATGACGAAGTGTTAATCATTCCAATGTTTCCCCCGTAGATGTCTAGTTGTTTGAAAAAGACGGCTGAAAATTCTTTCTTACTGCTTTCCTCAAGCGGTGAGTTACCCTAAAAGGCTCAGAATGGGCTTGCAGCTGAGGCTACAACTCTAGAGACACTATGTAAGTTTCAACCATAAGCCTTTGAAAGGCATGCAGTTCCCTTTGTGTGCATTGTAAGGAGCCTTGGAGTTCTCAATCCAAACTTCGTCCTACAGCCCCAGGCACTGGGTGAGCTGGGGCCCAGTGCTCCTGTTATGCATCACACACCATGAGATGCTCTTTTCGCACATCCTCACAAAGCCCCTTCTTGAGTAGTTGACTCTTCTTAGTTTTCATCACTATCACACAGAAATGGAGAATTGCATATTCACCACCAAAAATCTCTGCCCAACTCTCCGCTCACAAAAACACTTAAACTTGTGTCTCTATCACCACCAATTTGTTTTCAACTTTCCACTCACAAAACCATAATATGCAAAAATACACACATCTTCACCTACTAAATTTAGGTGTAGATAGATGATCAGCAGCATCTACTAACCTAGTCTTCAATTTGTTAGTAGACACTTTGTCTACATTGTGTCTCCATATTCATTGGTAAAAATGATCTTAAAATATTCTTATCTTTGTTTATAGGTCAGTATGGAATTTATTGCATAACTTAGTTCCAATTAAAAGTCTGAAGCACTCCCTGGGAATCCTCATGCCAGGCCAGTCAGAGAAGCAAATAGGCTGTCTCCAAACCTTCACTACTCCCTTCTCTCCTCTGAATCTAATTCTCTAGACTCATCCTGAGCTCTGTAGCAGACCATTTGTGGCCTCCACCTCATCTCTGCTCTCATCTCCAAAGGATCACACAGATCTTCTCCTCTAACCTTCCTCTTTGATCATCCATTTTTCTCAACCCCCAACTCCAGCAGGCATTCCCTCCCAGCCAGACAGAAATGTAATTAGCTCAGCGGGAAGCATAGGTAATCTTTAGATCTTTACTTTTCTTCCTCTCTGTCGCATCCCCCTCAACCAGCAAGGATGACGCAACTCGCAAAAGCTCTTCTCCAGCAGTTTATTCAGGTCCCTTGAAAACAGTCTTCCGAATGCCCGGGCAGACCCAACCCACAGGCTAAATACTATATGAACAGTCAATCAAGTAAAGCCACGTGGTGCTATCTTAGAGGCTCACGTATGCGGAAGCAAGCCAGATCAGCGGTCTTAGCCAAATATGGACTTGTTTACCACAGAGAGCGCTCACCGTCGGGCTGGTGGAAGGTGGAAACCGGCGCCATCTTTAGGGTGTGGCACGTCGCAGTTCTCTACAGTTCCTCCTTTTTTATTTTTTCTAAAAAAGATAGAAGTCCCTGGAAAGGCTTCGTAATCCCCATATCTGGGGATCTCACGGTGGGCCTGAGCCTGTAGGAGGGCGATGCTCAAACTCTTACCGGTCTCTGGGTCAGCCTCCCCACTCGGGGCTGCCCTGTCTTAGGTGGCCGACACTTACCCGTCTACTCCGTCATTGACTTGCCAGACCCTAATATCCATGGAATGAATACCTCAGTGGGCAGGGACTATGCTCATTGAAGATTTAAGGCTTCATGGCAGCGAGCCATGCCTGAGGGGTCTGGCCCGCCTCAATGGCGACAAGGGCCTGTATAATCATGGCTGCATTACACTTTTGTGTGGCTCTCATTTTGTAGATGCACCATAGGCAAACCAGAGAGGCTAGTATCATCAGTATCACCAAAGAGCCTACGCCCACCCACTGCTTAGGATGATCCATAGCTATCTGTATCCAGGAAGTCAAACCACTAGCCAGGCTCAAATCCACCCAAGTGGAGTTGATGTGGACAATTGTCGCTCTCAGCTCTCTCATCAAATTTTCAAATTCAGCCGACCAATCCTGTAAGAGGAACTTTGACAATTGTCTAGACAGATTAGCAGCTTTTGTAAAATTTTGATACTGCACCGAAGTAACACACAAACCTTGCATTTTCCACTCACACCCCAATTGTGCTAGTTGCCAAAGAGAATCAATCTGTTCTTGTATTAAATCTATGCGTTGATTAACTATCATAAGGCCTCCTTTGAGATGAGAATTCAAAGAGGTCTGGGTATCCAATGCCTGTGCTACAGTGGCTGAGATGTTATTCAGGGCATTGGCAGTCTGTATAGAACTAGACAAGGCAATAGCTGAGGCAGTAGCCCCCACAGCAGCAATAGTGATGGCAGTAACAATAGCTGCAGTGATGCCAAAATCTCTTTTAAACCTGAATAGCATCATGGTATTAGGGGCCTCTACAGGAACTGGTACATATCGAGGCATTCTAGTCACCACAGCCACAGGAAAGGCTGTGGCATTCCAGCATAGGGCATAAAAACATATGCCCGGAGTGCATATTAACTTTTCTTCACCCAAGGATGCACTCCCATTACTTACAATCCACAGAAAAAAGAGGCCAGAGACATACTGGCGAAGCTGAAAAGGTCTTGTTGTGGTAAGAATGAAACAAAGAATTCCAAGTACCAGAGCCACTACAGCTAGAAAAATCCAATTTGGTAGCGGACCCTAGGGAAAAATTACCTCTTTGATAAATTCCTCCCCCAAGCATAATGACAGGTCCCAAGTCCATGCAACTTCCACTTACCCCACACAAAAGCCACAAATCAAAAGGATTGGTGGCAGTCTGCTGAGGATCCCTAGTAGATACATCAAGCATTCCTGTACGAGACTTATTCACTATATTACTAATCATGGGGCTAAAGGAAAAATAATCTTGTTGAACCCAAACTGCTCTGCGTTCCTGACATCCAGTCCAGGGAAAAGGTCCTTCCTCTCCTGTGGATCCTCTACAAAAAGGTGCCCAGCGTGGCTGTCTGGGGGGGTCCTGTTCAGAGATTCGTGTGGGCCACCATCCTTCAAGGCGAGAACCGTTGCCCGAAAACAAACCACTACCCCTACCCCCAAATCTCAGTTGTGGTAAAAAATCTGCTGTCTACTGAGACAATTTAATGCATTCTGTATCATCTGACCTATTGAAGCTCATTAAAAAGCACAGACTACCCTTCAAGCTGACATTTCTATTACCCTCTATAGGGCTTTTCTGATCATCAAAGGGAAGGTAGGGTAAGCCTAAGCTTCTATTACTGCTAAATAAGCGTGGAAACAGAGTTGCATCATGTCTGACCGGCATCGACTTTGGGAATATTGACAGGATCCCCCATCTCAGCTCGGTCATTCCTGACATACTCACTGCTACTATCACCAGGATCCTTAGGAAGGTCTTCATGATGAATCTTCCTCACAAGGTATTCAGGCACCCACACTGGATCTTGTTGATCCTGAGGAAAAACACAAACACTCTCGCCCATGTTAGCACGGGGTCAGGCCCCCGCCAAGAGCCTGTCAAAATATCCTTCCACTTCACCATGCTTTTAGGTGGACCGTGGGAATCCTGATGTCTGTCCGCTGCTGAGCGGCCTTGAGCATCCAAATTGAAAAAGTTTAAAGTAAATAAGGCTAAAGACATTCTCTCCTTGGGGGTACGGCCTTGGCCTATTCCCCCTTTCTGTTTTTGCAAACATTCTTTCAAGGTGCGATGAGCACGCTCCACAATTCCTTGTCCTTGAGGATTATATGGTAATCCGTGATTAAGCTGTACCTCCATCTGGTTGCAGAAGGAGACAAAGGACTGTGCCGTATAGGCTGGTCCATTGTCCGTTTTCAGCTGCTGTGGTTTTCCCCACGCAGCCCAGGCTTCTAAGCAATGCCCTATGACATTGCAAGCCTTTTCTCCACTCATAGGTGTAGCATGTATGATACCTGAGCAGGTATCCACAGATACATGAGTATATTTTAAGGTTCCAAACTCTGAAATGTGGGTAACGTCCATTTGCCAGATTTTGAGTGGCATCAACCCTCTAGGGTTCACTCCCACACTGGGAGGATGATGATGAATCACACACTGAGGAGAGTCCAAAACCACTTGTCTAGCATCTGCTCTAGACAAATGGAATTTCTGCTGTAGAGTTTTTGCATTTACATGAAATAATTGGTGAAACTGTCTGCCTTGGTCCAGGAATGAGCTCCAAAAAATGCATTCCATCCTAGTCCATTGATCAACTTTATCATTACCCTCACTTAATGGTCCAGGTAATCCTGTATGTGCTCTGATGTGTTGAATATAAAAACACCTTTTTCTATGCCAGATTAAAACTTGTAACTCTTGTAATAAGGCACATACAGTACTACTATTCTTAATAGGACCTGCCAATTCTAATACTTACACTGCATTGACCACATAGACTGAATCTGAAATCAAATTGAATGCAAATTGACATCTTTTAAACACCTCAATCACTATTTTCAAGTCTACTATTTGGGGGGAGCCCGGTTGAAATTTACATAACACGGGCTCTTGTCTTTCTATCAAATAGGCTCCACAGCCTGTCTTTGAGCCATCAGTAAACACATTTGGTGACCCTTGAAGTGGTACTGCTGAAGTAACCTTAGGGAATATCACTGGGTGCTCTTTAAAAAATGATAACAATGGATGCTTAGGATAATGTTTATCAATCACTCCTTCAAAGCTACATTGCAATATTGCCCAATCATCTACAGTGCCACACAAAATCTTAATTTGATGACTGGAATAGGGCACTATTATACTGGCAGGAGCAACTCCAAAAGACTGCAAACATTGTTGGATACCATTCAAGGCTAAAGCAGCAACTGCAGTGGGATAATGTTCTATGGATTTTTTTGGAGAAATCTTTGAATAAGTCCATAATAATGGTCCATCCTGCCATAACAACCCTGTAGGTTGACCATAGGTGGCAAATATGCACAATACAATGGGCTGTCCTTCCTGCCATCTCTTTAGGAAGGCATTCTCTAACCTTTCTTCCACTTTACATAAAGCTTTTCTTGCTTCTTCCGTTAATTGCCTAGGAGAATTAAGTGCTGAATCACCTTTCAAAATATCATATAGGGGTCTTATTTCATAATTTGGTAGCTTCAAATAGCCTCTTACCCAATTGATATCTCCTAACAACCTTTGAAAATCATTTAGAGTCTTTAAATTATCTTTTCTTATCTCAATCTTTTGAGGTATTATCTTTTCAGGTCCAACCTTCGCTCCTAAATAATCGAACACATTTTCCTTTTGAACCTTATCAGGAGCAATAAACAACCTTTTCTTTTTTAATAATTGAACTATTTCTTCATAGGCCTGATCTAACATTTGCTCACTCTTAGCTGCCAGTAAGATATCATCCATATAATGAACACATCTCAAATCTGGAAAATTCTTTCTCAAGGGAGCAATGGCTTCCCCCACATACAGTTGGCACATAGTGGGGCTGTTTGCCACGCCCTCAGGTAATACTACCCATTCAAACCGCTGATCAGGTTCCTCATGGTTACAGGATGGAACAGTAAATGCAAATCTCTCACTATCTTTGGCACACAAAGGGATGGAGAAAAAACAATCCCTTATATCTATAACTATAATGGGCCATGAGGCTGGCAAAGATGATAAAAGCGGCAAGCCGCGTTGCACTGGGCCCATGATCTGCATTTGTTGACTTATGGCACGCAGGTCATGCAACAATCTCCATTTTCCAGATTTCTTTTTAATGACAAAGATAGATGTATTCCAGGGAGATACAGATGGTTTTATATGCTTTAAAGACATCTGTTCATCCACCAACTCTTTGGCCGCATTCAATTTTACAGAGGAAAGTGGCCACTGAGGAACCCATACTTGGTCCTCCGTCTTCCAAGTTATGGGAATGCCCTCCTCAGTGGCCCCTAGGAAAAACCCAGGCCCTGTCTCTTTTGTCTTTGCTGCATAGATATGGGACTTTTCCGCCCCTGCAAATATTTTCCTATTCCAAAGACTGGAGCATATCCCATATCTTGCATCATACGTTGGGCTGAATCAGAATAGTCATTACTCAATTTAAATCCCATATCCTTTAAAAGTTCTCTTCCCCAAAGGGAGATAGGGAGCTCAAGTACATATGGCTGCATTTCTCCTGAGTGGCTTTCTTGGTACTGCCACTTTAATAATCTTGCACTCATATCTGGAGTCTTAGCATAACCCAGGCCTTGAAGTGTTTGAGAAGAGGTTTGTATGGGCCAACCTGAAGGCCAGTCTTTCTTTGCTATGATACTCCTATCAGCCCCAGTATCCAAAAGGCCCAAGATCTTTTTACCATCAACTTTTAACTCCAAGACGGGGCGTTGGTCCAAGTCCAAGGAGAGAAAAGTCAGATCCGTGCCCGTGGACCCAAAACCATCTTTTCCTCTCTCTCGATCCTTTGCCGCATAGCGATCATGTAAGCTCGGCAACATGGTCAACTGAGCAATTCTATCTCCAGGAGAGATAGCTGTTATACCACGGGGGGTGGCTACCATGATCTTAACCCCTCCTGTATAATCTGGATCTATAACTCCAGGATGGACAATAAGTCCTCTCAAGGCTGATGATGACCTCCCTAACAGCAAACCAACTGTACCAGGTTCAAGGGGTCCTTTAAAATCTGTTTCAATTAGCTGGACCCCCATTTGGGGCGTTAATACGAGTCTTGTGGTGGAGCAGAGGTCTAATCCTGCTGAGCCTGTAGTGGCTCTCAACGGTCTCTCGGATGGCGGAGGGTTGGCCATCTCTCTTGATTCTGTTCTTTGTCCTGATTCTCTACTGCCCCATATATTTGTGGGCCCTGGGGTCGTGGGCCCCACTGTCCGTTTTTTGGACGAGTGCCACCATAACCTTGAGTTAAAGGCTGGCCATGGATGTCTGTCACTGAATGGCATTCATTAGCCCAATGGTTCCCTTTTTTTACATTTTGGGCATAACCCCGGCCCCCTGGGGCGTTGTACACTTCCTGTACTTCCTGTACTCCTTCCCCTGGGGCATTGGCTTTTAAAGTGTCCCATCTTGCCACACTTAAAACAAACTCCTGAACTTCCTCCACCTTTTCTGGTCAACTGTACTACTGCGGCAGCAAGACCAGCATTAGTTAACGGCCCTCCAAGTTCTCTACATACTTTCATACAGGCTTCTAGCCCTTTACTCTTGTAAGGGGTGATAGCAGCTCTACACTCTTTGGTGCATTGCTCATAAAGTAACTGTTTTATTAGTGGCATAGCAGCATCCGGGTCACCAAAAATCTTCCCTGCCGCTTCCACCAATCGTGCCACAAAGTCTGAAAAGGGCTCCATGGGGCCCTGTAGAATCTTAGTTAAGTTCCCACTCACCTCCCCTTTGTTAGGAAGGGATTTCCAAGCCTTGATAGCTGTCTGGTTTATTTGTTCATAAACCTGATTGGGATATCCTGTCTGCTGGTTGGCAAATCTCCCCTGCCCAAGCAGCATATCTCTATCCCAGGCTGGATTTCCATCTCTCTGATTAATGGCTGCTTGCTCAGTGGCATACTCAATCAAGAAAGCTTTCCAGTCTATGTATTGCCCTGGACTTAAGCAGGCGCGGGCCAGGCCACTCCAATCACTCGGAGTCATACAATGTCTGCTTAATGCTTCCACTTGAGCCAATGTAAAAGAAGCGGTAATGCCATAGGTACGAACCTACTCTGCAAATGATTTAATTACTTTAAAATCAAGCGGTTCCTCGTACCTGTTCCCTTGTGGATCTTGGTATACCAGATAGGCAAACTGTAATTCTGTTCTTACTTGTGTCCACATCCCCGGGCAGAAAGATCTCCCTACTTTCAGGGACTGAACAGGCTGATCTATCTGAACGGCTTCTGGGTATGGAGGGGGAGTTGAAGGTGCCACGGCAACGGCTTTACTTACACCGACCGCCACCAACGTGGCTGAAGGTGCCGCGGCAACAGCTTCACTTACTCTGACTGCCGCCAATGTGTCTTTCTCTTTTAGCTTTTTTTTCCCTTTTTCTAATAGCAGTCCTCTCTAACTGTTCTATTAGAGTGTGTAGCTCCCCTTCAGAATCCGTGCCCTCTGAATCCTCAAAATCTCTAAAATCTCTAAGATCGGGATAGAGAGGGACCTTCTTTTTGCTTCCCTTTTCACTGTCTGCCTGCTCAGATCTTTCGCCTTTGTTACTTCCCTTTTTACTGTCTGCCTGCTCAGATCTTTCACCTTGCAGCAGTTCCAAGGCTGATTCTCCCTCCTTGATTGCGTTACAGCATCTCTGATCTTCTAAACAACTCCTCACCATCTTCCAAATCGGTCTTACCCCATGTTTCAGAGTACCTTGCTCCCAAGCAAAATCCAAGTCCCTGCCTAATTTATCACAACAGGATACTGTAAGATTCCCAGACACCGCAAACCATGGAGCCACGGAGTTGCATTCATTCAAAAATCTCTCTAGGGTTGACTTCTTAAGTTTCAAATTCCTAGCTAAAAGTAGCTCCTGAAGAGCCAGAAAAATGGGATGTGACTGAGACAATACCATGATTAAAAATTTACTTTCGGTTCGCAGTTTCCCCGCGAAACTTTACCTTTTGTTCGCAATTTCCGCGAAACTTTACCTTTTGTTCGCTATTTCCATGAAACTTTATTGTCCCAATTTACCCCGGGAACTTACCAGTGCACTGCCCCTGAGTGCAGGAGTTCTGAGTCTTTTCTAGTTCCCAGTACGGGCCACCACTTGCAGCATCCCCCTCGACAGCAAGGACGACGCAACTCGCAAAAGCTCTTCTCCAGCAGTTTATTCAGGTCCCTTGAAAACAGTCTTCTGAATGTCCAGGCAGACCCAACCCACAGGCTAAATACTATATTACTATATGAACAGCCAATCAAGTAAAGCCACGTGGTGCTATCTTAGAAGCCCACGTATGCGGAAGAAAGCCAGATCAGCAGTCTTAACCAAATATGGACTTGTTTACCACAGAGAGCGCTCACCGTTGGGCTGGTGGAAGGCGGAAACCGGCGCCATATTTAGGGCGCAGCACGTCGCAGCTCTCTAACCTCTCCTCCAAACCGAGAGACTTAGTCTCATGTCTAGCTCTTAAGCAGAACTACTTGTTTTCTTCTCTTCCTTCTCTGCCCCCATAATCAGGGAACAAAGCAGATCCTGGTGGAACACCTCCCTCTAGTGGACCTCTCAGCTCCCCCAATCACCTTCTAGCACATCCACGTTCCTAAGAGTCACCTCCAAATTTCTAGAAACGCATTCTACACAGAAACTTCGGTGGCCACATCTGGTGAGATCCCAGAAACATTTCCTACCAGGTGACACACAGACATCACACTCTGCTAAGAATCAGGTGGGCAAGAGAAGCCTAATAGCAAAATAACCACCTAACAAAAATGAGATCAGATATCAGCACCTAGAAATACAATCATCCCAAATGCAGATATCTAGATGCCATCCAAGAAACAAAATCAGTAACAGCTAGGACGATACGATATATCTCCACTACAATCCAGCACCCATACTATAGTAGATCCTGAGAGATGAAACATGGATAAAGACAATGTTCTCAAAATAGCATTTAAATATAGTAATAGTTAGAGATTCTTAAAGAGGAAATCAATAAATCCATTAAAGAAATGTATGAAAACATAAACAAGTGGAAGAAACTAAGTCAAAAGTTGAAGATCTGAAAGTGAAAATAAAATATTAAAGAAAAAACAAACTGAGGGAAATCTGGAAATAAAATCTTAGGAACTTGAACAGGAATCTCAAAGACAGTCTTCACAAACAGAATACAGAAAATAGAAAAGAGAATGTGAGGCATTTAAGATGTGATAGAAGTGGATACCAAATATGCTATCCCAGACTACTATACCTCACAGAATGGTCAGTCACAGTAGATGGACAGTCAATGATAAAACCAAATCCAGCCCTACAGAGGCACTAGAAGGAAAAACTTTGACCTGAAGAGCTTAACCACACCAAGAAAACACAGGAATAGTCCCAGACCAGCAAAGTAAAAGAGGTGTGGGGGAAAAAACATACACAAAATATTAAAAATCAAGAAACAAGGGTCGCTGATAATATTCAACACCAATGATCTTTATTTTTTTTCCTTTATGTTTTATTTCTTCAAGTTACATCTCAATCGAAGTCCCCTCCATATTTTTCCTCCAGTCCCACCCTCCCACCCTCAACCCCCAATCCTCTTCCCTTTTTTTTTCTTTTAAGTTTAAGATATATTTTATTTCCCCCTACAGTTTCCCCTTTCAGTCCAACAAATGGCTCTTTCTCTTATAATAATAAATACAATACAGTACAACAGAGGTAATTAGGCCACAGTTATGAGGGTTATATGGCTTAACGTACATTCCCAATGACCAGTCCATATGAATTTGGTACCTGACTTTAACATTCTACTATCTAACCATCTCCATGAGTTTAAAGTTCTATATCTGACTCAACATTCATACTAATTGCAACACAATTTTAAAAGTATCTTCTTAGATGTATAACACTCTCTTGACTCCTAAACAACTCAAAATTTAATTATGAGACTCTATCTATCTGTTCTTCAATCACCTCAGAGACCTGAGAGGGATAAATATATCTGATTTTATAGAAAGTACAGGGTCTGCAGCTTCCCAAACTAAGAATGACATACAAGTGGCTGCCTAGACAGTTCCCATTTTCTCTCCATACATTACAGCATCGCTCTTCAGTCGTTTGGCCCTGCTTCTCTGACAGACATTGATTGTAGAGCAGAGGCTATGAAGGACTTACCTACCTGGTCTTGGCAGAGCTAGGATGTCGACTTACCTGCTTCTAGGTTTTGTCCTTTTTGGACAGGATTCTGTCTACAATTGGAGCAAGGGGCTTTTCCGACCAAGAGATAGGCTTGTGACTAATTCAATCATCTCCCACTGGAGATTCTTCGATGCTCATCTTCTACTTGGAGGAGAATAGGGGGGGCTGTCACGAGTTGATATGTCTTGATATAAAAAAAATCTAAAGTTACGAAAACATCTTTGAATGCCATATTCTGCAGATCTCTTGAGGTTTTTGAAGAGGCCCTATCTATCTCTTATATTAGGGTAGGCAGATATTGCTTGTTTCTTAGCAGGTTTATTTCTGATTAGCTTAGCAAGTAACTATAATAGGCTGTCATAGTACCTAACAGAATGACCAGCTTGCATAACCATTAGTATGCATTTCTTAATTATCCTAAACTGTTTATGACAGTTAGTAGAAAAAGGCCGAAACATCACATTTCATTTTTTTTCTTTATCTCCTAACCCTTCCATCCCATTTCTCTGGGGTGGGGTGTCCTTTTATAACAGTCCCTCATCTCAGTTGAGAGGTCGTATGAGGGCCAAGAGCCTCTTCCTTCATTGGGGATCTACGAAGCAGTACCATCAGTGAAAAGTGTCTCATTGCCCGGGAGAGAGAACTACTAAAGAAACAAATCAATAAGCATACAATAGATAAAAAAGACTAAAAAAATAGAAAAAAATAACTAATATATAAAAATAAATAAAAAATAAAAATTAAAAATAAGAAATCTATGTCGAAGTTCCCTTTGGTGTGTTAGTTGTAGTATTGATACCTTCTACTATATAGCTAAAATCCTGCTATAAGTGAATAGATGCCATATGTGTCCTTCTGAGTCTGGGTTAGTTCACTCAGGATGAGCTTTTCTAGTTCCAGCCATTTGGCTGCAAATTGCATGATTTCATTGTTCCTGATAGCTGAATAGTATTCCATTGTGTAGATGTACCACAGTTTTTTAACCCATTCTTCGGTTGATGGACATCTGAGTTGTTTCCAGTTTCTAGCTATTACAAATAAGGCTGCTATAAACATAGATGAGGATACTTCCTTATGATTCTGAGAAGAGGCATTTGGGTGTATACCCAGAAGTGGTATGGCTGTGTCCTGAGGCAGAGCTATTCCAAGTTTTCTAAGTTATCGCCAGACTGACCTCCATAGTGGTTGCACAAGCCTGCATTCCCACCAGCAATGGAGTAGGGTATCCTTTCTCCACACCCTCGCCAGCATGTGCTGTCATTTGAGCTTTTGATCCTAGCCATTCTGACAGGTGTGAGATGGAATCTCAGAGTCGTCTTGAGTTGCATTTCTCTGATGATTAAAGATGTTGAGCATATCTTCAAGTGTCTCTCAGCCATTAGGGATTCCTCCTTTGTGAAATCTCTATTTAGCTCTCTCCCCCATTTTTCGATTGAATTATTTGGTTTCTTGGCATTTAATTTCTTGAGTTCTTTGTAGATTTTGGATATTAGCCCTCTGTCAGATGTGGAGTTGGTGAATATTTTCTCCCAGTCTGTAGGCTGCCGTTATGTTCAAATGACAGTGTCCTTTGCCTTACAGAAGCTTTTCAGTTTCATGAGGTCCCATTTATTGATTGTTGATCTCAAGTCCTGAGCTGTTGGTGTTCTGTTCAGGAATTTGTCACCAGTGCCAATTAGTTCGAGGGTTTCTCCCACTTTTTCTTCTAGTAGATTTAGTGTGACCGGCCTTATGTTAAGGTCTTTGATCCACTTGGACTTAAGTTTTGTACAAGGTGATAAGTACGGGTCTAGCTTCATTCTTTTACAAATGGGCATCCAGTTGGACCAGCACCATTTGTTGAAGATGCGGTCCTTCTTCCATTGTGCCATTTTGGCTTCTTTGACAAAACTTAGGTGGCCATAGTGTGTGGATCTATTTCTGGATCTTCAATTCGATTCCTTTGGTCTACTGGTCTGTTTCTATACCAATACCATGCTGTTTTTACAACTATTGCACTGTAGTACAGCTAGAAATCTGGGATGGTATTACCTCCAGATATTTTTTTTTTTTTTTTTGTACAGGATTGATTTAGCTACTCTGGGCTTTTTGTTGTTCCATATGAAATTGAGACTAGCTCTTTCCAAGTCTATAAAAATTGTGTTGGTATTTTGATAGGAATTGCATTGAATCTATATATTGCTTTTTGTAGGATAGCCATTTTTATTATGTTAATCCTACGTATCCATGAGCATGGGAGATCTTTCCATCTTCTAAAGGCCTCTTCCATTTCTTTCTTCAAGGGCTTGAAGTTCTTGTTGTACAGATCCTTTGCTTGCTTGGTTAGAGTTATCCCCAGGTATATTATGTTGTTTGTGGCTATTGTGAAGGGGGTTGTTTCTCTTATTTCTTTCTCAGCCCATTTGTTTGTTGTATAAAGAAGGGCTTCTGATTTTTTTGAATTAATTTTGTATACAGCCTCTTTGCTGAAGGTGTTTATCAGCTCTAAGAGTTCTCTGGTTGAATTTATGGGGTCGCTTATGTATACTATCATATCATCTGCAAATAGGGATAATTTGACTTCCTCGTTTCCAATGTTTATCCC
The DNA here is from genome assembly GCA_907164525.1 of Lophiomys imhausi. Lineage (NCBI taxonomy): Eukaryota > Metazoa > Chordata > Mammalia > Rodentia > Muridae > Lophiomys > Lophiomys imhausi. Next base: position 1,604,637 of record CAJQZJ010000315.1, on the reverse strand, counting down.
CTTGATTTCCTTTAGTTGTCTTATTGCTCTAGCAAGAACTTCAAGTACTGTATTGAAGAGATATGGTGAAAGTGGACATCCTTGTCTTGTCCCTGAGCTTAGAAGAAATGCTTCAAGTTTCTCTCCGTTTATTTTGATGTTGGCCACTGGCCTGCTGTATATTGCCTTTATTATTTCTAGGTATGGCCCTTGTATGCCCGTTCTCCCCAGAACTTTTAGCATGAAGGGGTGTTGAATTTTGTCAAATGCTTTTTCTGCATCTAGCAAGATTATCATGTGTTTTTTTTTCCTTTCATCTTGTTTATATGGTGAATGACGTTGATAGATTTTCGTATGTTGAACCATCCCTGCATCCCTGGGATGAAGCCTACTTGATCATGGTGTATGATACTTTTAACGTGTTCTTGAATTCAGTTTGCTAGTATTTTATTAAGTTTTTTTGCATCTTTTTTCATGAGAGAGATTGGTCTGAAGTTCTCTTTCTTTGTTGGGTCTTTGTGTCGTTTAGGAATCAGGGTGATTGTGGCCTCGTAGAATGAGTTTGGCAATGTTCTTTCAGATTCTATTTTGTGAAAGAGTTTGAAAAATATTGGTGTTAGCTCCTCTTTGAAGGTCCGGTACAATTCCGTGCTAAAGCCATCTGGCTCTGGGCTTTTTTGGTTGGGAGATTTTTAATGACTGTTTCTATTTCCTTAGGGATTATACGGCTATTTAATCTGTTTATCTGATCTTGATTTAGCTTCGGTAGGTGGAATCTATCAAGAAAATTGTCCATTTCACTTATGTTTTCAAATTTGGTGGAGTATAGATTTTTAAAGTAGGATCCAAATATTCTCTGGATTTCCTCAATGTCTGTTGTTATTTCACCCTTATCATTTATGAAAATGTTGATTTGTGGTTTCTCCCTCTGTCTTTTAGTTAATTCGGCTATGGGTCTGTCTATTTTGTTGATTTTCTCGACGAACCAACTCTTGGTTTCATTGATTCTTTGTATAGTTCTTTTTGTTTCTAAGTTGTTGATTTCAGCCCTAAGTTTGATGATCTCCTGCCTTCGGCTCCTCTTGGGAGTGTTTGCTTCTTTTTTTCCAATTTACCCAGTTTAGCTGTTAATTCGCTAATATGAGCTGTCACAATATTCTTTTTGAAGGCACTTAGTGCTATGAACTTTCCTCATAGCACAGCTTTCATTGTCTCCCATAGGTTTGGGTATGTTGTGTCATCATTTTCATTGGATTTTAGGAAGTCTTTGATTTCCTTCTTTAATTCTTCCCTGAACCAGTGGTCCTCTAGTAAAGAGTTGTTTAATTTCCATGTGATTCTTTTGCTATTGAAGTCCAGCTTTATTCCATGGTGGTCTGATAAGGCACAAGGGGTTATTTCTATTTTCTTGTATCTGTTGAGGCTATCTTTGTGGCCAACTATATGGTCGATTTTGGAGAAGATTCTGTGAGGTGGTGAGAAGAATGTGTATTCTTTTGTGTTTGGGTGAAACGTTCTGTAGATATCTGTTAGGTCCATTTGGTTCATGATCTTTGTTAGACTCATTATTTCTCTGTTTGGCTTCTGTCTTGATGATCTGTCCATAGATGTGAGTGGGGTGTTGATGTCTCCCACTATTAAAGTGTTTGGATTGATGTGCGATTTAAGTTTTAGAAGCGTTTCTTTTATAAATGTACGTGCCTTTGTATTTGGGGCATAGATGTTTAATATTGAGATGACCTCTTGGTGTATATTTCCTTTAATGAGTATGTAATGCCCTTCTCTGTCTTTTTTTTATTAACTTCAATTGGAAGTCTATTTTGTTTGATATTAGGGTGGCTACTCCAGCTTGTTTCCTGGGTCCATTTGCTTGGAAAACCTTTTCCCAGCCCTTTACTCTGAGGTAGTGTTAACCTTCAATAGTGAGATGTGTTTCTTGTATACAGCAAAAAGATGGGTCTTGTTTACGGATCCAGTCTGTAAGTCTGGCGAGTTGAGTCCATTGATGTTGATGGATATTAGTGACCAGGGGTTGTTATTTCCCATTATTTTGGTATAGCTGGCTGTCTTGTGTTTCTCTTTTGTTTAGTTGCTGTGGAGGTTTCTATTTCCTCCATTTTCTTGGGTGTAGTTATCTTCTCTGGGTTGGAATTTTCCTTCTAGGATCTTCTGTAGGGCTAGGTTTGTGAGGGGATATTGTTTGAATTTGATTTTGTCATGAAATATCTTGTTTTCTCCTTCTATGTTGATAGAGAGTTTTGCTGGGTATAGTAGTCTGGCTGGGCACCAATGTTCTCTCAAGGCTTGTAGGACATCCATCCAGGCCCTTCTGGCTTTTAAAGTTTCTGAGGAGAAGTCATGTGTGATTCTGATGTGTCTGCCATTGTATGTGACTTGGCCTTTTTCTCTTACAGCTTTTAATATCTTTTCTTTGTTCTCTACATTTGGAGTTTCTATTATTATGTGGCGAGAGGAGTTTCTTTTTTGATCTAATCTGTTTGGTATTCTGTAAGCCTCTTGGATTTTTACTGGCATCTCTTTCTTTAGGTTTGTGAAGTTTTCTTCTATGATTTTGTTGAAGATATTTCCTGGACCATGGAGTCGGGAGTCTTCTGTTTCCTCTATGCCTATAATTCTTAGGTTATGTCTTTTCATTGAGTCCTTGATTTCTTGGATGTTATGGGTGAGAGATTTTTTAGCTTTCTCATTTTCTTTGGATGTTGTACTGATTTCTTCCATCGAATCTTCCATGCCTGAGATCCTGTCTTCCATTTCTTGCATCCTATTTTTCATACTCACCTCCATAGTTCCTGTTCTGTTCTCTTGATTCTCCATTTCCTCTTTTAACTCTGACTGTGTTTTCTTTATTGTTTCCATTTCTATTTTCATGTCTTGAATGGTAGTGTTCGTTTTGTGCATTTCCTTCTCCAGTTTGCTTGTTTTTGTCTGGAGATCTTTCATTGCCTTATCCTTTTCCTGTTCAAGCTGGGTCACCTTGGCTTGGAGCTCTTTAATGATGTTATCCGTTGTTTTGACTTGTAAGATTGTGGCTTCTTTCAATTCCTTCATAGTTTTAAGTTCTTCTTAAGGGGATTTTATCACTTTCCATAATGTAGAATTGTCATCGTTTTCATGTGTTTCAGTTGTGGTGAGGTGGTTCGGGCTGGATGGAATAGCGTTGCATTCTTTTGTTGGAGACATTTCGCTCTGTTTTTTTTTTTTTTTTTTTTTTTTTTTTTTTTTTTTCT
>CAJQZJ010000315.1:1549702-1601010 GCA_907164525.1 Lophiomys imhausi | reverse complement strand
TTTTTTTTTTTTTTTTTTTTTTTTTTTTTTGTCTCATGCCTCTGCCCATGTAGAATTTTTTTTTTTTTGGTTTTGTTTTGTTTTTGTTTTTGTTTTTTTTTGCTGTCTTCTGGACTTAGGTCCAAAGGGGGCACTGTGGTGTAGGAGTTGCCTTACTCCACCCCTATAATTTGAGTCATTCAGTCCCGCCTCCCAGGTGGGGACCTAATTAATTCAGGTGGCAGAGCTGTGCACAAGTAAACTCTGATTCCCCACCAGAAGGGCCCTTACTAGTACAAAAGTTCGATATAGGACAGTTTCAAATACCTCACAGTTTGCCCAGGTTGGTTCCTGTAGGGTGCAAATCTGCAGTTCAGCTCCAATAGCCTTGCTGCTCCTGAGGCTTGGTAGCTGGCCAGTGATGTCACAGACTGGCATCTGAAGGTTTTTTGCAGTGGAGCTACTTCACTTCCAAGGGTCGCAACCTTTCCTAGATAATTGGATCATCTGTGTGAGACCTGGGAGTGCCCAGCAGGGTGGGGATTATCTCTGCATGGTTTCTGAATCTGCCAGCTGGGTATTAGGTTGGAACTTACCAGGGATTTCTCCTTTTTGGGGTATGGGTTATCCTGATTCCCGGGTCCAGAGGCTTCCTAGCGTGTCTGAGAGTTGAAAGGGGTGTGCTGCCCAGCCATCTTCCGTGGTCCCTGTGTAGCTGGGTGAGATTTAGAAGGGGTCCTGCCCTTTGTACAGTGTCTGCAACACTTGCCGCCTTGTGAATGTTGACCTCGAATTCAAAATACTTCCGCGCCGGCCACGCCATCTTGGATCCCCACCAATGATCTTTAATCCCCTAATAAAAAGACAAAGAATAATAGACCAGTTGGAAAAAAGATTTCATCCTTCTCCTGTATCCAAGAAACACATCTAAACATAAAGATTAGATTTCACCACAAAGGGGAAGGATGGAAAAAGATATTCCAGACAAATGGAACAAGAAGCAAATGGGTATAGCTACTTTAATATTGGACAAAATAGACTACAAATAAAAACTAAGCAGATGAGATATGAAAGGACTCTACACATCCAGCAAAGGAAAAATCCACAAAGAGGACTTTGTAACTCTTGAATCTGTGCACCAAACTCAAGTGCACTGTAGTTCAGAAAAGAAATATTACTGGAGCTTAAAAGACTTATATTTGCCCTCAAATACTGGTAGTGGTTACCTTCAATACCTCACTCTCACCAACAGATATGTTATCCAGACAACATTGATAACTGATGGAGATAACAGGCGTCATAAACCCAATGACCTAACAGATATTTACAGAACATGTCACCAAACACAAAAAAGATATATCTAATGGAGGTTTCTCCTAAATTGACCACACTGACACAAAACAATCTCATCAAACACCAGAAAATGAACATAAACCCCTGCCCTCCTGCTGACTACCCCAGATTAAAGTGGGATATCAACAACAGAAAACCTACAAGCTCCTGGAAACTGAACCACTCACTACTGAATGAAAAATGAATCAAGATTGAAATTAAGAAAGAAAGTAAGTATTTTCTGAATAAAATGAGAACACAACATCCCAAACTTATGGAACACAATGAGGAGGCTCTAAAAAAGAAGTTCATTGTATTAAGTGGTTACATAAAAAAAAAAAAATTGAGACAGCTCATGTTATAACTGAACAGCAGATCCGAGCGCTCTAGAACAAAAAGGAAAATTAATACCCAAAGGTAAATGTCAACAAATAAAAAAAAACTAGAGGCTGAAATCAATAAAATAGAAACAAGCAACAAAAATGTACAATATAAAAAAATCAATGAAACAAAGAGTGGTTCTTTGAGAAAATCAATAGTTTGAGAAAATGTTATCGAAACTAAGTAACAGACACAGAGAGATGATTCAAATAAACAAAATTAAATAAGAAAATAGGAACATAACAGACACCCCAAGGAAATCCAGAGGATCTTAAGGATATACTTTATAAACCTATACTCTACCTAGTTGGAAAAATCTCAAAGAATTAAATAATATTTTCACTATATGCCATCTACCAAAGTTAAATTAAGATCAGATGAACCATTTACCTTGCCTTAAAACCGAAAAAGAAATGGAAACAGGAATTAAAAGCCTTCTAAATAAGAAAATTACATTGTCAGAAAGCGTTGGCACAGAAGTCTACTAGACTTTCAAAAAAAGTTAATCCCAATACTCATCAAATTATTCCACTAAATAAAAACAAAATGAACATTGCAAATTCATTTTACAGGGACACAGTTACCCTGACAAAGACCCAATAAGAAAGAGATTGTAGATCAATTTCCTTTATTAACATAGATGTAAAAATCTTATTGAAATACCATGCTCCAGTGATTACATAGACAACACAAATTGGACTAGTTTTTTTTTCTGACTTTTTTTAAACTTTTATTTTTTAGAGGGGAGACAGAAAGTTTAGGGGAGACATGGAAGGACTGGAAAGTGAGTTTGACCTGGGGTTCATTATATGAAATTTCCAGATAATCAATAAATATATTATATTGAAAAAAAATAAAAAATAAATCAAATTCAATGCACATCCACCATTATCAAGTAGCTTTATCATAGACATGTAGGGATTATTTAATATATCTAAATCAATAAATTTATTTTAATCTGCCATATACATGAAAGGAATGACAAAAACCACATGATGATCTCAAAAAATCCAGTAAAGGCCTGATTAAAGTTCTGGAAAGATTAAGGATATAAAGGCACAAGTTCTACATACTAAAGGCAATTTACAGTAAGCTATTAGCCAACATCAAATTAAATGGAGACAACCTCAAAGCAATTACACCAAAATTAGGAACAAGACAAAGTTGCCCAATCTTTCTATACTTATTCAATATAGTATTTGAAGCCTTACCTTGAGCAATAAGACAAGTGAAGGAGATTAGAGGATACTACAAAATAAGGGAAGAGGTCAATTATCTTTATTTACCAATTATATGGCAGTATACAGAAGTGACCCTAAATCTCCATTGGGAATTTTCTGCAGCTGATAGACACTTTCTTTAAAGTAGCTGGATACAAAACTAACTCACAAGAATCAGTATCTTTCCTATTTACAAATGACAAACGGATTGAAAAGAAATCAGGGAAACAACAACTTTCACAATAGCTACAGATAATACACAATACCTTGGGGCAATTCTAACCAAGCAAGTGAAAGACTTGTATGATAAAAATGTTAAGGTATTGAACAAAGAAACTGATAATATGTTAGATGATGGAAGGATCTCCTATTTGCATGGATTAGTGGGATTAACAAAGGGAAAATGTTCATTTTACCAAAAGCAATCTACAGATTCAAAGCACTCCTCATCAAAATTCCAACACAATTCTTTTTCAGATCTTGACTACATTTTTCAGCTTCATATAGAAACATAGAAATCCCTGAATAGCTAAAACAGTTCTGAATAATAAAAGAAATGTTGGAGGTATCACCACCCCTGATTTCAAATGGTACTAAAGTAGAGTTAAAGTAATAAAAACAGTGTGATAAAAAAAAAACCAAACACGTTGTTGATCAATTAAATTGAATTGATGACCCAGACATAAATTAACACACCTATGGCCACCTGATACTCTACAAATCAAGAAATACACATTGAAGGAAAAAAAAAAAAACAGTATCTTCAACAAATGGTGTTGGTTAAATTTGATGGCTGAATTTAGAACAACCAAGTAACAGCTCATGCTAGTGAGGATATGGAGTAAGGGGAACACTACCCCATTGCTAGTAAGCATGCCATTTTATATAGCCACTTTGGAAATCAGTGTGGTATATCCTTCAAAAGGTGAAAATCAAGATACTTAAAGATCCACCCATACCAACCACTCTTGAGAATATACACAATATCGCTTCATTCTACCACTAAGAGAATTGCTCAACCATGTTCGTTACCTCTCAATTCATAACAGCCAGAAGCTGGTAACTACCAAGATGGAACTCAACAGATGAATGGATATAGAAAATGTGATGCTTTTACATAATTGTATATTACTCAGTCATTTACAAATGACATCATAAGATTACCATGTGAATGGAAGGGACTATATATAACATTTTGTGTTAGGTAACCCAGACATAGAAAGGTAAGTATTATATATATTCGTTTATATTCAGATAGTAGGTTTGAGATTAATGATACAATCCATAGAACCACAGACCTTAGGTATAAAGGGGCCAAGGGGCACAAAAAGAGCTCTTTAGGAAAGAAAAATAGAGCAGATAGTTATGGATGGATGACGATTGGAGCTAAAATAGGAGAATCAAAGAGATATTGAAGAGAAACAGGAAGACAAAGGAAGGAGTACAGGGAGAGACAGCTAAAATTACGGGCCATTTGAGTTGTATTATGAAAACCTAACACATTAGAATCTTCTTAAAATATGTGCCTACATATATGAAAGCAATAAAAATAAAACTGCAAATAATAGGGAGACATAGCCGCAACTGGAGAACCTCATCACCAAAGGAAGTTTTCAGTACTGGGAATAGGTTACATTTAACTTAGTAGTTGTCCAAACGGGTCTCGTGGTAACAGCAAATATCCCATGATGTTACCAATCCTCTATGTTGCTCACAAACCAAAAGTATTCATCTACTGCTGAAGGCAACACCTACCCAGCTTATTGAACATGAAGAAGTTGAGCTGGTGTCTGTAGAGAGCTTTCATCTCTACTGGGTAATGTTTATGGTACCGTAAAGTATTCTGCATTTTACCAATGAAAATGTAAACATCAACCCAGCTAAAAACAGTTCAGTCTACCCTGGTGTCCTCCTTGTGTGATATGCAAGTGCAATAGTAACACAGACCTGTGGGAGTAACAAGCAAGATCTGATTTGATTTAAGGCACACTTCTTGAACTGGAACCCAACTCAACTGCTGTTTGTGTGACCAAGACCCTGATACTTCTGTTCTACTAAAGAAACAGCAGTAACATTACTCCTAATAACATTCTGCGAAACTCATTGTTCAATGCCATGCTCAGCCATCATCATAGAAGCTTTCTCCTGCAGCACATGGAAACAAATACAGAAGTTCACAATCAGACAATATGCAGAGAGTGAGAGATCTTGGAACACTCAGCCCTGACTGGGTTGTCTCCAACAAATCTCTCTTCTTGAGGCTCAGGGAACCCTGCAGAAGAAGAGTGCAAGCGGCAGAGTCAATGGAATGCATCAAGGAATCAAGGTTTTTTGAGCACAGCAGGATTGATGAACATATGAATTCACAGAAACTGAAGTAATGTGCACAGGGACATCATGGGTCTGCACCAGGTGGGGTCCTCAAGCCGAAAGGAGAAGTGGACAAAAGCCCCCCACCATAATCCAGAATCTATCTCCAATTGACAGCTACTTGTAAATGAAAATTTGTTTTATTTTTCTCCAAAGGAATCTTACAGGAAAGACATGCTTTTCTTTGTGGTAGGTTAAATGCCCAGCAGTAGGTAGCCAACAGAAATTTAACTCCATGGCATATTTAGAGGTTCCTTGTCTCATAATGCCATGTCATGTCTATTTTTTCCTCATTTTTACAAGTTTAATTTATTAATTAAATTAATTATGTTTCATTAATTAAATTAACCAATTAGTTAAATTTAATTAATTAACTAACTAATTAATTAATTAATTTCCCTACAGGTCCTTTGTGTGTATATTACGGCCTCCAGTTTTGTGTTTTATGGAATTCCTAGGTGTGTGATCACGTGGGTCTCTGTATCTATATCTGTTTGTTCTGCCTTTAGTTGGAAGTTCTTCCTTGTGTTTATTTTGTTCTATTCCAATTTGTTTGTTTTTGTTTTATTTCATTATATTATATTTATTATTATCCCTTAGAAGCCTTTTGTTTTCTCACACAAAAAATAGAAATGTGGGTGGATCCAGATGGGAGAGGAGATTAGAAAAACAGGTAGGAATTGCAAGGAGAGAACTGTAATTAGAATATATTGTATGAAAAAATTCTATTTTCAATAAAAATATTACTATTTAACTTTGTAGTGGTAAGCATGGAATAACGACCCATTTTTGCTTTTATCTCAGAATCTCTTTGATTTAATTATCTCTTATATTTTCTTTTATAGGTTTGAGCTCAGTCTTAGAAAAACAGGAAGACTTGGAATGGAGATGCAGGACACCTTTATGGATGTAGTCTAAGAGGAGAGAGCTTATTCTCAATTACTGTCTCAGTTAGCTCAAATTCAAAATCAAATGTCTTTTCTTGTTGAGAAAAAAATGTCTATTAACTTTAATTCTTATTTTTAATATTAATATGTGTGACACACATGTATACAAGTGGTTATAACAAATTTAAAAATTGAACAAAGTGTAAAATTTTGTAAATTTTAAGTGTTTAAATATTGAGTATAAATGTACTATAATTTGGTAAAATTCATAAATGTATACACACATATTTAAAATACATAACGCAAAAATAATATAAAAATTTTAGCAAAAATTTTAATGAACACATTTCTTGATATATTTCTAATTGTACCACTAGATGGCACACCTTGCGTGAAAGTTATATTCCTCTACCCAAAGAACTAGTGGGAGATTGTAGGAAACATTTTCTATTATACAATTCTTTGACCTCTGAAATAAACTAAATATCAAAGCATAAGTAAAATGTCTAATTAAAAATTCCTAAAAGGAATTTGTATCATTAGTATCAGTAAGTTTCAGAAACTGTTTTTCATTGCTCTTAAATGAAATCTAAGGATGAATACTCAACAATGTACTCAGAATAAATGTCTTGTTCCTTAGAGCACACATATCTTAACAGTGTATAGGAGTACTGTGGTAAATGTTTAGAGCACATCCACTATATTCTTGTAAGATTGTAGTTTAAAAGTTGTGAATTAAAGTGATAAATCCTTAAAACCTAGGCAGGAGCTTTTCTGAGACATCTATTAGAAACATCAGTAGATAATTGGCACACTTCTGAGCAGCAAGATACCATAGACATGTTGACTATTACTCCTGGTAAATTGCATAGTTATTGTATTGTATTTATTATGTGACCAACAGATACAATAAAAAAAAAAACGGAAACATAATAAAAGGAGATAAAGAATCAAATTAGACTGTATAGTTAGGATGTTCGCCCTGAGTGTGCCTATGCTAATTTAGAAATTACTAATAGGTCAGAAGGTTCCCCTCACTAGTTCAGTGAGAGTAATTTTAAACCTAACAGCGAGATGGGGAAGTTATGTCCAAATAACCATATATCCATTTATTCATTCAATTTTGAAATCTTATAATGAATATTCATCAAAGGTCTACTAAAGTCAAGTACTAATATCAGCTCATGGAAATGAACATAGTATTTATTACATATTTTACACTGAGTTTTGAATGTCATCTGATGAAGCACAGAGGAGAAACAGAAAAGGGAGGACTGGGTTGGTTGGTAGTAAAATGTCTTTCTCAGAAGGTGACATTCAAACAGCTGCTAAAAAGGGAGGAAGGAGTCAGAGGAATGAGAAGGTTTTTGCAAATCCACATATAGATAATAAGTTTTATTAAAGTAAGAATTGAAATCAAATCTCACAGCTTAGCTGTCAACTTGTCCCTTCCAAATCATAAGGAGAACACAAGTAGGAAGAGATTAAATGCTGAGAGCTCTTGCTGAGCACTCTTCTGATTGTCACCCATTGAGGTGGCATATAATTTTCATGAGTGCTCAAGATTACAGCCTAGAAATCAGGGATGACTATCTCAGAAAATGACAAACACCCATGATATTCTCAAAACATCAGAATTTTTAACTAACATATGAAAATTATTTGAGGCTAGATATCTCCAGACAAACTGGATGAATGAACATGTGTGGGTATGTTACAGTGAATAGGAGAAAAAATGCCTTGCTAATTTTATTTTAATTTTTATTTATTGGGTTTCTTTTTGTCTTTGGAAACCCATGTAAGAGAGCAACAAAATCGAGCAGCTCTGTTAGTCCCTTATGAGACAAAGCACTGTGATATTTAACAAATTAATAAATTTAACAGACCTGATTTGAAATATTTTTTCTTTTTATTAATCCTGGGAAACAGGTTATCAAGACAGGTTCTGATTCGATAGTTCTCTGAGTCTAGGAAGCTTCCTTCCTCCCCAACTTCAGTCAATCTTTCACATAGAGTGACTACAGTTCCCAACACCTGGACGATGAAGGAATGTCTTGAAAAGATAGAGATTGGGAGGGAAACAGAAAGTAATAATCAGAAGAAAAATGAAAGCAAAGCAGAGACTTGAAAAGTTAATGACTTTCTGCTCAGTGCTTTGCTTGGAGCACAGTTCTTAAATACCATAACTTACTTGGCCCTTCTGGTTCCAAAATTAATAATCTGCTTTATTACACTGGATGGGAGAAAACATAATTCTAACTAAATGAAGAGAAAGAACAAAGGTGTGCTTTAAGTACATTATATTGGCAAAAGGTCTGATTATGTCATTATTTCAGATTAGAACATGGAAATAGTAAGCGTAAAACTAAGCCTTTTGCCTTTCATCTTGTTGAGGCCCTCCAGATATTTGTGAAATTGTCATAACCAGTTATTGCTCAGTGTTCACTTATGCCTGAAGGAAACTTCTTGGGGTGCCCAGACTGGTCATGATTTCCTTGGCTGGAGGCAATTGTGACAATGAGCTGCCTAGGTGCTTGCCTATGTATTTACATGGACTCTTCCATTATTTATTGTCTTGTATCCCTCACATTCCAGCATTCTCAAGTGAAGGGCCTACTGTGTGTAATTTTGATAATCATATATGTATCCACCTTTATCCATCCCTGAAAAATAATGCTAATATTATTGGAATGAGCATCTTAGACAAAAAAAAATCTGAAAAACTACTTTCAGATAATTCTAGTTATATTTTATAAGGAAAAAGATAATATTACTTTGTATTATGCTTTTTTTGGGGGGGACTGCTTTGAGTTTTGATTATTTCACTCTGCTTATCTGAAATGGGAATAATTAAGCACTCATCTCAAGACCTGAGATAATTTGATATTGATGGGGAAAGTAGAGTATGTGTGTATTAGGCGATAGAAAACTCCCCATTAGTTGAAAACTCCATCATCCCAGCAACTTTTTGACAAGGGAAAGTGCTCATTAGTATGCACCTCATTTGCCTCAGGTGTTAAATCGAGCCAATCACTTATGAGGTTAAGAGGAAATATGAAAAATGAGATGCTATTTTCTTTCCCTTTTGAATACAGTTTTAGGTCATCAAGGTTAAGTTGAATATCAGAATTAAAACATATTTTGAAAATTTAGTTTAGCAGCGACTAGAATGTCCAGGAGTGAACAGGGAGGAGCAGCAATCGAAAGAGAAGCAGAGGATGACTGCTCCATGAAATTGGGAAGTGGCATTCTTCATATCAACAAAGGACACGCCAAATGCATCCCTTAAAGAGACCAGTGAGAAACTCTTGGGAAACCCAACCCAATTTCAGACATGTGTGTAAGTGTTTGCATTCCAATGGGGAAGCTTAGGGAATCGAAATTGTTTGTAATTCTTTGTAAGTGTAGAGGGTGTAATGTGGTTATTGTCATTCCTTACTGTAATTTTCGCAAAAGTTAGAGCAGTTGTAACATACTAGGTGGGAAGCACTGTGCTCAAGATTTGAAACAGTGTTCTTGGCAGATAGAAGTAAGAAATACAAAACACATTTTGCATTTCATTTTTCTATAGATATTTATGGTGGAAGATGCCAGTGTTGTAAGATACAATGTATTTCTTGTACTACTGAAGTACCAAAGGTTAAATGTGGCAAGAAGTTACTTAGTAAACAGAATAATGTGAGGCAAATGGTCCTGTTAAAGGTGAAAAAATGAATTATAGTGTGTTTTTCTCACAATGGTGAGATCAAGACCATACTAAGTCCCAACACTAAAATTTTCTATGGAGTGTTTCACAGAAAAATTAGGTTTTAAACAAAATTTCAATAGCTATATTGAAGAAACAACAATAGAGCGAAGATGTTGAAAGCATGATCCATGCCTAAAGAAGTTTGGGAAATGATAAAATTAACATAGATTCTTTAACATTTGAGATGCAATGCTAGCCTCCAAGAGGTGGAGGAGCATCCACTAGCTTTCAATTTTGCTTGATCAAAGTCATCCCTCCCTTTATTTTTAGGGGGAACCATATGGTATTCGGGCTTGTAAAAACTTAATTTCCTCAGAATTCAGTTGAAAATAAGTAAGTTCAAATTTAAATAACTTGCTCATGTAATTCTAAGTTTCTAAGAAAGTTTAAATGTATGCAGAATGAACACTATCCTTTCTTGTGTAATGTAAGTTTATGCTAAACTTCATGATTTTTTTCCTACTCTATTGATATGGAGTGTGAAATAAAAACTCAGAATCTTAGAACACTACTTGACCAACTAATCATTAATGAATTTGCTTTTAACACTGAAGTAATACCTTTTTGGTAGCATGCTTTTAGATGCCAAAATGGAAATTCAGCTGGGTTTTCATCTTGAATCAACTATTTACCAGTTGGGAAAGTTACATACTGTTTTTGTGCCTCTTTTTACCTCCCTTATGAAGTGGGAATACTAATGTAGCTTCCCTGTAGGATATTATGGAGTTTTTAGCTGTGTTTGTGCATGCATACCTGTAACTTAAAGCTATTTTTAAGAAAACCAAACACTTTGTTATCAATTATTGTTATGTCTTCTCCTACTCCTTAGCTGGGCTGATGGTCCTGTTAGGGTCAAGGAACGGATTCCTGAATGCAAATGTGGGGCTCCCAAGGAATCACCAAGAACTCGAGAACAATGCAAAACACAAGAGGATTTTATTAAACCATCATGCTGGAGTCAACCCCCCAGACTCTCCATGCAAGGAGAGGGAGAAGACCCTGAACAGAATTTCAGTTCAGGTTAAGTACATTGCAGCAAGGCAGAATCAAGCAAGCATCATCAAGCAATAGTATTTGATTGACTAGCATAGGTGACCTAGGACACAAGGTGGGGATTTCCAAACTCATGACCATTGGAAACCTCTGGTTTCTGTTGTTCTTCCTGTTGCTCTGGGAACCAGCCATACCCAAGCAGGAACTTGGCCTCCTGGTAACAGTTAGAACTTCCAAGCTTTGAGGCAGGGGCTAGTATGTGATAGATTATGGGACTAGTTGACTTGCAGCTCAGAGTCTTCTCAAAATTCCCAGGCTTCTAAAGTCTAACTAAAGTTTGGTCAAGTGAATTTTGTCCTAAAGTCCAAGTTCTAGACTGAATATGACTGAGAAAAGAGCTAGTGTACCCATTTAGTCACAAGTAAGCAATATGTGCAGTCTACCTTTTATCTGCAAAAGAACTACAAGTATTAATCTGATACACAACTGAATATAAGATTTATTATCTATCTGTCTATAAATCAATCAATCAATCAATCAATCATCTATCTATCTAATCCATCTATTTGTTTATGCAGAAGGTGCATGTATGTTACAACCATATATTCTCTGGGTTTTCCCTTAGAACATCCTAGTTTTAAAATAACATCTTAAAATTAAGCCCATCTGGATCTGTACAGAACTCATTCCTGAAACACAAAACTTGTAAGTGGCACCTGATACAAGCTTTCCTATTAATACCCATCCATTCTCTAACTGAACCCTCCAGGACCTTGCCCATACCACATTCAGAAATTTATGGATGAGGATCCTACAGCTGTAGGATACCCTGTATTTTGTATGTTATTTTCATTAACTTTCTATTACCTTGACAAAACATCATGGCCAAAGCAACTTATAAAAAGAAATCAATTCTAAGTATTGGGATCAAAGGCATGTGCTTCCCAACTGATGGGGTTAAAGATGTACACCACCACCCCTGGATCTAAATTTTTCTCTATTTAGAGCTTGCTTTGTATCAGACTGGCCTTGAGCTCAGAGATCTGCAGGTTTCTGTCTTTAGTGTGTTGGGATTAAGGGTGTATCCCTCTCAAATGATGGGATTTAGGGTGTGTCCCATTACCACCCTGTTCCTTGTAACTCTAGAATTTATAAGACAACTAACTCTATAGTGATCCTCCTGTCTCTGCTAGAGTTAAAGGCATGTGCTAACACCACGATTCTCATGTATTTTACCTTAGCTCCAATTTTTTTCAACTCTTGGAGTTTAGAATACCAAGTTGAACTGTAGTAACCTTGAATTTATTTACAGAATTTTAAGCCTCTTACCTACTTTTTAATGCCAAACCACAGAAATATTCTTTAAATCTACAAAAAAAAAAAAACTTTTAAGCTGCTATCAAGTGTGTGAGCTATGTGGCAACATGTAGTCTAATATTCTAATCTGAAATTAAGGCCATTTTCCTTTCATGCCAGTAAGGCAAGTATACTTTTGGTAAATTATAATTTGTAAATTTTATATTTTATTTTTATTATATTTTTAAGCTTATTAACCTGTTTTTTAAAACATTATTTTGTTTTCTCAAGTTACTTTCAGAACATAGTTTCTTTCCTCCTCCCCTCCTTCCCTCCTGGCCTCCCTCCCTCATTATTCCTCTACTTGGTAGTCTCCCTCTCTTCAGATGAGGTGGGCTCTCACATATCCTACTCCCTCATTTCTTCAGTCATGTGAGAGACAAGAGTTTCCACTTGTACTGGGGCTCGATATGGCACACCATCTAGGGTAAGGTGTTCCCCTAACCTACAGTAGATTCCATGACTTACTGCTAGGTGAATTTTTTCCTGGGATAGATATGCTAGGTTCCTATCTGTTTGGGTCTGTGGGATGTAGAATGGTTATCCTGTGATGTATGATTAACATCCACTTATAAGAGATATATACCATGTTTGTCTTTCTGGGACTTAGTCAGCTCACTTAGGATGAGCTTTTCTAGATCTATGCATTTGGTTTCAAATTGCATGATTTTCTTATTTCTGATAGCTGTGTAGTATTCCATTGTATAAATGTACCACAGTTTTTTGCTTTTTTTTTTTTTTTGGTTTGTTTGTTCATTTGTTTTTAATCCATTCTTCAGTTGAAGGACATCTGGGTTGTTTCCAGTTTCTGGCTATTACAAATAAAGGTGCTATGAACATTGTTGAGGCAATTTCTTAATGGAGTGACAGGCACATAAGATTTGGAATGATTTAAGTCTAAAAGCTACTCAAAAAAAAGGCATTCTGAAATTCAAAGTGTATTGCCCTTTGAGATCTCAAAATATATACATTTAAAGGTTTGCTTAGTTCCAAAATATAAAAATATAATTTCTATTTTAATCTCAATTGAAAGACAATAATTTTTATTATTGTCAAAAGCCAAATTTGCTCCAGGAAAAATACTACCTGCATCCCCACCCCCAAAGTAGTGTCCTAGAGTTAGGATTAGGGCAGGACTCTGTTCTTATCTTTCCAGGAGATTAAAACCATCCATCTAAGAAATCCAGGGACCACTAGACAACTGAAACCTCAGAAGAAAACAGATAAGATATCAAAGAAGACAAGTAGCCCAGAAGATCCAGGCTCACAGACTTCCTCAATAGCTATTTCCTCAAAAGTCTACAACCACAACAACTCAAAATCGCTAAGATTGTTCAGCCCCACAGACTGTTCCAGCTAGAACTTCAGTAAAGCCCTGAAGTTCAGCTTCTGTCTACAAACTTTTTAGGGCATTTAAATCGCTGAGTACAAAAGGACTGAGCATCAAATGATTGTATTAACATGCTTAACCAGTTTTCCATTCTTATTTGGGCCCCAAACAGGTTTAATATGTCCCAAATGAGGAGGAAGTCATTTTAAGAGAGCAACGTCCCATCTCCATAAGGTGGTGCGTGTGATTTTTTTCCCCTTTTGGTCATTTGATGGGTTATAGATACTTGTTTTTATTTAGGGGGAGAGATTATAAGCTGTTAAATCATCTTGTTAAATGGTTTTGTAGGTTAGACCCAGGGATTTCTTTCGTTTTCTTTTCTGTGTCCTTTCTTTCCTATGTAGGAGTGAAAAGATGAGAAAAATAAGATATAGACATAATATAGGAATGATAAAGAAAAGAGGGCAGATTACTGAATATGCTCTTATAACTTTGTAATTGATACAAAATTAAGATTATATTTTGTTAAATCGGTACTGATCTTTGTACATTGATATAAAATTAAGATTTTATTTGGCCACATTGGTATTGATCTGTGGAGCCTGACTGAATCCATCTTGAAAAAGGATTCCATTTTGTATTAAGTTTGACTCAGAGCTGACCTCAAGTTCCAGAACAACAACAAAATGTACCAGACCTTGTATTCCAGGGGTGTTCCCTCGTCATCACCAGATAGCTCACTCTGAGAAAGCGCTCAAAAAGTCTAAACAAACATTTGATGGTCAAGCTGACTTTAGCAGGTTAGTCAGTAACAATGAGCCAATCAGAAATGGACATGACTAGCTACCCAAATGTCATCCAATTATATGGTAAAGAACCTGTTTGTTTGTATGAGTCTTTATATAAACTTTGTACTTTTGGTTCTGAGATCTCTCAACTCGAACTGCTGTACCAGTGAATGTTGAGAGTCCAAGTTCTGAGCTTGAATAAACAACCCTCATGTTATTTACATTGGAGTTGGCTCCTAGGTGGCCTTTGGGGTCTCGAGAACTGGGAAGAACATTTGGGGCTTGTCTGCCCAGGATCCCCAAGGTCATCAGGACTCCTGCCTGGAAGGTTCAAACCTCAAACCCGCTGGTGTGTCTATGTGTGTCTGTCTCTGTATATATGTCTGTCTATGTACTTGGGAAAACCAAGGCACCATTCCTGAATTTCCAGTAGACTGGTATTGACCTTTACATTTGGAGGTCCCATCAAGATATTGGGAACCACGAGTCACCAGGAAAGACCCCGAGATGGAGGTATGAGCTCATTTTTTTTTTTTTTTTTTTGTCTAGTCTAACTCTCTGTCTATGTTATCTGTGAGACTATTTGTCCCTGTTTTCATTTTGTGGAAAGTTCAAGTTTGGCTTCTTTTCAGGATCTACATGAAAGTCAGTCTGGATCAATTTATTGTTTGTGAGACCATTTGTTTTTGTTTGTGTTCTATGGTTTGGCTTCTGTTGCCTTCTTGTTTTCTTCTTGGTTTGCTGAGTTCAGAAATATTCTGGTTTGTGTGTGTCAGATAATGCACAATTGTAACACATGTGGTACGTGTTCTGGGTTTGTATGTGTCAGATAACGTGCACAGTTTCTGGTTTCTGTGTGTCAGATAATTCAGGTGACTACTGAGCAGTAGAGCAGATGCTTGTTATCCTGCCAGTTGCAGGAGCCTGGAGGATGCTCTTGCTCTCTCTGTGAAAGAAGGGGGAAGAGGTGCCTTTCTTCTTGCCTGGATTCCCAGTGGCAGTGGGGGAACGGGAACTGGTCTAGCCTAGCCGGTTATTGAATAGAGCTAGGCACTGTCTCACTGTTATTCTGTACACTGTATAATCTATGTGATTGTTTCCTTGTTTTGGTCTCACACTGATTTGGGCTGATGTTCCAAGCTTGTTCAGGATCTGCTTGGCCAGTTATTGTGTGCTGGTTTTATATTTGTCTTTTTGTTTATATGTTTTTGTCTATGTCTTTCTCTGAATTCATGGGAACAGCCTTAGACCTTGGCTGCCTTGTGCCACACTGAGATTGATCTCCCTTCTCCTGCCCTCTGAGCCTGGGCTAAGATGTGGGAAGGGATAGGGATTCGTTGATCTTCCCCTGCCAAAATCATTATGAGGGGACAAGGTCCTCCTTTCCACCAGGGCAACTCTGCAATTCCAATTGTCAGCTAAGAGGAAAGACTCCCTAAGGTAAAATCTGCCTTGAGTTGGGCAAGTTATGGGGTCACCCCTTATCCCCAGAGGCAGAAATGAAAACTAGACAGGCTAAGAGAGGTTTGTTACCATCAAAAAAGATGAAAAGGGTCCTACAAGGACAAGTACTACAAAGTTTGCCTGTTGAATAATGCAACAAAGATTTTTAAAAAAAAGTTTGCTAGAGGATGTTGATATAAATAAAGGTTTGGCCATGAAAACATGTATGTCAGAGAAAAAACTGGCTTGGATTTAATTTTTTTTTGTAATTGGGAATGAAAAATTGTTCAAAATGTCTGATGTCTGAGTACACCTAGATAATTAATTATTTGGACAGAAACAGGGACAAAAAAACAAAACATAAAAGTCAGGGATCATTTGGGTCCCCACCAGAAAGAAAGAATAAAAAGCTTAAGCAAGTTGTGAGGGTCTGAGGATGTAAATGCAAGTTATAAAAGAAAGCTTCTAGAAAGATGTCTAGGAATATAAAAAGATACTAAGGTTTGGTAACTACAAGTTAATATAAAAAGATGTTAAGGTTTGGTAAATGCAAGTTACTATGAAAAGATGTTAATATTTGGTAAATGCAAGTTACTAAGGTTGAAAAAAGTTTAAAAATGGCAAAAAATGGTTAAAGATATGTTATAGATGCAGGTTTGCAGGTTGATAGTCAATCAAACTTATGGTTTTATTACAATTATGGAGCTTCATGGTTTTGATGGTCTTTGTTCATTACTGTAGCCTCTTTTTAGACTAAGAAACCAAAAAATCTCATTTTTACAAACTGATAGTCACCTTATTTGCAGTTATGCCAAGAAGTTATGCAGTTATTTATGAGATTAAGCTTTATACAGGTTTTCACATTCAAACAAAAAGTAACTAACTAGAAACAAAAACAAGATCCATCTTAGATAAATATGATGGTCCTCAGAGATCTGCAGAACACTACATTTAAATATGTAAAAGCTTTTCCTGATAGACATGCCAGCTCCTGACAGCATTCCTTGTCTCCTCTAAAGAAGACAATGGACACAAAAGAACTCCACCTGAGACTTGCTTTAAGTATGACCAAGCTGGCCATTGGGCTAGAACTTTAAACTCATGTGGTTGCATAGTAGAATGTTATGTCAGTTGCCAAATAGATATGGACTGGACACTGGGAGTATATGCTAAGCTTTATAATTCTCATAATTGTGGCCTAATTTTTTCTGTTGTTTTGTATTGTATTTGTTGATATAAGAGAAAGAGCCATTTGTTGGACCGAAACGGGGAGCTGTTGGGGGGAAAAAGATATACCTTAAATTAAAAAAAAAAAAAAAAAAAGGAAGTGGATGAGGGGGAAGAGGGGGGGGGGGGGGGGACCAGAGGAGGGAGTATGGAGGAGATTACAATTGAGATGTAACTTGGAAAAATAAACAAATTAATAATTAATTAATTAATTAAAAAGAAAGTTAATTGGGGATTGTGGTTCCAGAGAGTTGTAGAGTCCATGACCATTATGGAAGGGAGAAGGGCAAGCAGCCCCTGGCGTGGTGCTGGAGCAGTACCTGAGACTTTCATATTATCTGAAAGTTGGAGGCAGAGGGAGAGAGAGAGAGAGAGAGAGAGAGAGAGAGAGATCAACTGGGAATGATATAAGTCTGTTGAAACTGCCAAGCCCAAACCTAGTGACACATCTCAAACAAAGTCACACCTCCAAATCCTTTCCAAACAGTTCACCTAACTGGGGACAAAACATTCAAACATATGAGCCTAGGGAGATATTCTTTCAAATCACCACACTGCTATGGAACCACTTAGGTTAAATCCTCCCTGAGAAAACTGAAGAGAAAAGGAGCAGTGTGGATGCAAAAGGTCCCTTGCCTTTTTTTAGATGAGCCAGCAGCTTCAGACCAATAATGACACTTTCAGACTCTTGTTGTCGTTCTAGAGAATTTTAATATTTTCCAAAAACTATAAAGATGTTTCCTACTACAATCTTGAAGGAATCTGCATGTGCAGCTACTGTGTGCCTTTGCCTTACTTGACATTCCTTGTTCTTCCATTTACGGTGTGCTTTATGTAAAAATCTGTGAAGAATGACAAATGGAGATTTAAAATATCTAGGCTTTTCCTATTCTGGACAAACCTAACATAATTTTTTTTGCTCATTCCTCCACTTCTTTCCTTTGTTTCTCCTCTGAAGCTGGAGTTAAGGTTTTATTCAGAATTTCAGGGAAAGTCTCATTATTGTAATGAAATCTAATGATAAATCCACTAAAAGTTATCTTTAAAGGGAAATAGAACATAGGAACCTAAACTTCTCTATAACACTGAATGCACACTCTCGTTCGGAAGCTGTGCAGTGCTTTGAAAATATTTTTTGGACAGGTTATTGAAGTTCCTAGAATTGGAAATTTGTTGAAGAGGAAATGTTGTAAGCTGTTGACATTTCCTTTTGGGTATTTTGCCCAGGACTTATTGAAATAAATGAGGCATGTGAGTAAAATTAGCAGTCAGTGTCAGGATATTATAGAAACAACTTATCTCCTACAACCGCAGTATTGTTTAGAAGGTGAATATTATATTCAGAAAGACAATCTGAATATAGCAGCAAGGGCAGTGAAAACATGTTACCGAACTCAGTGTTGAGTGAGAAGCAAAAGAAAGTGAGTAACTCTCCTCTCAGAGGGAAAAGTGGACCATTATTTTCAATCAGCTCTGCCTCTGTGTCCCCATTTGCCTCTCAACTTCTGCTTCTCTCGCCCCATGGTGGAAACTAAATTGGAGCATTATTTGTGTGGGAATGTAACAACCTACATTATTTCTTCTAGGGCCAGATCTCTGTGACAGCTCAGGCAAAAGTTTTTCTACTACCAATTTTTGAGCCACTGATCATGTCCTTAACTCTGGCCCGTCTCCGTGAGACAGCCTTTTCGAATGATGGAATGAGAGCCTATCATTTAGCTTTTCCTGGGTCCTATGTATTACATGCATTCAAGTTTTTCTTTAAAAAAAAGTCCCTGGAAGTAAATTAGAGAGTGTCATTACTGTTGCTTGTTACATTACTGGGAAGCCAGTGCCCCACTTCTGAAGCTAAAAAGCAAACCTGAGGAAGTAAGTATAGGATATTTTTAATCCTTCAGAAAATTTTCTTTCTTAAGTACAATTTTGATTCCAATTAATATATTTGTTGTGTAATAATCAATATAAGTAATTAAATATTTTGTTGTTGGTTTTTGTTGTGTTTATGTTGAGCTAAATGAATCATTGGTCTTATCATTTTGGAGAGCTTGTATCAATTATTAAATCGGTTGTTACAAGATCATATCTCTCTGTCTATCTATCTATCTATCTATCTATCTATCTATCTATCTATTTTTTCCAAAACTATACATTCTCACTTATCTGCATCGACATGACCCTAACTGGAAATTGTCTGCATTTGGTCCACCAGACAATCGCTATCACTATGATTATAAAGAGATGATCTTAACATAATGTCTGAAGTACTGGACGCCACATATTTCGATCTGTTTATTTACTATACTAGTCTTCAATGTAGCTCCAAAGAGAAAAACTATTGGCTATTCGTCTGTTTTTAGAGATTATAGAATACTGACTTATTTTAGAGTAGAAAAAGTAACTCCTTATTATTGCTTTCTTTGAACTTAAGTTCCATGTAACAGAGTTTGTTTAGAGTTACTTATTTTATATGATGTCATGAAATATAAGCCATAGAATGAACTATCACTCTCTGCCCTTGGACAATAATAAAAAATGGAGATAATGGGTGCTTTTGTTTTATTTCATTTTGAGCAACTAAAAATTACATGTGGTTAACAAACTACATTTAAATGGAAATGAGAAGACATATTTTTTTTTGGAAAATGAACAGGTAAAAAATTGATGAAAAAATACATTTAAAAATTTAGAAGATCCTATTCATTAGTATAAATAAATGAATTTGAAATCACAATTGCTGTGAGAACACACTAGTACCTATTTCCTGTATCATTTAATAATCTTTACACATTGTTTTGGCTGAATGCGAATGAGAAGCATGAGTGACAATTACAAAAATTCTTCATTGGCTATGAGTTATGAACAACACAAAGCTGGTTATGTCTTTGGGCTCTATAATCAAAAGCAAAAGGAGGAGAACCTATTAACTTAGAAATAGACAATAAGATTCTCTCCAATTAAATGAAAATTTCTAGTGAAATTTGCTTCTCCTTATATATTAAAGAGTGTACATAAGTGAATTTAATGTACTGGATATTGGAACTTAACCTGTGGTATCGGATGTCATATGCCTTTGAAAAATTATTCTGTGGTACCTTAAGCACATGACTTTTAGGGAAAAACAAAATCATTGTCTATATTTAGAGAAGCTATGAGATCATGGCTTGATGTATATATTTTGCTACGTTTACATTTTCCTAAATTATAGTTTACAATGTTTATGTATTAATAGAGATACCTCATTAGGCAATTTGGTGTGCCTAGCATGTTCTATGACTAATACTGTTACTGCTTTCAAAGTTAAACATAAACACTAGGAGATATTTATCTAAATTGGCTTAATCATAATTTAATTACTATATTCCAAGGCACACCCATTACAAAATTCAGACTTATTTTGGCAAAATAATATATTTCAAATACAATGTGATCATATAAAAGTGGATCGCCAACTCATTAGATTCCTGAGAGAAGATTTTAAGACTGATTCTTAGGTTAATTGTGAAGAAGAGGGAAAAAAAATCACTTCATGCTCTAAAATGCAACTTTCTAGATTCCTATCTACATGATTTGATCAGCAAACCAAAACTCCCTGCAGTACTGCTGTTTAAAATCCCAAATAGCTCTGAAAGCACATATGCCAGTAACACTACACAGTTTGCTGTTATGGGAGAATTTTGAGAAAAACAAGGGAAAGGAGAAATAATGTAATTATAATCACACACATTTTGTGAACTAAAAAATAAATAAAGAAAAACAATGCAATCCAAAATTTACGACAGTATATTCGGGCATTTACAGCTTAAACGATTGTGGCCTTAAGTAATCCCTTTAGTGGGAACAAAATAAGTAAAACAGGCAAAAGATTGTTGCCCATCAATGCCTTAAAGAAAATTTCTAATGGAAATGATAACTTACCATGGGGGGAAAAGCTGCCCCTGTTGTCTTGTCAAAATCACATAATTTTTTTTGAGACAGTTTTAATTTTGGCTGAAAATATTCTTGATTGGAAACTGGTTTATTGGAAACAAATATATATATATATTGTTTGGTGTTTTATAACAAAAATATCTGCTCTTATGAGATCATATTTACAATTACATTAGGCAGAAGTTGCAGGCTTGATTTATCTGCAAAAGTGTCTCTACGCTTCTTAGTATTCTAAAGCATATGGCAAGGAATAAAGAAATACCCAGATACCAAATTGCTGAGCTCTAGGCCTATGACACTTTGCCAAAGTCTCTTCTCTGAAATGAAGGCTTTTATGAAGGTGAAAGTCACCATGCTTAAGCAAAAAGGAAAGTTCATAATACAATCTCTAGAGCAATCCTCCAATATTCCATGATGCTCTTTGTGCATAATAGGAGTTTGTGCCTTGAAGTACAAGTTATTCACAATTTAGTTTCTCTATCATAAACACATTTGACCTCTGTTATATAGATATCCATTTTTTAGTTTTCTTCCCTGTTGCATCCTGCAATGCCAGAATGTTCCATATATTCTGTACCTTGGTAAGATTCTTTTTTGTTTTATTTTGTTTTGTTTTGTTTTTGAGACAGGGTGTCTCTTTGACAGCTTTCCCATGGCTGTTCTAGAACTCACTCTGTAGATCAGGTTGGCTTTGAACTCACAGAGATCCACCTGCCTCTTCCTCCTGAATGCTCAGATTAAAGGTGTGTGTCACTATTGCCTTACCAGATTATTTATATACAGTTTACCAGGAAAAATCCTGTCTTAAGATTCAGATAAATTAATAATATTTGGAAACATTCACTTCCTGAGGCAAAGTTGTTCCATTTTTAAAATTTCTACAGCTTATTGTTTGTATCTCTGAAACTGTGTCTAGTCACATTATATGTGGCAAAATAGTATATAATTCGTGCTCTCTAGACCATGGATTTAGACAAAGATATTAGCATTGTTCCTAACTTATGTATTCTCCTGTCCTTCTCACATGCTATTCATATAATATTCATTTGCTACATGGCAGAGCAACACTGATGTCGATTCATACTCAGCATCTGCTAAGATATTTAACACAGAATAAATAATCCCTATAGTGTTGATGTATATGTTAGGGTATTCATGAGTAATCATAGGGTTCTTTTAGTTTCTTGTTTTAAAGATTGTGACAGCATGGTTATATACATCCATGTTGTACCAAAATCTGTTCTCTGTGCTTTACAAACATTAGATAATCAAACTCTCACTACACACAGGGATCCAGTTTCTCTCACTGTAAACTGGATACTACTTAGATGTCAAAAATGAGGTGCATAGTTTAACATTCCTTGTACAAGGCTGTACAGCTAGTTATCATCTATGTTGGATACAGATCTTCAAGATGAAATA
This sequence comes from Lophiomys imhausi, assembly GCA_907164525.1. Lineage (NCBI taxonomy): Eukaryota > Metazoa > Chordata > Mammalia > Rodentia > Muridae > Lophiomys > Lophiomys imhausi. Next base: position 1,578,607 of record CAJQZJ010000315.1, on the reverse strand, counting down.
TGATAAAACACAGAGTATAGAATGACTCATGGATAATCTACTAAGGTAGTAATTTAGGAAGACTCAACAGTGTTGGATGGGTTGCTCATCATTTTCCATTTCTGGATTTTGGTTCTTCTCCAACCTATGTTGTCACCTTAGTTCTTCTTCAACAATCAAAGTCAGTATTTTCTCTGCACAGTGCTTTCTTTCTGCACATTCAACTGCACAAGATTTATGCTGGAAATTATTAAAAATTAGAACATTGTTTATAATCATTCAGATTGTAGCACCTGTCTACTTGTTATCTTTTCAATTTGAGTCCCTAATCACTATTGAATAAATATATAGCAGTTATAAATTTCAAAAGGTATGATTTTTGCAGTTTTAAACAAAAGAAAAATAGTCCATATAGATTTTTCATTGTATAAAATATTGTTATGCAACAAAGTTATTCACTGATTTTTCCTATAGTATACTCATTTTCAATAAATGAATATGCAATACATCATTGAAATATTTTTATTTGTTCTTTGAAAATTTCATACATGTTTTGGTCATATTTTCTCCTCTCCTGTGCTCTTGCAACTCCTACAAGATCTACCTCCATTCCCTACCTATCCAACTCTGTGTCCTTTAATCTCCACCATCAAGGACAATTTATGCTTCCCAAATGTTATTGGGTGTGTGAACATCAATTGAAGTTTTGGGGACATATTAGATATTACACACTGAGTGAAAACCTATTTCTTCCTTCCCCCTCTATGTATACTGTCCTCTCCTAGCATCCTACAATTGTCAATAGTTTCTGGTATAGGGGTAGGACTTTGTGAGGAACTCCTAGTACTGATTCCCTATTATATTCAATCTGTTGGTGAAGTATATTTATTTTTCTGTATATTACTATAAGTATATAAAGTACTGTATATGCACACTCATTTCTCATATAAACTACCTTATCTTGTATTCAAATGTTGTTATACCTAGATCCACTCACAGAATAGGTATAGTAATTGGTTTATTAATATTGTCTATTTACATATAATACATATAACTATTTCTAATAGTTATATGTACCTTAGAGAGTGATTCTCTAGTAAGTTTTAATTAAATGGTAATGTGTAACCTATGTTTATAAGCTCATGATCTATTCAGTAAATAGCTCTCAGAGTTCTGTTATTATAGAATGGCATATTTTTTTGTTTTATTCTTTCTTTTTTCCTCAAATTTTAAAAGATTCACTCTCTTCCCAAACTCCTCCCATTATCACTTTCCAATCTTTTTCTACTAAACTTCGAGATCCTTTTTTTGTTGTTGATATTTCTTCTTTTCTTTTAGAGCACAGCTTCTGTTGTCCAGCTACTTTTAAAAGTAGGGCCTACCCAGGTGTGTTGTCAACCAATAAAGATACATCCCTAAAGAAAACAGACTGTCCTTGTAGCAGTAATCAAATGTTGTTACCTTCCAGTAAGTAGTAAGTTTTTTTGCCTACCTTCCTACCTCTATGCTGTGAAAGATTAAAATATTCTAGTGAATATTTTAAACTTATTTATGTTCAAGGTTAAAGATGCTAGACAACAACTGACTAATTAATTTGTAACATTGTAATTTATTTCACATTTGTATAAATAAGAACATACTACTGTCCCTTAATACACCTTGTGCTTGTTTCTTTTTTTAATCTGAGAACAAATTACCACACATATATTTGTTGAAACCAACTCCCATTTCTATTCTGTTCCTTTATTATACTTTAGAGACAAAATACCTGACAAACAGCAACTTGAAGGACATGGAATTCTGAGGACTGGAGAGATGGGTTAGTGTTTAACAATTCTTGCTGTTCTTGCAGAGGACAGAGTTAGGTTCCAGCACTAATGTCAGGAGGGTCACAATCATTTGTAACTCTAGTTCCTAAGTATACCATGCTCTCTTCTGTGCTCTGAAGAGCATTTCCACACATACAACACACACACACACACACACACACACACACAAATACACAAAACTTAAAAGAAAATATTTTTTGAGAAAGAGTTTGGGTTTTCCTTTTTAAAACGATTTGCATGTTTTCATCTAAATTTTTTTCATACAATATATTTTAATCATTTTCCCCTCTCCCAACCCCTCCCAAGTCCATCCCAGCCCCCACTATCAACTTTGCTTTTTTTTTATCCTTTCTTCTTTTTTTTTGAACAAAAAAAGGCAACAAACAACAACAAAACAAACCAAAAAAAGAAAACAAAACAGATAAAAGACCGATAAAAGTGACCTAACAAATCACAATGAACCAAAGGGTCCACAGAAAAGAATATATGCTGATAGTTGATTTTGGGGTAGCATCTCTCTTTGGCAGAGAAGGCATGGTGGGCGGCTGTTCTGATTCCCCATGCGGTGTTGTGAACTTGATCATCCAGACAAGGAACCAGAGAAGCAGCAATGCTGGCACTCAGCTTGCTTTCTTCTTTTGCTCTCTTAGTTCACAGCAGGACCTCATCCCACAAGCTGGTGCCACCCTTATTCAAGAAGGAACTTCTCCCCTCTTTTAATCCTCTTTGGGAAAGCCCTCAAAGACACACACCCAAAGGTTTGCCTCATTAATCCCCTAGATGTTCATAAACCAATCAAGTTGAAAATTGAAATGAACTATCTTGCCCATGTATTAGTTCACAGATTTCTATGACAACAGTCCACCTAGATATGTAATCTTCCACACTAAGGTTATCGCAGAGCCAAATCTAGGTGTTGTCCATCCTGGTTGTGTATAACAAAGGAAATAGGGGAGATCTTGTTCAGAGTTTATTCAATGAATTGGGAACTCCAGTTTCTGGCAGACACAACACTGAGATCTCTGATTGTTTGTTCCAAAAGAGTTCCTGGAGGCCCTAGGCATGTCTTTCTCACAAAGCTGCCAGTGCCTTCAAACCAGTAATGTTATCATCTGAGCTTCTTCTCTTTTATTATTTCCAATTTCTCAAACATCAAGAAACACCTTGTGCTTTGAAAAAGCCTGTGAGATGGGTGACCACCACCTGGGAGATTTCCTTGTCTAAGTCTATTGTGCCATATAACATAGCTAATCATGAGAGTAAATTCTACCCTGCTCATGACTATGCAGGGTGTGTGCATTATAGAAACATTATAGTAGATGTTTAATGTTTAGTGCTTGCAGTATCCAACTAGAAAAGATTGTCTCCCATACTCATGTCCCATGAATAACTGAAAATAATCTTGAATATATTTTCACATGATACATAGCAGCCACATTCTGACAGCTTCCAGAATGATAAAAAATTTAGGAATAGATCGTGCTGAATCACACACACACACACACACACACACACACACACACACACACACACACACAAAGCTATTATTTCTGGAAAAGACAAAGATAGGTCTTCTCTTGAGACTCTAGAAGGAATCAGCCTTGCTGACACCACAAAATTGTCTCAAATGAGTCTGATTGTGAAAAAAAATGGGACTGAAATTGCAGGAGTATCTGTATTGTTTTGCATCTCTAAATTTGTCATGATCTGTTACAATGGCAAGAAAAAGCAACTATAATAGAATGCATATAGTTTCTATACGATAATTGCTGAGTTGACTTCAGGCATATTTAAGATAGGTTTTCTCATCTAAATAAACAACCCTCATAAACATTCTTCCCCAAAAAGTGACATGAACACAGGCCACACTGATCTAGACATTTCCTCAATTGAGACTTTCTTCCCAGGTGATACTAATTTGTGGAAAGTTAGCATTTAAAACTCACCTTTATATTCACTCTTTATCAAGGTGACATATAAACACATTCTTTTAAAACTACTATCTTTCATCTCTTGGCCCTAGAGTCTCATGTTAATATCATAATATAAATTAGTGCCATCCCTAAATATTTTCCAATATCTTCATTGTCTTCAATGTCTTCAAAAATCTCAACATTTCAAATGCTCAAAGTTTCTTTTTTTTAATTTAGTTATTTGTTGCTTCAGGTTACATCTCAATCATATTGTCCTCTTTCACCCCTTCCCAGCCCATCCCTCTCACCCTCTACCCCCTAACCCTTCCATCCCACTCCTCTGGAGTATAGTGTCCCTACATAACAGTCCCCCACCCAAGTTCAGAAGTTATATGAGGTCCAAAAGCCTCCTCATACACTGGGGGCCTACAAGTCAATACCACCAGTGAAAAGAGTCTCATTGCCAGGGAGAGAAAACTAAAAACAAACAAACAAACAAACAAAAAAGTCTATGACCATGATCCCTTTGGTGCATTGGTTGTAGTATAGATATCCTGTACTATATAGCTAAAATCTGACTATGAGTAGAAGCCATGTGCATCCTTCTGAGTCTGGGTTAGCTCACTCAGGATGAGCTTCTGTAGTTCCATCCATTTGGCTGCAAATTGCATGATTTCCTTGTATCTGATAGCTGAGTAGTATTCCATTGAGTAGATGTGCCACAGTTTTTTAACCCATTCTTCAGTTGAGGGACATCTGGGTTGTTTCCAGTTTCTAGCTATTACAAATATAGCTGCTATGAATATAGATGAGGAAACTTCCTTGTGATTCAGTGTGGAGTCATTTGGATGTATACCCAGAAGTGGTATGGCTGGGTCCTGAGGCAAAGCTATTCCAAGTATTCTAAGATAATGCCATACTGACCTCCATAGTGGTTGCACAAGCCTGCACTCCCACCAGCAATGGAGGCGGGTTCCCCTTTCTCCACACCCTCTCCAGCATGTGCTGTCAAATGAGCATTTGATCTTAGCCATTCTGAGAGGTGTGAGATGGAATCTTACAGTTGCCTTGAGTTGCATTTCTCTGATTAAGGATGCTGAGCATTTCTTCAAGTGTCTCTCAGTCTTTAGGAATTCCTCCTTTATGAAATCTCTGTTTAGCTCTTTCCCCCATTTTTTAATTGGATTATTTGGTTCCTTGGCATTTAATTTCTTGAATTCTTTGTAAATTTTAGATTTTAGCCATTTGGTGAATATTTTTTTCCCAATCTGTAGGCTGCCATTTTGTTCGAATGACAGTGTGTTTTGACTTACAGAAGCTTTTCAGTTTCATGAGGTCCCATTTACAGACAGTTGGTCTTAGGTTCTGAGCTGTTGGTGTTCAGTTCAGGAAGTTGTCACCTGTGCCAATGAGTTCGAGGATTTTTCCCACTTACTTTTCTAGTAGATTTAGTGTGACCAGGCTTATGTTAATGTCTTTGATCCACTTGGACTTAAGTTTTGTACAAGGTGATAAATTTGGGTCTAATTTCATTCTTTTACATGTGGACATCCAGTTGGACCAGCACCATTTGTTGAAGATGCTGTCCTTTTCCCAATGTACGGTTTTGGCTTCTTTGTCAAAAATTAAATGACCATAGGTGTGTGGGTTCTTTTCTAGGTCTTCAATTAGATTCCATTGATCCACTGGTCTGTTTCTATACCACTGCTGTGCTGTATTTATTACTATTGCTCTTTAGTACAGCTTGAAATCTGGGATTGTGTTACCTCCAGGTTTTTTTTTTTTTTTTTTTTTTGGTACAGGATTTATTTAGCTATTCTGGGTTTTTTGTTATTCCATATGAAGTTGAGAGTTGCTGTTTCCATGTCTATAAAGGATTGTGGTTGTATTTTGATAGGAATTGCATTGAATTTGTATATTGCTTTTGGCAGGATAGCCATTTTTATTATGTTAATCCTACCTATCCATGAGCATGGGAGATCTTTCCATCTTCTGATATCTTCTTCAATTTCTTTCTTCAAGGACTTGAAGTTCTTTTCATACAGGTCTTTCACTTGCTTTGTTAGAGTTACGCCCAGGTGTAAAAAAAATTAATTAAATTATGTTGGGCACCATTTGTAGAAAAAATTAATTAAATTGTTTAACAGTATTTATATTATTGTTAATTGTTTCCACAGCCGTTAATCTTTAAGCAGACATTACAAATGAGAACACAGAGACCACATGGATTTTAACAAGCCTTGGCCTGAATTGTGCAATCCTAGCCCATCTAAGCTAGCTCGTAATTCTTTACCCAAATACTACCCCATTATATACATACATCCCCTTTGACTGCCATTTCTCCATGTTATGCAGATGTTCCTGGCCATGTGGAATGAGGTTCTTTTTTCTAACCCACGGTGTGGTGTGTGTCCTCCTTCTTCCTACTCCTGGCTGCAATCAATTAATCCTCTGTCTAAAGTGCAGGTTTCCTGTTCTAATCTCATTAAGGCCCACCTTTCTCTTTCTTTGCCCAATCTCAGGCCTCAGCATTTATTTAACCAATCAGAAATAGTGTAACAGACAGCAAACCAGACCAGTTAACATTTTAAATGCTTAACACTACCCCATCACCCATGTATTTTATATTGTTTGTGTCTATTGTGAAAGGCATTTTTTCCCTAATTTCTTTCTCAGCCCATTTATTTGTTGTATAAAAAAGGGATTCTGATTTTTTTTTTTGAATTAATCTTGTATCCAGCCAACTTGCTGAAGGTGTTCATCAGCTGTAAGAGTTCTCTGGTGGAATTTTGGGGGTTGCTTATATATATAGTATCATATTGTCTGCAAATAGGGATAATTTGACTTCTTCGTTTCCAATTTGTATGCCCTTGATCTCCTTTAGCTGTATTATTGCTCTAGCAAGAACTTCAAGTACTATGTTGAAGATATATGGCAAAAGTAGACATCCTTGTCTTGTCCCTGAGTTTAGAGGGAAAGCCTCAAGTTTTTCTCCATTTAACTTGATGTTGGCTACTGGCTTGCTGCATATCACCTTTATTATTTCTAGGTATGGTCTTTGTATGCCTGTTCTCTCCAGAACTTTTAACATGAAGTGGTGTTGGATTATATCAAATGCTTTTTCAGCATCTAGAGAGAGGATCATGGTTGTTTTTTTTTTTTTCTTTCAACTTGTTTATATGGTGAATTATGTTGATGGATTTTCATATGTTGAACCATCCCAGCATTCCTGGGGTGAAGCCTACTTGATCATGATGTATGATACTTTTGGTGAGTTCTTGGATTCGGTTTGCCAGTATTTTATTAAGTATTTTTGCATCTATGTTCATGAGGGAGATTGGTCTGAAATTCTCTTTCTTTGTTGGGTCTTTGTGTGGTTTAGGAATCAGGGTGACTGTGGCCTCATAGAATGAGTTTGGCAGTGTTCTTTCAGATTCTATTTTGTGAAAGAATTTGAAAAGTATTGGTGTTAGCTCCTCTTTGAAGGTCTGGTAGAATTTTGTGGTGAAACCATATGGCCCTGGGCTGTTTTTGGTTGGGAGATTTTTAATGACTGTTTCTATTTCCTTAGGGCTTTTAAATCTGTTAACCTGATCTTGATTTAACTTTGGCAGGTGGAATCTATCAAGAAAAGTGTCGGGGATCCAAGATGGCAGCTGCTGGCGTGGACTTATTTTGATTTCAGGGTCAACAATCAAAAGGCTGCAAGTGTTCCAGGAAGCTGTAAAAAGGGCACGATCCCTTCTAAATCTCACCCGGTTACACAGGGACCACAGAAGATGTCTGGGCAGGACGCCACTTCCGAATCTCGGACACGCTAGGAAGCCTCTGGACCCGGGAATCGGGATAACCCATCCCCCCAAAAGGAGAAATCTCGGTAAGTTCCAACCTAATACCCAGCCTGCAGATTCAGAAACCACGCAGAGATAATCCCCATCCTGCTGGGCACTCCCAGGTCTCACACAGAAGATTCAACCCAATTATCTAGTGAAAGGTTGCAACTCTTGGAAGTGAGCGGGAGATCCCCTGCAAAGTGCCTTCAGACCACAGATCTCAGTCTGTGATATCACCAGCCAGTTTCCAAGCCGCGGGAGCAGCAAGGCTACTGCAGCTGAACTGCAGACTTACCCGCTACAGGAACCAACTCCTGGAAAACTGCTAGATATTTGAAACGGTCGTATATCAGTCTTATGTACTAGTACAAGCACTTCCTGCAGGGAATCAGAGCTTCCTTGTAAACAGCCCCGCCACCTGAATTAATTAGGTCCCCACCTGGGAGGCGGGACTGAATGACTCACCTTAAAGGGGTGGAGTAAGGCAACTCGAATCCTACACCACAGTGCCCCCTTTGGACCCAAGTACAGAAGACAGAAAATTCCACATGACCAGAGGCCAGAGACAAAAAAAAAAAAAAAACCAGAGCGAAATGTCTCCAACAAAAGAAAGCAACGCTATTCCATCCAGCCCGAAACACCTCACCACAACTGAAACACATGAAAACGATGACAATTCTACATTATGGAAAGTGATAAAGTCCCTTCAAGAAGAACTTAAAACTATGAAGGAATTCAAAGAAGCCACAATTCTACAAGTCAAAACAACGAATAACATCATTAAAGAGCTCCAAGCCAAGGTGACAGAGCTTGAGCAGGAAAAGGATAAAGCAATGAAAGATCTCCGGACAAAAAACAAGCAAACAGGAGAAGGAAATGCACAAAACGAACACTACCATTCAACATGAAAATAGAAATGGAAACAATAAAGAAAACACAGTCAGAGTTAAAAGAGGAAATGGAGAATCAAGAGAAGAGAACAGGAACTATGGATGTGAGTATGAGAAATACGATGCAAGAGATGGAAGACAGGGTCTCAGGCATGGAAGATTCGATGGAAGAAATCAGTACAACATCCAAAGAAAATGAGAAAAGGCTAAAACATCTCTCACCCACAGCATCCAAGAAATCAAGGACTCAATGAAAAGATGGAACCTGGAACCTAAGAATTATAGGCATAGAGGAAAGAGAAGACTCCCGACTCCATGGTCCAGGAAATATCTTCAACAAAATCATAGAAGAAAACTTCCAAATTCTAAAGAAAGAGATGCCAGTAAAAATCCTAGAGGCTTACAGAACACCAAACAGATTAGATCAGAAAAGAAACTCCTCTTGCCACATAATAATAGAAACTCCAAATGTAGAGAACAAAGAAAGAATATTAAAAGCTGTAAGAGAAAAAGGCCAAGTCACATACAATGGCAGACACATCAGAATCACACATGACTTCTCCTCAGAAACTTTAAAAGCCAGAAGGGCCTGGAAGGATGTCCTACAAGCCCTGAGAGAGCTTAGGTGCCCAGCCAGACTACTATATCCAGCAAAACTCTCTATCAACATAGAAGGAGAAAAAAAGATATTCCATGACAAAATCAAAATCAAACAATATCTCCTGACAAACCCAGCCCTACAGAAGAGCCTAGAAGGAAAATTCCAAACCAGAGAAGATAACTACACCCAAGAAAACAGAGGAAATAGAAACCTCCACAGCAACTAAACAAAAGAGAAACAAAAGACAGCCAGATAAACCAAAATAATGGGAAATAACAACCCTTGGTCATTAATATCCATCAACATCAATGGACTCAACTCGCCAATAAAAAGACACAGACTTACAGACTGGATCCGTAAACAAGACCCATCTTTTTGCTATATAAAAGAAACACACCTCACTATTGAAGATAAACACTACCTCAGAGTAAAGGGCTGGGAAAAGGTTTTCCAGGCAAATGGACCCAGTAAACAAGCTGGAGTAGCCACCCTAATATCAAACAAAATAGACTTCCAATTGAGGTTAATAAAAAAAGACAGAGAAGGGCATTGCATACTCATTAAAGGAAATATACACCAAGAGGTCATCTCAATATTGAACATCTATGCCCCAAATAAAAGGCACCTACATTTATAAAAGAAACACTTCTAAAACTTAAATCGCACATTGATCCAAACACTTTAATAGTGGGAGACTTCAATTATCCACTCACAACTACGGATAGATCATCAAGACAGAAGCCAAACAGAGAAATAATGAGTCTAACAGAGATCATGAACCAAATGGACCTAATAGATATCTACAGAACGTTTCACCCAAACACAAAAGAATACACCTTCTTCTCAGCACCTCACGGAACCTTCTCCAAAATCGACCATATAGTTGGACACAAAGAGAGCCTCAACAGATACAAGAAAATTGAAGTAACCCCGTGTACCTTACCAGATCACCATGGAATAAAGCTGGACTTCAATAGCAAAAGAATCAACAGAAAGTCTACACTCACATGGAAATTGAACAACTCTTTACTAGAGGAACACTGGGTCAGGGAAGAAATAAAGAAGGAAATCAAAGACTTCTTAAAATCCAACGAAAATGAAGACACAACATACCCAAACTTATGGGACACAATGAAAGCTGTGCTACGAGGAAAGTTCATAGCACTAAGTGCCTTCAAAAAGAAAATTGTGACAGCTCATATTAGCGAATTAACAGCTAAACTGGGTAAATTGGAAAAAAAAAAGAAGCAAACACTCCCAAGAGGAGCAGAAGGCAGGAGATCATCAAACTTAGGGCTGTAATCAACAACGTAGAAACAAAAAGAACTATACAAAGAATCAATGAAACCAAGAGTTAGTTCTTCAAGAAAATCAACAAAATAGACAGACCCAGAGCCAAATTAATTAAAAGACAGAGGGAGAAAACACAAATCAACAAAATCAGAAATGAAAAGGGAGAAATAACAACAGACATTGAGGAAATCCAGAGAATATTTGGATCCTACTTTAAAAATCTATACTCTACCAAATCTGAAAACTTAAGTGAAATGGACAATTTTCTTGATAGATTCCATCTACCGAAGCTAAATCAAGATGAGATAAACAGATTAAACAGCCCTATAACCCATAAGGAAATAGAAACAGTCATTAAAAATCTCCCAACCAAAAAAATCCCAGGGCCAGAGTCCTTTAGCACAGAATTCACCGGACCTTCAAAGAGGAGCTAACACTAATACTTTTCAAACGCTTTCACAAAATAGAATCTGAAAGTACATTGCCAAACTCATTCTATGAGGCCACAATCACCCTGATTCCTAAATCACACAAAGACCCAAAAAAGAAAGAGAACTTCAGACCAATCTACCTCATGAACATAGATGCAAAAATACTTAAAAAAATACTAGCAAACCGAATTCAAGAACACATCAAAAGTAACATACACCATGATCAAGTAGGCTTCATCCCAGGGATGCAGGGATGGTTCAACATATGAAAGTCTATCAACGTCATTCACCACATAAACAAGATGAAAGAAAAAAACCACATGATAATCTCGCTAGATGCAGAAAAACCATTTTACAAAATCCAACACCCCTTCATGCTAAAAGTTCTGAAGAGACTGGGCATACAAAGGTCGTACCTAGAAATAATAAAGGCAATATACAGCAGGCCAGTGGCCAACATCAAAATAAATGGTGAGAAACTTGAAGCATTTCCTCTAAACTCAGGGACAAGTCAAGGATGTCCACTTTCACCATATCTCTTCAATATAGTACTTGAAGTTCTTGCTAGAGCAATAAGAAAACTAAAGGAGATCAAGGGGATAAACATCGGAAACAAAGAAGTCAAATTATCGCTATTTGCAGATGATATGATAGTATACATAAACGACCCCAAAAATTCTACCAGAGAACTCTTAGAGCTGACAAACACCTTCAGCAAAGTGGCTGGATACAAAATTAATTCAAAAAAATCAGAAGCCCTTCTTTATACAACAAACAAATGGGCTGAGGAAGAAATAAGGGAAACAACCCCCTTCACAATAACCACAAACAATATAAAGTACCTGGGGGTAACTCTAACCAAGCAAGTAAAGGACCTGTACAACAAGAACTTCAATCCCTTGAAGAAAGAAATGGAAGAGGCCTTTAGAAGATGGAAAGATCTCCCATGCTCATGGATAGGTAAGATCAACATAATAAAAATGGCCATCCTACCAAAAGCAATATATAGATTCAATGTAATTCCTATCAAAATACCAACACAATTTTTTATAGACTTGGAAAGAGCTAGCTTCAATTTCATATGGAACAACAAAAAGCCCAGAATAGCTAAATCAATCCTGTACAATACAAAAACATCTGGAGGTATTACCATCCCAGATTTCAAGCTGTACTACAGAGCAATAGTTGTAAAAACAGCATGGTATTGATATAGAAACAGACCAGTAGATCAATGGAATCGAATTGAAGATCCAGAAATAGACCCACACACTATGGCCACCTAAGTTTTGACAAAGAAGCCAAAATGGCACAATGGAAGAAGGACAGCATCTTCAAGAAATGGTGCTGGTCCAACTGGATGTCCATTTGTAAAAGAATGAAGTTACACCCATACTTATCACCCTGTACAAAACTTAAGTCCAAGTGGATCAAAGACCTTAACATAAGGCCGGTCACACAAAATCTACTAGAAGAAAAAGTGGGAAAAACCCTCGAACTGATTGGCACAGGCGACAACTTCCTGAACAGAACACCAACAGCTCAGGACTTGAGGTCAACAATCAATAAGTGGGACCTCATGAAACTGAAAAGCTTCTGTAAGACAAATTACACTGTCATTCGAACAAAACGGCAGCCTACAGACTGGGAGAATATCTTCACCAACCCCACATCTGACAGAGGGCTAATATCCAAAATCTACAAAGAACTCAAGAAATTAAATGCCAAGAAACAAAATAATCCAATCAAAAAATGGGGGACAGAGCTAAATAGAGAATTCACAAAGGGGAAATCCCTAATGGCTGAGAAACACTTGAAGAAATGCTCAACATCCTTAATCATCAGAGAAATGCAAGTCAAGACAACTCTGAGATTCCATCTCACACCTGTCAGAATGGCTAAGATCATAAACTCAAATGACAGCACATGCTGGCGAGGGTGTGGAGAAAGGGGTACCCTACTCCATTGCTGGTGGGAATGTAGGCTTGTGCAACCACTATGGAGGTCAGTCTGGCGATATCTGAAAATACTTGGAATAGCTCTGCCTAAGGACCCAGCCATACCACTTCTGGTTATACACCCAAATGCCTCTTCATGGAATCATAAGGAAGTTTCCTCATCTATGTTTATAGCAGCCTTATTTGTAATAGCTAGAAAATGGAAACAACCCAGATGTCCCTCAACCAAAGAATGGGTCAAAACGTGCGGTACATTTATACAATGGAATATTATTCAGCTATCAGGAACAATGAAATTATGCAATTTGCAGCCAAATGGATGGAATTAGAAAATCTCATCCTGAGTGAACTAACCCAGACTCAGAAGGACACATATGGCATCTCTTCACTTATACTAGGATTTTAGCGATATATACTAGAAGGTATTGATACTACAACTAACACACTAAAGGGAACTTGGACATAGACTTCTTATTTTTAATTTTTATTTTTTATTTTGTATATATTAGTTATATTTTTTTCTATTTTTTAGTCTTTTTTATCTATTGTATGCTTATTGGTTTGTTTGTTTGTTTAGTAGTTTTCTCTCTTGGGCAACAAGACACTTTTCACTGATGGTACTGCTTTGTAGATCCCCAATGAATGAAGAGGCTCTTGGCCCTCATATGACCTCTCAAATGAGATGAGGGACTGTTATATAAGGACACCCCACCCCAGAGAAATGAGATGGAAGGGTTAGGAGGTAAAGAAAAAAATGAAATGTGATGTTTCAGCCTTTTACTACTAATTGTCATAAACTGTTTAGGATAATTAAGAAATGCAAACTAATGGTTATGCAAGCCGTTCATTCAGTTAGGTACTATGACAGCCTATTATAGTTACTTGCTAAGCTAATCAGAAATAAACCGGCAAGAGACAAGCAACATCTGCTTACCATAATATAAGAGATAGATAGGGCTTCTTCAAAACCTCAAGAGATCTGCAGAATATGGTATTCAAAGATGTTTTCGTAACTTCAGATTTTCTTATATCAAGATATATCAACTCCTGACAGCACCCCCTATTCTCCTCCAAGTAGAAGATGAGCATCGAAGAATCTCCAGTGGGAGATGACTGAATTAGTTGCAAGCCTATCTCTTGGTAGGAAAAGCCCCTTCCCCAACTGTAGACAGAATTCTGTCCAAAAAGGACAAAACCTGGAAGCAGGTAAGTCGACAGCCTAGCTCTTCCAAGACAGGGTAGGTAAGTCCTTCATAACCCCTGCTCTACAATCAATGTCTGTCAGAGGAACGGGGCCAAATGACTGAAGATCGATGCTGTAATATATGGAGAGAAAATGGGAACTGTCCAGGCAGCCACAGGTATGTCATTTCTTACTTTGGGAAGCTGCAGGCCATGTACTTCCTATAAAATCACATATATTTATCCCTCTCAGGTCTCTGAGGTGGTTGAAGATCAGATAACTAGAGTCTCATAATTTAATTTTGAGTTGTTTATTAGTCAAGACAGTGTTATAGAACTAAGAAGATACTTTAAAATTGTGTTTCAAGTTAGTATGAATGTTGAGTCAGATATAGACCTTTAAACTCATGGAGATGTTTAGATAGTAGAATGTTAAAGTCCAATACCAAATACATATGGACTGGTCATTGGGAATGTACGTCAAGCCATATAACCCTCATAACTGTGGCCTAATTACCTCTGTTGTACTGTATTGTATTTGTTATTATAAGAGAAAGAGTCATTTGTTGGACTGAAGGGGGAAACTAGGGGGAAATAAGATATACCTTAAATGTACAAGAAAAAACAAAGGGAGAGGATGGGGGGTTGAGGGTGGGAGGGTGGGACTGGAGGGGGAATAAGGAGGGGACTGCGATTGAGATGTAACTTGAAAAATAAAAAATAAAGGAAAAAAATTCTCCATTTCACTTAGGTTTTCAAATTTGGAAGAGTATAGATTTTGAAAGCAGGACCTAAAGATTCTCTGGATTTCCTCATTGTCTGCTGTTATTTCTCCCTTTTCATTTCTGATTTTGTTGATTTGAGTTTTTTCCCCTCTGCCTTTAATTAATTTGGCTAAAGGGTTGTCTATTTTGTTGATTTTCTCAAAGTACCAACTCTTGGTCTCGTTGATTCTTTGTATCATTCTTTTTGTTTCTAAGTTGTTGATTTCAGCTCTAAGTTTGATGATTTCCTGCCTTCTGCTGCTTTTGGGAGTGTTTGCTTTTTCTTTCTTTCTTTTTTTTTTTCCAGTTCTTCCAGTTCAGCTATTAATTCGCTAATACGAGCTGTCACACTTTTCTTTTTGAAGGTTCTTAGTGCTTTGAATTTTCCTTGTAGCACAGCTTTCATTGTGTCCCATAGTTTTGGGTATGTTGTTCCTTCATTTTCATTAGATTTTAAGAAGTCTTTTATTTCCTTCTTTATTTCTTCCCTGACCCAGTAGTCATCCAGTAAAGAGTTGTTCAGTTTCCATGAGTGTGTAGGCTTTCTGTTATTTCTGTTATTGTTGAAGCTTTATTCCATGGAGGTCTGATAAGATATAAGGGGTTATTTCAATTTTCTTGTATCTTTTGAAGCTTGCTTTGTGTCAGACTATATGGTCGATGTTGGAGAAGGTTCTGTGTGGTGCTGAGAAGAAGGTGTATTTTTTTATGTTTGGTTGAAATATTTTGTAGATATCTGTTTGGTCCATTTGGTTCATGACCTCTGTTAAACTCATTATTTCTCTGTTTGGTTTCTGTCTTGATGACCTGTCCATTGTTGTGAGTGGGGTGTTAAAGTCTCCCACTTCTAGCGTTTGGGGATCGATGTGTGGTTTAAGCTTTAGAAGAGTTTCTCTTACAAATGTAGGTGCCCTTGTATTTGAGGCATAAATTGATGAATATTTACTTTAATGAGTACATAATGCCCCTCTATCTTTTTTGATTAACTTCAGTTGAAAGTCTATTTTATTTGATATTAAAATGGCTACTCCAGTTTGCTTTCAGGGCCCATTTGCTTGCCTTTTCCCAGCCCTTTACTCTGAGGTAGCATCTCTCTGTGTTAGTGAGATGCATTTTTTTTTGTATGTAGCAAAATTATGGGTCTTGTTTATGGATCCATTCTGTTAGCCTGTGTCTTTTTATTGGGGAGTTGAGTCCATTGATGTTGATGGATATTAATGACCAAAGATTGTTATTTCCTATTATTTTAGTGTAGATGGTCGTTGTGTTTTTCTTTTGGGTTAGCTGCAGTGGAGTTTTTTGTTTCCTCTGTTTTCTTGGGTGTAGTTATCTTCTCTGGGTTGGAATTTTCCTTCTAAAGTCTTCTGTAGGCTGTGTTTGTGGGTAGATATTGTTTAAATTTGATTTTTCCATGGAATATCATTTTTTTCTCCATCTATGATGATAGAGAGTTTTGTTTGGTATAGTAGTCTGGTTGGGCACCTATGTTCTCTCAAGACTTGTAGGATGTCTGCCCAGGCCCTTCTCACTTTTAAAGTTTCTGAGGAGAATTCAGGTGTAATTTTGATGGGTCTGCCATTATATGTTACTTGACCTTTTTCTCTTACAGCTTTTAATATTCTTTCTTTGTTCTGTACATTTGGAGTCTCAATTATTATGTGGCAAGAGAAGTTTCTTTTCTGATTTAATCTGTTTGGTGTTATGTATGCCTCTTGGAATTTTATTCCATCTCTTTCTTTATGATTGGGAAGTTTTCTTCTATGATTTTTGTTGATGATATTTCCTGGACATTGGAGTCAGGAGTCTTCTCTTTCCTCTATGCATATAATTCTTAGGTTCCATCTTTTCATTGAGTCCTTAATTTCTTGGATGTTATTGATGATAACTTTTTTAGATTTCTCATTTTCTTTTGTCGTTGTACTGATATCTTCCATCAAATCTTCCATGCCTGAGATCATGTCTTCCATCTCTTGTATCCTATTTTTGATACTCCTATCTGTAGTTACTGTTCTCTTCTCTTGATTCTCCACATCCAGGATTAATCCTGAGCATGTTTTCTTTATTGCTTTTACTTCCAATTTCAAGTGTTGAACCATTTTATTCATTTTATATGTTTCCTATCCCAATTTGCTTGTCATTGTCTGCACATCTTTCAAATCTTTTGAATTTTTCATTGCCTTGTCTCCTGTTCATGTTGGGCTGCATTAGCTTGGAGGTCTCTAATGGTATTCTCCAATGCTTTTATTTTTAAAATTGAGAGTTCTTTGTATTCTTTCAGTATTTTCATTTCTTCTTGAAATGACTCCATCATTTTCCTAAGTACAGATTTGTCATCATTTTCATATGTTTCAGCTGTGGTGGGTTGTTCAGGGCTTGCTGTGTTAACCTCGGTGAAGTTCAAACCCCTGCTTCTTGTCAGTTTTGTTCTTTTGATTACCTTTAGCCATCTGGTTGCCCTAATCTGATTGTTCCTGATGTCGTCTGGACTGTTTCAGTAGCACTGCCAGTCCTCTTTAGGGTGTTGCAGTGACCGTGTGAATATTGGGCATTCAGGTCTCAGGTGGGGGGGGTACCTCTGTGGCAGTTGGGGCTACCTCCCAAGACCCTGCAGTAATCAGATCTGCGGGAGACTGTACCAGTGCAGGAAGAGAAGCCCTCTGCCCTGTCTGAGCACAATGTTCTTCCAAGTGATTGTATATCCAGTAGAGTGACCTTTATGTCCAACACTTTTCTGGGCAGGCCCAGATATGCTTGTGCCTCCCTGCCAGCTGCTATGTGGCTTTTGCCTGCTTCTGTGGCAGGGTCCGTGCTGGCCTCTGCTTTGGGTCCTGGGCCTATGCCTCACACCAGTGGCCTCTGCTCTGTACCCCAGACCTCTGCCCCATGCGGTTGGTCTCCACTTTGGACCTAGAGTCTGTGTTCCTTGCCACTGACCTCTGCTTTGGGCCCCGAGCCTCTGTCCCCTGCTACTGACCTCTGCTTTGGGCCTGAGCCTGTCCACTCTCTGGGTCTTTGAGTGGTTCTTGCCCACTTCCGGGGGTCACTCCTTGGCCTGGTTTCTGTGCCACGTCACGTCTGGGGTCCCTGCAGTGCTGCTCCTCCCGGTCTGGGTTTTGCTCTGTGATGCATGCTGCACCCTTCTGCCTGTGTCTATGCTGCACTGGGCACCTCTGCTTGAGTTCCCTGCCACACTGGTCCCTTCTGCCTGGGCCCAAGCTGAGCTCTGGGCTGCACTGCTCCATGGCCGGTGGCCTGGGTAGGCCTGTTTACCTGAGTGAGGGTCCCATGAGGAATCCCCAATAGTCCCTGGGTTCGCTGGGTGTGACCCTGCGGGTTCATGCTTTACAGGATGTTGCTCAGCTTGTTGATATATCTACGATGTTGCAGCTATTCTCCCCTCCTCCGCCCTTCAGCTGAAAATGGGTCCCTACCGACTTCTGCCATCTTGGATCCCTCAATGTTCTCTCTTTTGGAATTCTCATTTTACCTTCCTTTTTTAGTTTTTATTTCATGCTTTTCTCTGTCAAAATGAAAGAATTTTTCTAATTCCCATATATATAATATATGTGTGTTTATGTATGTATAATATATATATATTATATATATGCATGTAGGTAGTATATGTATGTGTCTTTTACACATATGTATTATATGCATGTATACATATGTATATACATATCTAGAAGGGTGAAATGTAAAATTTGCAAGAAAATAGATGGACTTAAAATGTACAATTTTAAATGAAGTCACATAATTTCAGAAATGAACAGTTTATGTTCTCTCATATGTTGAGTATAGCCAGGAACATATATATATACATACATACATATACATACATACATACATACATACATACATACATACATAACATATATATATATATGTGTGTGTCTATACAAATGTATACATGAATATGGTATAATATGAAGAAGAGAGAACAAGAGAAGTTTAATATAAGGGGACAAGGGATGGTTTAGTGCAAGTAATAAACACAAGTGATGAAGACTATGGAGCTATTTTTCAATTTATAATTCTGTCAGGAAATTTTGAGTTTTGTTGTGGAGAAGCACATAAGATATAGTTAGGACTAAAAGTAATCTTTAATGTTTTGAATGGCAGTTTTATTGTAAGCAAATTAATTAAGTTGTATGGAATTTGAATCTGGAGGTGTGATGTTCTGTTTGCAAGCTTTTATTTTAATAATGCAGTTTATTTAAGTTTTTAAAAGACAGGATAAAGAGGAGGGATGATCAAGAAACTATTAAATACAAACATTGAAGTCTTAAGAAATAGTAAAGTAATAAAAATTTTTCAACAAAAGAGCTGAATAAAAATTTTTAATTAAAAAATAACATAAAAGGAAAAGCAACTGGTAAAACAAAAAAGATAATCAAAGTGGGTTTTTTTTTTGTATTTGCTTGTTTGCTTGTTTGAGCAGTGGATGATACTGGTCTGATAAGGACAGTATTGATAGGGTGGATTTTGTAGGGTCAGGAGTATAAAAGGCCTGTGAATATTTTCCATCCAGATCACTGGCTCTCTACACAAAACGTCTTGTGTTTACCAATTCCCATATTGAGGTTTTGCCCACCACACCACACTTGAGTAATTAACATTGCTTCACTGAGTAAAGAGATGGAAAGAGAAACACTGGCTACCCTTCAGGGGTCTTTTTGGAGTGACAGCTTTCTGAGATATTAGGAGGAAAGGGTAAAGGTTTTGGCTAATAGCAGTGCTGTCTGCCATATACTCCTGACAGTCTTTTAGAGCAGAAAAATCTCCTGAATCTCTAGCTTTCTAATGTTCCTTTGGGCTCCTTCATTCTTATATATTACAACAGCATGGAACAAATAATTCCCAGATAGAAGAGAGAAGGCAGAGTCAAAGGAAACACACAGGGGAATGGACTGTAAAGGAAAACACTTAGGAATATATTCCCACCACCATTACGAAAAGCACTAAAAATATAATTTTAGAGAGTATCATCTAAAGCCCTTTTTATGGAAATGAAGAATCTTGCAATGATATTATTAAACTATTGCTAATTTAGGAGGATTCTAATGTACAAAGGGAATGGTGGATTTGTCTAAGGTCACACGGCAAATAAAATTGTAGGTGTGCACTCACATTTTATTATCACAAACATGCTTTCTTATGTTATTTTTAGTAACAAATATAGCTATATCTAATATTTGAATTTCCCAATAAGATAAAATCATAATGAATGATGTGATCAATCAATGATGTGTCAAATACTTCATCTATAGCTTAACATGATTTTAATTTAGTCCTCAAAAATATATTTCCCATCTTGAATGGATAATATATGTATTTGAATATATATGTATATGGTCAAGAGAATTTATAGAAATATATCCTAAATTACTGGAAAGGAATAAAATAGGTCAAATGAATCACTATGAATGTAAACTTATAGATAGCCATGCACGTGCTATGGAGTAGACTTTCAGGATTGCTGCCACCATCTTCCTCAGCTGATATATCCCTGTCCTGTTTTATGTTTATTTTAAAGTGGTCACATAGAAAATATGCATTTTATATTTCCAAATTGAGAGTGCAGCTTTGAAAACATTGATATTGTTTCAAAAATAGTATTTTGAAGAGAATTTACAGAAGTTTGCCTAAAATATATCATTTTAGTTTTGACAACAGTAGATCACCAAAATACTTAGTAGTTAGAGAGAGCACTGTGTGAAAGGAATTTCTTTTTGTATTGTATGGATGTAGCAGCTGTCAACAAAAGACATATGGTCTATAGGAAAAGTTAGAATAGAAAGTTGGACCTCTGAAAGACAGAGAGTATTCTGGGAGAGTGCCAGGATGGTGATTCAGGCAAAGATTTGAAGAGGAGAGATGCAGGAGAGACACATTTTACCTGAGTAGAGGTAGCCAACCATGTGGCAGAACTTAGACTAAAACAAATGGTTACTTTAAATTATTGGCTATTCAGGGAATGAGCCTAGCTGTATGGCTTAGGTCTTTGAAAATATAATTTGAATCTCACGAGTCTTTATTCTGGGAGCTTGGATTTGGGAGGAAAAACATCCACCTAATACAATAGTGTTCTAAACTTTAAAGCTCTGTCCATTTTCCAACCATTGTTTACACTTAGTGACATTAACTCTTTACAGTATTGATGACAATAACTCAATTAACTAAATACATAACTAATGACAATTACAATAACTCATTACATACAAAATGGCAAAAAAAGGTGCAGCATCTTCTATATGTCAACCATGGGGAGGTTTTCTGATGTCTTAACATTAGGAAAAATTGCTCCAAATTATTTGCTTCCCCATCAGCTCTGAGTATCACAGATATGTGTACTTTCATTTCTAGCTTGGATTCTGGGAAACCAGGTTAACTTTTTGCTGATACCCCATACTCAACAACATCCTTCAGTAAGAGAAGTAGTTTTGTCTTCTCATCCTCTCCTGTGCTTCATTTGCATTTTATCATACACATTTTCTTTTATATCACCTCTATACTTACTACTTATTATATGTATTTGTGTAAATCGTCTTGAGAAATGTATGGAAATGCATAGCCATATTTCACTTATTTCTGTAATTTATTGTATTATCATGCATGTATTTGCATAAATATTTCAAAGTGATCAAACACATCAATTATTTTTAGAATTCATCGAAAACTTCTAACTATGTAGTGATTTCAAGGGACAATAGCATAGGTTCCTTTTTATTAAATAAAAAAAGGTATACGTTATTTTCCTCTGCCTTCTTTGCCATTTCTCACCTTATGTTTTCTGTTAATCACAATGATTTTGTGGCTTTTAAGGGCTTAGAACAACAGGCCTGAATATTGCACTTCTGTTGTTCCTTTTGTAGTGCTGGAGATTGAACTGAGGGCCTTAAGCATGCTACACAAGAACTCTACAATGTAAATAGGTCCAGTTATTTTCTGGATAAGAATATTTAGTGAGACAATTAATGTAGCGAAGATTGTGGTACCTTAAAGTATTTAGAATTAAAAATGAATTTTCCTACTTATTTTTATCTTTTTATGTTTGAAACATTACCTGGGACTGCAATGGAGGAACTGAAGCTCAGGTGGCAAAGTATACACTACACCAAAAGAGTAGGATAGGAAGTCAGGGTTTGTCTGGGCCAGGCTTGCTTATAGATCATGTCCTTGAGGAATCCCTAATAATTAGCTTTCACTTTCAAAAGTGACAATAAATTAAGGTGTTAATTTATAAATGTATATTTGGATCATAAATCATAGTATTAGTCATTTGTTTTTTAAAAGTATAATTTATGTTTTTCATTAAAATATAATTATATCACTTTTCCCTTCCCTTTCTGTCCACATCCCCAAACATGCCTACAACTCTCTCTTTCAAATTGATGGACTCATGTTCTTTTATTTTAGTCATTACATATATATGCACAAATGTATAAATATCAACTGCTGACTCCATTTTTGTTATTTTTGTGTAGAAGTATTTTTGCTAATCCTTTGAGAATTTCATATAATGTGCTTTGATTGTATTCAGCTCCCACTCTTAACTCCTTTCACAACCACTCCCTGACAAGCTTCCAATTTCAAATCATCTTATTTTCATTTTAAATCTATAGAGACCAATTTGTATTGGCCCTTCCTTGTTTTAGGTCTATCCACTGGAGCATGGTTGACCTACCAGAGCCATCCCCCTATAGAAAGTAGAGCTCTCTCCTCTAGGAATACATGAAATGTACACAACTCCTCATTCAAGGTGGGGCTGAAGATGAACTCCTTCTGCTTCTGTTCTAGAACGTTGACTGGCTTGGTCATAGGCAAGTCTTATGTAGTCAACCACAAGTACCATGGGTTCATGAGTGCAGTGGATCCCTTGTCATGTCCAGGAGATACTGTTCATCAGCTACATTTGATATTTTTGCAATTGAAATCCATGGCAGGTAGAGTAAGGAACAGGGGGAAAAAAGTAGACAAGAAAGATGGAAAATAGATTTGTCTTCCCAGTATTAAACTCTTCCAATTGTAAGCTTAGAATGTGGAGATGTGGAGAAAAGGCAGTTGCTCACTGAATTTAATAACAGGCACTCTTTTCATTTCATTCAACTTTGTGATGGAATTAATTCCTATTACCACCTGCTTCAATTCTTAATTGCAGATAACAGCAAATGTAGTAATGTCATTTTGTATTCACAAAGAGAGTAATGTATGATCCCTCTTTGCAGTGCTAAAAATATCATGTAGCTGATTACTAAGCATATTTTAAAAGAATAAAATTAAATCTTTTTAAATCAAAAGGCATGTTTATACCTTTCTACATTATTTACCATTTATTTCACTTACTATTAATTTAGCCTTTAAATTTTGATTCATTGTAGAAAAAAACTAATTAAACTATTTACCCAGTATTTATATTATCTTTGATTGATCGGCGGTGTAAATTGTTAACTTGCCATTATAAATGAATACACACACACACCGGGTGGATCTTAACAAGCCTAGGCCTGAGTTGAGCAATCCTAGCCTATCTAAGCTAGTTCATAATTCTATTACCCAAATATGACCCCATATATACATACTTCCCTTTGGACGATTATTCTCCACGTTAAGCTGATGTTCCAGGCCACGTGGAGAGATCTTCTTTAATCTACCCTATGGCATGTCTTCCTTGTTTACTCCTGGCTTCTTCTTTGGCGACCTCTTCCCCAGATGTTCTGTGTCTCCCTAAAAAGTCCACAAACTTTTGTACTGCCTACCTCTGTCTTTGCCCAATCTCCAGGCCTCAGCATTTATTTAACCAATCAGAGTGAAAGCAAGTAACATACAGCAAACAGCACCAATCAGCATTTACAATGCTTAACACCACCCCATCAATTCATTACTGGTATATTAAGATGGAAATTATAAATATTTTCTAAGTAGGCATATGTTAGAGAATAAAATTATAAAATATTTTGCTTTATCATTATATGAACACTTACATCCAGTATTCAATATTTTACTTATTTGAATTACTAATCTATTAACTTACTTTTATCTGTTTTCCACCTTCTGGAGTTATCACTTTATACTATATGATTAAGGAAAAGAAATAAAATTAAAAATAACTCTTTCTTTGATTTCTCAGGATAGAAACATGATTTTTATTTAATGAGAAGCAGTACATATCTTTACTAAAATTAAAAAACTTTTGCTAAATTATAAACAGAAAACAAAAAGTAGTAGGGAAGAGCAGAGCTTTGTGGTTCATTGGCTTATTGTAGCAATTATAGGTAAAAAATTATTATACTGGATTCTCCTTTCCAAATGCTTCTACCCTGTTCTTATGCACTGCTTGCAATCAAGGTCACCATTCACTAAATCACAATATCATTTTTGTAGAATTTAATGTTGACCTATCTCATGCCACTTAGACACCAAGACCCAGGGACAGTTGGGCTTATTTCAGAGATAAACCTAAGACTCAGAGAAAGTGAGGGCTTTGTAGTATCCATCAATATACTTATTAGATGTGATTGCATTCTGGAAGAACTTTTTTGAGTCACTGAGTTTCTAAAAGCGCAGGTAGAATTTGTCAAATGATAATCAGTGTTATGGAAAAAAAAACTAAGGCTGGAAATCTAAGTGAAGGACTAAATGAGAGAAAGAACAGAACTGTGATTCATAGGATTGTGGTAGGCGACCTGTTTTTGAGAGATTCGAGATGTGTCTGAAATAAGTGATAATTGAGACATGAAGAAGGAGGAAAAACAAAACAATACAGAAAAAGCACCCAACTAAATGCACCTTCTGAGACAGCAGAGAACAGGGAATGGAAAAGCCTTGCTACAAGTATGAACTTAACAAACTGGGGAAAGGGCAGGGATGGAGGACCAGTGGTAGGTCATATACTTTTGATGTAGAAAACAGGTGTTTTGTACAAAATCAGTGAGGCAGCTGTGGGTGACATCAGGGAAGTAATGCTTAGTTCTTTAAATCTTAGTGAGATGAAGAAAGGCCAGAATCTTGTCAAAGAAGTGACACAGCCCACTTTGTGATTGATGTATTTAAAGAAAACTTTACTAGATTGAGGTTGAGTGGGACTATATTGCAGTAAAACCCATCAAAAAAGAGTTCGTTGTGGCTTGTACTCTAGTGGTTAGTTGTAGAAGTGACAAGAAATAGTCATTTGGGGAGAACATTTTGGATATAGGAGCCTTACTGTTAGATAGGCAGTCTGTTTCCAGGTTCCTCATTTTTAGGTGAAAGGATTTTAAGACAGACATATTAAAAAACTAAAGGAAATTTTATTAGACATTGGGAATAGACAATTTTAATAACAGGACCTGCTAGAAGGAAGTAGTTAGGGAGAGGAAGAAGAGGGAAAGGTAGGCTTGCTGAGTTGAAACTCGAGGAGTGGACAGATTTATCATTCATTGTTGGCCAAGTCATTTTCAAGAAAAAGAAGAGATTGCATGATATGGAAACACTCAAATATTAAGCAGAACTCAGAGAATCCTCAAAAGAGGGGTAGGAAGATTGTAGTGCAAGAGTAGTTAAGGAAACCACAAGAACGTGGCCCACAGAATCAACTAAGCAGGGCTCAGAGGGGCTCACAGAGACTGAAACAAGAACCAGGGAGCCTGCATGGGTCTACACTAGGTCCTCTGCAAGTATGTTATGGTTGTGGACTTGGTGTTTTTGTGGATTTCTAGCAGTGAGAATAGGGGTGTATCTGACTCTTTTGCACTTTGTGGACCTTTTTCCTCCTACTAGGTTGCCTTGTCCACCCTTGATATGAGGGTGTGTGCCTAATCTTATTGTAACTTGTTATGTAATATTTGGCTGATATCCCATGGGGGACTGCTTGTTTCTGAAGGGAAATGGAGGAGTGGATCTGGGAAAGAGGAGGTTGGAGGGAGGGGCAAGGAGGAGAGGAGGAATGGGAAACTGTGGTCAGGATGTAATATATAAGAGAAGAATAAATTTTAAAAAGAGAAAGAAATACCTACTTCATTAAATAGTTTCTTAGCTCTCTAATGTTTTATATTTCATTCTCAAGGGTATCACATTTTTCCTTATCTTCTAGAGTTATAGTGGTCTTAAGATTATAAAACATAATTTCCTTTGTAATGTAGGAGGTTCCTGGACATCTCTGAACAAAGGGATAAATGTCTTTACATATAAAAAATAAAAAAATTGGCATTACAGCTACTGAGCATAACCAGTAACTTTCTGCTTGGATTTGAGGCACCCTCTGCAGGAAGGAATTCAGACTTTGCATTATAAACCAAGTCAAAATTAAGTACTTGGCAGCAGAGGTCACATGTTCTAATGGGGGAAGATAACCTTACTGCTTTTATAAATGGATACACATTGTTCATCAATCTTCTAAATATTTGTGATTGTGCTCCAAGATTACTAATGCTCCCATGTTTTGTCAGAGACTTTTCTTTCTGTATTTGGCAGAGACCCATAATTAATCAAAGTGCTGAGAGAGAATAAGTTCTGTTGAATGCTGTTCTGTTACAAAGCTTCTGCTGGGGAGACTCAATCTACACATTTGCTCACTCCAGATAGGGAGCCCACAACAGATCAAAGGACACATATTACCAAAGTCCAATTGGTAATGAACTGTAGAAAGGATCCCTGAAAGTATAGTCTTCCAAAGTCCAATTGGTGAACCCACAGTTTTATTGGGTTACTAAGAGGAATATTAGTGAGGAGTTACAGGAGCAGAAATGACTCAAAGACTACCCCAGCACTGGTGACATCTAACAAAAACTGGAATCTGGAACACATTTCACAGTCTGCAGAAAGCTCAACATCCACGTGACTTGGTTGCTCTAAATCTCTTTCAGGAAATACAGTTTGTTTCTGCTTCTTCCAGGCAGCTGATGTGGTCTGAGAGTCTTCTTTGCAACTTGGATTTCAGACAATGACTCTCAGCAAGCTGACTTGTTTATTCTGGGAGGGGGGAGGCTAGTGAGTTTGCTCAGTTTAAGGGATTTCCTGAAGCTGTTTTGAGTTGTGTAACCTTCCTGCTGAAGGAGGTTCTCTGAAGGACAGAATGTTTCAATTCCCTAGGAAACTATTATATGTTATATACACATATATACATATATATACTACATATACATCTTCTGTATATGTACATAATAGATAGTATATATACAAATATATATTATATACATATATGTATATCCCTTCTTTCCTTCAAAGAAAAAGGGGATATTTTGGAAGAGAGGCAGAAAGAACGTAAAAACTATAGGAAGGGACATACGTGTTGTGAAATACTATATTCCTGCCTTGACATGCCATTGCATGAATAAATTCACAGTAGCTCGGATTATTTGCATAAGACCTGAAGATGGTCAGATTGGCCATGTCAACATTCTGTCATGAAGCAGCTAATCCTTGCTGGAGGAGGGAGAAGAGTTATAAATAGGACCTCATTTAGGCTCCTATTTATAACTGTAGGCAACACAATTAAACTCTTGCTCAAAGACAAACAAATGCACAAATTAGAAATGGAAGCAGAATTAGGACTAGGTGGGAAGGGGAAGAGTATCATCAGTGTAGGAGTGGAATGGGAGAAAATACTGCACATGAATATTAGAAAAATATACCATATACATCTTTTAAATTGTCACATTAAAGTACAGTTTTATGTATAATTAATATACACTTTAAAAATTCTTTGGAAGGACAACAAGATGTCTCAGGGGATAAACACTTGATACCAAGCCTGACGGCCTATGTTGGATCCCTGGGATGTACATGCTTCAAGAGGAGAACAGATTACAGAAAACTGTTCTCTAACCACCACATATATGTTGTGGTATGTGTACACCCACGTATACACCCAGACACAGATACACACTAAAATGAATTAATGTAATTTAAAATATTTAAAAAGAGTTAACAAGAAATCTGGAACATTCTACCTTCCAGATGAGAAGATGAGAGAAAAAGTAGAAAAGTAGAATAAAAGACCAGAGGAAGCTGGAAGCTCTGAGAATGATTAATTTCAGTTCTCAACTTGACACAATCTACAGAAATCTGGGAAGAGAATCTCAGTGAGGAATTGTGTAGATCAGTGAGGTCTGTGGACAGATTTGTGAGGGATTTTCTTAGTTATGCTAATTGAAATGAGAAAACCTGCTCAGAGAGAGAAATTCCATTTCCTAAGTACGTGGATTTTGGGTTGTATGAAATGGAGAATGTAAGGTAATTATATTCATATATTTATTCATTTATTTATTTCTGCTCTTGATTGTGGATGTAATTTTCATTCTCTACATCTTCTACTAAAACATATAATTGTAATCCAAATAAACTCTCTTACCCTTAACTTGTCTATGTCATGGTATTTTATCACAGTAATTTGAAGCTAAGACATCAAATTAAGAGACTGTAAAGAAACCAGAGAAAGAACAGTTAAGGTAAAAGGCACACTCACAGGAGGGCAAACTACAGAACCTCAGTAGAGAAGGACATAGTCAGCTTGGTGAATCTCTGAATGCTGTGAAGTGTTGCAAAGATACAGTTAAATAACACTGCCAAAAATAGCATTTTCAAAAAATACAATAGCATATTTTGTTGAAATGGTGATGCTCAAGATGATTTGGGATGTTTCAAGGAAAAGCAATAAGTTGTATTGTTAGCACTGTGTAGTATGTTACCAGTAGTGGCATAAAAGAGATCTGTTTCTTGATATCAAAATGAATAGTCAGGCATGGCCTGTTTATAATGTACCACACATTGTTTGTTTGTTTGTTTGTTTTTCTGATGTCTCTTTTAAGCTCACATGGTTGTTAACACATGTTAACACAATTAACTTCTTTGTGGTTGTGGGACTAAATTCCTAGAACTATGTGTCATTGATCATGTTCAAACCCATCAATAGAGACCCTTCATCCTTTCAATTCTCTCGTATACTGTAAAATTCGAATTTCCTTTATAGTCAGCATCTGCAATAAATGTTGTATTTGAAGAGTTCATGTACTTAGTTCTGGACCTTATTTGTTTTGTAAGATATGTTGTGTAACGTAACTTCCCCCTCAGAAACAAATCTATTCCATCAGTAGTTGCAGAGTTTATGGAGGTTGTGGTGGAGGCACACCTTGTGTATCTTCATGCTAACACACTGAATTAAAATATAGATGCACTCCCTGTTTTACTTTTCTAATAATGTCTCTCTGTGTGGTGTGTGTGTGTGTGTGTGTGTGTGTGTGTGTGTGTGTGTGTGTGTGT
>CAJQZJ010000315.1:1533106-1544979 GCA_907164525.1 Lophiomys imhausi | reverse complement strand
AGACAGCTAGAGTCTCATAGTTAAATTTTGAGTTGTTTAGGAATCAAGAGGGTGTTATAGATCTAAGAAGATACTCTTAAAAGTGTATTGCAAGTTAATATGAATGTTGAGTCAGATATAGACCTTTAAACTCATGGAGATGGTTAGATAGTAGAATGTTAAAGTCAGGGGCCAAATATGTGTAAACTGGACATTGGGAAGGTATAGTGGGCCATTTAACTCTCATAAATGTGGCATATTTATATCTGTTGTTTTGTATAGTATTTACTGTTATAAGAGAAGGAACCATCTTTTGGACTGAAAGGGGAAACTTCTGAGGGGAAGAGGGTGGAAGGGCAGGATAGGAAGGGGGAATAGGGAAGGGTTTTTGACTGAGATGTAACTTGAAGAAAAAAAATAAAGTATTTAAAAAAAATTTACAAAACATACTGACCATTAAAATAAACGACTGAGTAGAAAAATTCCAAAAAAAAAAAAGATTAACTCTTTTAAAGGTATTGTACCTAACTAATGCTTAAAAATGAAATGTGAAGTTTAGAGTTGTTCAAGAATTATGAGGGTGTTCTGGATCTGAGAAGATGTTTTTAAAATTGTGATGCAAGTTAGTATGGAAGCTGAGATGGATATAGAACTTTAAACTCATGGTGATGGTTACATAGTAGAATGTTAAAGTCAGTTGCCAAATAGGTATGGAGGGGACATTAAGAATGTATGCCAAGCCTAGAATTCTCATAATTGTGGTCTAATAGTTTCTGTTGTTTTGTATTGTATTTGTTGTTATAAGAGAAGGAACCATTTGTTGGACTGAAAGGGGTAGCTTTGGAGGGGAGATACACTTTTAACTAAAAAAAAGAAAGTGGATGGGGGGGGTTGAGGGAGAGGGAGAAGAGAGTGGGAGGGTGGGACCAGAGGGGGGAGTAGGTAGGGGATTGTAATTGAGATGTAACTTGAAGAAATAAAAAAATAAATAAGTAAATTAAAAAAAAAACAAAACAAAACACCAAGGAATACTATGTAATAAATCATGGGGAAAAAAAGCATGGTTCTGTTACAGAAACAGACCAGTTGATCGATGGAATCGAATTGAAGACCCAGAAATAAACCCACACACCTATAGTCACTTAAGTTTTGAAAAAAAAAAAAAAAAAGCCAAAACCATACAATGGAAAAAGGAAAGCATCTTCAACAAATGATGCTGGTCTAACTGGATGTCAACATATAAAAGAATGGAAATAGACCCATATTTATCACCTTTCACAGAACTTAAGCCCAAGTGGATCAAACACCTTAATATGAAGCCCAACACACTGAAACTAATAGAAGAGAAAGTGGGGAAAAGCCTAGAACTCATTGGCACAGGTAAAAACTTCCTGAAGAGAACACCAATAGCTCAGGCTCTAAGACCAACAATCAATAAATGGGACCTCAAGAAACTGAAAAGCTTTTTTAAGGCAAAAGAGACTGTCACTAGAACAAAATGTCAACCTACAGATTGGGAAATGATCTTCACCAACCCCACATCTGACAGAGGGCCAATATCCAAAATTCATAAGTAACTCAAGAAATTAAGCATCAAGGAAACTAATAACCCAATCAAAAAATGGGGTACAGAGCTAAACCAAAAATTCACAAAAGAGGAATCTCTAATGGCTGAGTGACACTTGAAGAAGAGAAATGTAACTCAAGATGACTCTGAGATTCCATCTCACACCTCTCAGAATGGCTAAGATCAAAAGCTCAAATGACAGCACATGCTGGCAAGGGTGTGGAGAAAGGGGAACACTCCTCCATTGCTGGTGGAAGTGCAAACTTGTACAACCTCTATGGAAATCATTGTAGTGATATCTTAGAAAACTTAGAATAGTTCTACCTCAAGACCCAGCCATACCACTCCCGGATATACATCCAAACAATTCCTCTCCAGTATACAAGGACATCTACTCAACTATGTTCATAGCAGCTTTTTTTTTTTTTTTTTTTTTGGTAATAGCTAGAAACTAGGAACAACCCAGATGTCCCTCAACTGATGAATGGATAAAAAAGCTGTTGTACATTTACACATTTACTACTCAGCCATCAGAAACAAGGAAATCGTGTAATTTACTGCCAAATGGATGGAACTAGAGAAGCTCATCCTGAGTGAGCTCATCCAGACCCAGAAGGATGCACATGGCATCTATTCACTTATAACTGGATTTTAGCCATATAGTACAATATAACTATTCTACAACCAACAGACTGAAAGGAAATGGAACATAGACTTCATTCCTTCTTAGTGGGACATTTTACCCTAGTGGTGCTGCCATGTAGACCCCCAGCACAAGAGGAAGCTCTTAGCCCTCATATGACTGCTGAACTGAAAGGGGCTGATATGTAGAGCACCCCAAACCAGAGGAGTAGTATATAGGTTGGAGAAGGGGGAGAGGGTGGGAAGGTGAGAAGGTGGGCTCAGGAGGGGTTCAGGGAGGGGACTGTGATGTAGATATAAATTGAAATAATAAATAAACATTAATAAAAAGGGAAAAATACAACACGTTATTGGCATTTTTCTCTCATTTCAAAAGATAAAATCTGGGTGAAGACTTAGAATATAAAAAAATTATATGATTGTTCTTCCATATGAAATAGCTGCTGTTATTTCTTAAGTGTAACTAAATGGTGAACTTGTTTTGAAAGTCATTCAGAATCTTTATTTTCAATCTTGCCTTGGGGAATCATGCCATGGTAAAGTGATACACAGGATGAAAAAGAAAGTGTACCATCTCATATTTTGCATTCTTATTCAAATTCAGCATAATTTCCAAATAGGATACAATATTTTTTCTGTATAAAACACAAGCTTAGATACAATTTGACAAACAATTATGTTTGAGGGCTTTTGTATGTAAATAGTTAGTGATATTTTTATTGATTAAGGCCATCAAGAATACACAAATTAAATTGTTCAACCATGATGAATATCGCAGAAACACACATCATTTCTTATTTTTTGACCGATACTTAACTTTCATTTTCATTGCATATCATATAAATAAAATAATTTTTGAGTAGCTATTTCAAATAAAAATAAACAAAGAAAGTTTAAAGAAGGTGTTTGTACCACTGAGTTTGTTTCATGAAGATCTGGAATCTTCAATGGAAAATAGAATGGGTCACTAGGCCCTTGGAACTTCTAGTACAATCACATTTTACCCTAGCACATGCTTCCCTCAGTGAATAAACATGTTTTAGTTAAATAATAAGTTATTATTTATTTCCATGAACCTCCCATATACTCATGACAGGTGTCATCAATCTTTAATAAAATGTCATTTAGAGAAAGATTAATATATTATATCTTCTTTGTAGAATTTTAGGAGAAAAACATAGTTGTGCTGTCTTTTGCTTTTGAAGTGGTCACTTAATGTAAATTTACCTCTTAATTTAAAAGCAATTGTGGGAAGTTGGAGTTAATTTTTGGTGGGATAATTACTATTATCCATGATTAGGAAGTAATGTTGTGATATAGCGTAATATAATTGTGTGTTCTTTTTGTCCCACCACCATGGTTGTTCTCTTAGTTTTAAAACAGGAATACTTACAAACCATGGGGATGTGAACATGATACAAAGTTTGAGTTTTGCAAAAATTGCCCCAGCACCTGTTTTAGGCTTTCTGTACTGCCAAGTGTCAATACCCCTGACCTTATGTCTTATACAGCAAGCATCTTCCTATGTTATTCAAGAAGATAAATTCCTGTTCCTTTTAATGGAGCGATTTGAATAAGATAAACAAAATTATAAAACTTTGTTTTATACATGTCTACTATCTTTTGACCCCTATTTAGTTTGAAATGGATGCTTTTATGCTTACATCTCTGTAAGAATAAAAAAATGAATTTTTTTAATGTTTATTTATTACTTCAAGTTACATCTCCATCACAGCCCTCTCCCTCCACCCCTCCCAGCCCCATCCTCCCACCCTCTCACCCTTCCCCCCAATGTAAAATTCTTTTTTTTTTCAGTACAACAAATGGTTCTTTCTCTTATAACAATAAATACAGTACAAAACAACTGAAATAAATAGGCCACAATTCTGAGAGTTATATGGCTTAGCATACATTCTCAATGTCCAGTCCGTATGTATTTGGCTCTTCCTCTGGAAGAGCACTCGGTGTTCTTTAACCACTGAGC
This sequence comes from Lophiomys imhausi, assembly GCA_907164525.1. NCBI lineage: Eukaryota > Metazoa > Chordata > Mammalia > Rodentia > Muridae > Lophiomys > Lophiomys imhausi. Next base: position 1,540,807 of record CAJQZJ010000315.1, on the reverse strand, counting down.
TATCTCTACAGCCCTCTTTTATTTTTATGATGACATTAGTCATTTGATTTGGGGGCCCACTCTGATCCAGTATGATCTTATTTTAGTTTAGTTACATCTGCTGTATCCTGTGTTTAATAAGAAAGGTTACTTTCTGTGGTGCTTGGTGGGCATGAATTTTATAAGACACTTATCTTTCTGTGGTGCGTGGTGCAAATAAATGTTAAAAGATACTATTATACTTCCTGGGTATCCCAGCAGCCCATTGATGAGCCAGTAATTTCTTTAACCTTTCTGTCAATTAAGTAAAAGGTACAAGTTAAAGATGTCTTTGATTTAGAGTATTGCTAAATGATCATTATTTCATATAAATCCAGTGACTTCTAGTTGGATTTCTAACACTGTCCCTTCCCATCAAGGGAATATATCAGCGTCTTCTATACTCCCTCATCCTCACCCATGACTTAGACAACATTTCCAAACCATTGTTTTGCTGTCATTTTTTTTCTTTCTAAACGTGCTATGTGCACATCAGCATTGATTAACTCTGACACTCTGACTCAGTGAATCTATATTTCCCCTATACTCAAGGACTATATGGTGCCTCTGAACTAAGTGGAGATTTGACAGGACCTTATACGTTAAAGACTGACATGAATCTCTAGTCTGGCAACATTCAAGCACAGTTACTACTTTAGGATGTCTTTTATTGTATACTTCTTAATTCTCATTCCTCTTTCAGTATGTAAGTTTACTTATTCATTTACTGGTGTACTTACCTTTCAATTCTAGAATCTACGATCATTGCTTGAGGAAAAATAAACCTCCTTTACCTGTACTATTGAGATTCTTAAGCATATATTTAAGCATTTAATATATTAAAGCTACCATAAAAGCATAAAGATCAATTTTAATGAAGTATCAGCACCTACTCCCTTCTCTGTTTATACTCTTTTTAAATCTGGTTAATCTTCCCTTGTGAAAAAAAAAAGAAGTAAAATTGTTTTGTATAGAGTCTGTAATTACAGAAGAAAGTCATTTCTATAACTGCAAAATTCAATGTAGTAGAAAATTTTGTTTAGGGGTTGAAATATTCATACAAGAAGGCTTCTAAAAATGTTGGTTTGTGCATGTATAGTATAAACATATTAGAAAATTATAAGAAAATATTTAATAAAATGCAAGTGCTATGGGAGTTTCTTACAGTTTTTAAGAATATGCTAAATTCTGGTTCCTAACTTTGCACAGAACAGGTAGCTAACGTAATAATTCAGCTGTTTTATATTTTATGCTAAATGTTACTGAGTAATATTTGACAATGGGTAACAACCAATTAAACATTTTAGTATTAGATTTTCAGCTCCATTTATCAATTTTGCTGCTGTGTAGATTTTCAGATTGTACTGAGGTTTTAATTTTTTATGTATGTTTTAATTCTCTGAAGAAAGTACACATCCTTCAGTTCCTGAAAGAAATCCAGTAGGGCACACGATTTGGGGTGGAAATACACAGCAGAGTTCCCATTTGAAAACAAAACAAAAACAAAAATCTTTGATTTTTAAGGAAATTACTTAACCTCTAAAGATTCTTTTTCTTAAGCATAAATGTAATATTTATTTACCTTCTGTATTTCTATGTGATTAGCTGCAATAGAGAGAAGGCACCTAGGACTCTAATCTCCTAAACTTCAAGTAGTAGCATAAGATAAATACAGCTGTCATGTAGAAATGATCTCAGGAAGAGAATGTAAAATAGTGTAAAACCTGATGTTGACAGGAAAGTTCATATATATCAATTTATTACCAACTATTGAACCACTGAACTCTAGAATTTCAAACAAACATCAGTTAATTGAGTAGTAACTTATTTATTTCAGAAAGTGGCCATGGAAAAATATGTACTTGTTATCATTTTATAGCTAAAGAGAAGAAAGTTTGAGAAGAAACATGGCTAAAGAAAAAAATAATTAGCCATGACTTTTAAGGCAATAAAAATGTCACTATTCCCCAGGAGCAAGAATTGGCTTGAAATTGTATACAATTTCCTCTGCAAATCCTACTAATAATATCAGTTGCCTTAAACTGTTAAATTTAGATTTGTCTATGAGAGTTGCTACAAATCAGAAAACTCTTCAACTTTCTTTGAAAACTCTTTGTAAAGCATAAAAATTATACTTCTCTTAAGTAAATAAATTTTGTCTCCACAGAATTATTTCAAATATTTTGCTGGGTTTATGTGCCTAGTAAAATATAATTGATAAAAATTCTTCTGTCCTCAAACAAGAAATCTTTAATTATTCCCTGTTAGAATTTTCTTTTATGGAATTTTATTATCTGGATATATCCAACTTTTAAATGATGTCTATTAAGATATTTCTTTTATACAAAATAGTTTTATGTATTATTTTAACACCTACTTACCCATCAAAAAAGAATCAAAGCCATTTAAGATTATCATTAAAGTGCTCATCTTAAAATATGACTAATTAGTTTAGCATTGTGTTTCAGGGTTTCCTTTAAATGACTTTGGAAAAGACCTTAATTGTACAATTTCCACCTAAATGAACTGTGCAAATAGCGTGGGACTGGCAGTGGGTATAATAAAATCATTTCCTGGTTAATTTGACCTCAAGATTGATAAAGAGGAGGAAGCATGTTTTCTTTTTTTATCCCCTGTCACCAGCACTGCAATTACATTTTGAAGTAATTTCTTACAAACGCTGTTATTGCTTAGCTTTTGGAAGACAGTTTAATTGTGGACTTGAATCCTGTGAAACTGTCAGATGACAGGTACCAAGTTTCTCAGTGAAGAGTGAAACCAGACTCAACTAATCTTAACCTCTCTTTCTTGCCACAATAAAACAAGTGATCTGGTGCTGTTCTGGAGAGGACTGAAGGAAAACAGGCAGAGGTTCCCAGAGTCCCTCATCTCTTTTCCAGTTGTCCATGATGAGAGTCTCTAGTCCCTGCTAGGCTTCTCCTAAAAGACTCTGTAAGGTGAAAACAAACCCTTAGATCCGAGACATTCTATTCTTTAGACCTGATAACCTGATAATTTTCTAAGCTGCTGGTAGAATTATGCCTTTACACTCGCAGTTTTCTGCCATAGTCACGGGGTCACATCTCCTTAAAATGTATAATTAATCAGAGAAACCTCTAGAGACAGAAAGGATGAGGATAAGTTCACAGTCATCAGAGTGTTCATAGTGTAGGCTAACACACTTGGCTCAGCCCTGGCCACACATCTGGAGAACTTAGGGGAATTAAGTGGCAGAGTTTAGAGACCACTTGTTCCATTTCTTCATTTATGTCCTTGAATTTACTTCATAAATATACACATAGAATCTAGTCTTGTCCTCTAGAGAACGTTCTTTCAGCAGAGACAATGGTGGTAACCGTGAAAGGGAAAGAAACTCAGGTAGAGACACATAGTAAACATATTAAGATCTTTATTCTTTTTTTTCTATAAAGTTTTTCTACTATGTCAGAAGTGATTATAGGTTTGGGACCCATGTTTACACGGATTCGAATTTTTTTTTTTTTTTTTTTTGCTAGATGGGTAACAAAACTTCCGTTTTTATTCTTGCTTTATGTAAATTACTACACTGCATTCTCATAGAATCCTGTGATAATCATTTACACACAAGACCAGTTAATATTATAAACTCTGTAGGACAGTACTATGGAAATGGTTTAACCTCTCTGATCTTACTATCTAGATAATAAAGGCAATGATATGGCAATTCATTTAGTACTCAATAAAGACTTCACAAATGTTTTCAAATATCATTGCAAACAAGAACAAGATTAGCTCATGTAACAAAGGTAGAAGGATAAAGTTCTTGTTTCAGAAAATGTTCTCAGGAGAGGAACCTAACTGTGACTTACAAGAAGTGCATGACTGTCAGATGAGAGCAGTGGGCTGTCACTCACTGTCCATGTGATAATTTTCTACCCAGCCTTGCTTGGACACACAAAGCTACTATTCTATTGTGCGGCTGTGACCTTTGGAGAAAGGAAAGCAATACAATCCCATTAAACCCCAAAGACTGAAATAAAACAGATGTAAGATGTACCTTGTTTCCTGAAATAACATATAAAGGAACTGTATTTTACCTGTCTTTTCACATGAGAAATTGATCATTCTAGTTTGAGCTTGAAACAATTGGAAATTTTATTGAATCACTTTTCTGTTCTAAGGCTCCACTGAAAATACTATAAAAAGATATAATCACTTTCAAGACAGAATTTCAGTGTTTGAAGTTTAATTGTACCTAGTATTTTCTTACATTGTATCATGTTCTGCTTATTTCTTATACTTTTGCCTTGAAGAGAGGTCAACTGGCAATCTACTATCTTAAGCAATCATTGAACACCCGTCTAATATTTTATTAAATTGTTAAAGATATGATTATTTTGTATCACTCTCCACTGAAAGGAACAAGTTTCTGGCCTCCATGAGTCAGTAAGAATTATCTAAGTTACTCATTTTGTTACTTCTATAGTAGCTTCCTTCTTAAGGCAGTCAATGTGGTTGTGATTCAAAGCCTACACATGCACTTATGAGGACATTTGTACTTCCTGCACTACCATTGCTAGGACTAAACTCGGGATCTCTCTCAGTCATACTGCATCTCTTAAGAGACCCAAGAACTGACTACCTCTATCTAGGAGCTGTCTACCTTTCTGATAAATGGTTACATTGTTTTCTGCTTTGGTTTCTCCTAAGACATACTTCTTTGAATGTCTAAATGATCTTCCCTCTAGATTACCAACTCTGTTGCCATATATGATGGACATACATCCACCAAACCATTTCTTTATTGTGATGGGTTACACTTCAGCTGATACCATTGGCTTTTTATTAATTATTGAGTTCAGCACTATATAATCTAGTGACCTGATCTTTTAATTTTTTAAATTTTTATTACTTCAGGTTACATCTACATCACAGTGCCCTCTTTCCACACCTCCCAGTCCTGCCTTCCCACCCTCTACCCCTCTCCCTTCCATCCCACTCCTCCACAGTGGAGTGTCCCTACATATCAGTCCCCTGCCCCAGTTCAGCAGCTCAGAGGACCAAGAGCTGCCTTATACACTGGAGACCTACAAGGCAGCACCACTATGGCAAAGTGTCTCATTGACAGGTAACAAAGTCTATGTTCCTGTTCCCTTTGGTTCATTGGTTGTAGTATAGATATCCTGTATTATATGGCTAAAATCTGATTATAAGTGAATAGATGCCATGTGTATCCTTCTGAGTCTGGGTAGCTCACTCAGGATGAGGTTCTCTAGTGCCATCCATTAGGCTGCAAATTGCATGATATCTTGTTTCTGATGGCTGAGTAGTATTCCATTGTGTAGATGTACTACATTTTTTTTTATCCATTCCTCTGTTGAGGGACATCTGGGTTGTTTCCAGTTTCTAGCCATTACACATAAGTCTGTTATGAACATAAATAAGGAAATATCCTTGTGGTTTGGTGAGGAATCATTTGGCTATATACCCAGAAGTGGTATGGCTGCATCTTGAGGTAGAGGTATTCCAAGATTTCTATGATATCGCCAGAATGATTTCCATAGTTGTGTGAAAGCTTGCACTCCCACCAGCAATGGAGGAGTGTTCCCCTTTCTCCACAATCTCACCAGCATGTGCTGTCATTTGAGTTTTTGATCTTTGCCATTCTGACATGTGTGAGATAGAATCTCAGATTGTCTTGAGTTGCATTTCTCTGATGATTAAGGACTATGAGTAACTCTTCAAGTGTCTCTCAGCCATTAGGTGTTCTTCCTTTGTGAATTCTGTGTTTAGCTTTGTTCTCCATTTTTTGATTGGATAATTTAGTTTCTTGGCATTTAATTTCTTGAGTTCTTTGTAAATTTTGGATATTAGCCTTCAGCCAGATGTGGGGTAGGTAGAGGTCTTTTCCCAATCTGTAGGTTGCTGTTTTTTTCAAATGACAGTGTCTTTTGCCTTACAGAAGCTTTTCAGGTCCATGAGGTCCCACTTATTGATTGTTGGTCTTAGATCCTGAGGTGTTGGTGTTCTTCTGTTCAGGAAGTTGTCACCTGTGCCGATGAGTTTGAGGCTTTTCCCCACTTTCTCTTCTATCAGATTTAGTGTGTCAGGGTGTATGTTAAGGTCTTTGATCCACTTAGACTTAAGTTTTGTGCAAGGTGATATGTATGGGTCTAATTTCATTCTTTTACATGTTGATATCCAGTTACACCAACACCATTTGTTGAAGATGCTGTCCTTTTTTCATTGTACAGTTTTGGTGACCCCAAAAATTCCACTAGAGAACTAATAAAACTGATGAACAGCTTCAGCAAGGTGGCTGCATACAAAATTAACTGGAAAAAGTCAGAAGCCCTTCTTGATACAAAAGATAAAGGACCTGAGAAAGAAATTAGGGAAACAACACTCTTTACAATAGCCACAAACAATATAAAGTACCTGGGGATAACTCTAACCAAGCAAGTGAAAGACCTGTATGACAAGAACTTCACATCTTTGAAGAAAGAAATTGAAGAGGACATCAGAAGATGGAAAGATCTCTCATGCTCATAGATAGGTAGTATCAACATAATAAAAATGGTCATCCTACCAAAAGCAATATACAGATTCAATGCAAATTCCAATCAAAATACCAATATAATTCTTTACAGACCTGGAAAAAACAACTCTTAGCTTAATATGAAATAACAAAAAAAACCAGAATAGCTAAATCTATCTTGCACAATTAAAAAAAAAAAAAACCATCAGGAGGTATCAGCCTCCCAGATTTCAAGCTGTACTGCAGAGCAATAGTAATAAAAACAGCATGGTACTGGTATAGAAACAGACCAGTTGATCAATAGAATCAAATTGAAGACCCAGAAAAGAACCTATACAACTATGATCACTTAATTTTGACAAAGAAGCCAAAACCATACAATGATCTTTTAATTTAAAAACCCAACTTTTTATTATTTTTTAAGACATGTATTCAATGCTCAGGTTTGGGATTTTGTATAGGCTTGACTTTAAATTATTTGCACATGCTAAATAATATTCAGAGTGTCCAAAAGGTATAATAAGATACCGATAGCATATACAGATTTTCATCATGTTGGAAATAACAACAATTTTGACAGTTCTAAGATTGTCTGGTAACATTTGTTATCCCTGTATCTCAAAAAGTAACATTCTAGAAGTGAAACACTCAGAAACTGGTTTATTTCATTGTTTTTTATAATTCTAAAATGCACCACTGTTGGTGAATAAGCATACTTTGTTTTTAAAAGTTTAAAAATAGTAAAAGAAGACATTTAAAAGTATTATCAATGAATACATTTGTGTTACAAATATTTAGGTCAGGTCATTTGATTTACTCAAAAATTTCAGTATAAGGTTGAAGAGATGATTCAATAGGTAAAATATTTGCCATGACGGGGTGGGGAATCCACATTTGTATCCTCAGATGTGAACACGTAGGTCTGGATTCTATACCTTTCACAGCAAGATAGCAAATGTGCTAAGGAGACTCGAGAGAAGCTTGTATATCAGCTCACTTACTGTACTTGTTTGTGAACAGCCAGGAACATTTTTTCAAATCAAGTAGAAGGTGAAAACCAAAACCCAAGGTGGTTCTTTAACAACCCCCAATTGTGTGCAATGAGATACGTTCACCATAACACACACACACACACACACACACACACACACACACACACACACACA
>CAJQZJ010000315.1:1467841-1533096 GCA_907164525.1 Lophiomys imhausi | reverse complement strand
ACACACACACACACACACACACACACACACACACACACACACACACAGAGAGAGAGAGAGAGAGAGAGAGAGAAAGTCAAGAGTAAAGTATTTCAACATTTTGCTTTTACAGTCATAGTAAAATCTAAAACTGACTTGTCTAATCTTTCAAATCTTTTTATACAACTGTGGTATAAAATGAACCACCCTAGGGTTAGTGTCATAAAATAATAAAACCTATTCTTGGATCAGAAATTCAAGCATGACAAAATGAGTTGATTTGTTTCTGTCACCATGCTAGGCCTCAGCTGAAAATTTAGTATTTAGGGACTCTCCAGATGACTCAAACCAGCTTGAACTACTTTTACTCCCATTTCTAGTGCCTGATACAGGGTCACTCAAAACTTAAGCTTGGCTTGACTTTCCAGTCAGAGACCTTACACATGAGCTTCCAGTGTTACTTTGCTTCCCTGCTGAATGATGGCTAGTTCCTGAGAGAAACTTATACAAAATGAAGCATCTGTGAAGTGAGCACAGCACAGACTCAGGTATGCGTGATGATGGAGCTGAATATCTCTATAAGAGCCCTGGAAGTCAGAATATCACTTGCTTCATACTTGTGGTCACAAAGATGTGTGCTTCTCCCGAATGGAAAGGTACAGAGACAACACTCCTATCTGGGTACAGTATCAACTAAACTGAAGACATTGTTTATAATTTCCCTATGTCTATTATGCTTACAAAGTATTTATCTTTGTGGCATATGGAAAATCTATTAAGATTCCCCAAGGACTCACAAAAGTCTCATTCTGCTTTGGCATCAGACTCAAGCTTGAAGTTCAGAGTCTGGTTATTAAAGGTATTAAAGGTATTCAGAGTCTGGTTATTAAAGGTAGATTAGGGAATTGATAAGGTACTTCCCGGTCTGCTTCCTAGGTGCAGTTTCCTATTATTTGCTCCAATAAATGTGGATAAGCAGTTCATAAGATCTGTTATGGAAATTCTATTTTAAAAGATCAAAGAAGGGGAGCAATTAGCAAAAACATTCAGTAGCTTTTAAAATCCAATCAAGGATTATTTGACAAGTTTTTGCTTATGAACCTTTCCATTTTCTGGGTGCATTTTTTTCAAATATTTCGTTGCTATATGTAACATACTAATTCTCTTCTAACTTACTGTTTTTTTCTTGATTTTTAGATATATATTTCTATCAATTGATAAACCCAAAGTCTTCTTCCTTTTTTACTTCCTGATTAGTTCATTACAGATGGCACATATTTCCGTGACAGATTATGTGGACTCCAGTATATATTGATTTGTAACCCATTCTATCACACAAAGTAATGCCTGATCATCTCTTGGAAATGATGATTTCATCCCTGCCTCAGGTTCTGTTGCACCTGCAGTGAGCCTATATTCTTTATAGCTTCATTCTTTATTGGAGAATCTATGCACAGTAGACTTTTTGAAATCCTTAGAAGGCCTTTAGTGTTTCATATAGCCCATCATGATTTTTCAAAAGGACCTTATAGTGTTTACTTATTTAATCATTAAAACCTTTTCTTATGTTGTGGGAAGTTTTAAACCCACAACTCCTGGATTTCTGAGGTTTCTTTGAAGTTGTGCTTGAAAATTGAATGTTTCTTTCCTTCGCTCTCTGAATGGACTCTTCTATGGACTGAATGTTTGTGTCCCTCAAATCTTAATATGGGCGTTAAATTCCATATTGTACTGTGATATTATACTCTTATGAGCAGGATCATACAGGATGCAACTAGGTCATGAGGGTGAAGAATTACAGAGAGATACCTGTGCTGATAGGAAGAGAGATTTAATTTTTTTTTCTTTGCTCTCAGCAACACCAATATACAAAGAGATATTTTGAAGTCAAGTAAGCAAGTTCTCACCACTCACAGTATCTGCACCTTGATCTTGGACTTCCAAGTCACTGAAACTGGGAGAAATAATATTGTTCTTCAGGCACATCATCAACTACATTTCTGTGATATATAACTGATAGTGATAACTGATAATTAATTATAGCTCAACACACAAACACACACACACAAGAAATGACCATAAATCTCTGTGGATAGAGACTCATTTCATTAAGAAACTTTAATCTATTTATTAGTTTGTTTACAGTAGGGAGATTTTCTACTCTCCATGATGTTAGAGATGATGGAAGTTTTCCATACCTTTCTGTAACTGTATAACAGTTATCTTTCAATATCTAGTAATTCCTTCCTTCCTTAAGTTACTACTGACAGCTTTCTCAAGGCCTATGTACTTTGCCATACTATTTCCTCAAGTCCATTTTGAATTCCATTGGCACCTAATTGTTAGGCCAATACCAATGCTTTAAGGTTTATTAGGGCAACAACACTCTACTTTGAGTGCCATATTCTCTTCAAAGGAGATTACCCTAAATATCAGTGATGTAAAATTAACCATTTTGTTATTCTCAATGTGTTAATGCAGGAATTTAAGTAGGACACAGAAGGAAGATTTATTCCACTAGTATAAATTTGGTACATCATCTTAAGCAACTGAAATAATTCAATATGATTTGAGCAGCTATGTGCTAGAATCACACAGATGCTTGTTTGATTGTATATCTAACATATTGGTTGAATTGACCCAAAGCCTGAGGTTTGCAAGACTGAAAATAAGATAATTTTTCTGTGGCATCTCTCTCAGTGGAGGATGAATAGAATCAAAAGTTGTATCGAGTAAACATCCAAAATTTTGAAAAGGAAGAAGTAATCTGTCACGACTTTTAGAACTTACTTTTATCAATAATCTAATAACATTTGCAATGGCTTTTGGTTATTATTGTAGCAATTTTGTTCTCTATTCATTTTAATTGAAAATTTTGTAAGAAGAAATGAGTTAGGTGTATCTGTTGGTAGCAATGTAGATACCATGATTATAAGGTTTTTTAAAAGAACATTTAAAAAAAAACAATTTCTTGCATAGTCTAGTTTTGTGGTTGTGCCTTGAAAATAATAGACTTTATGTAACTAGAAAAATACTAATGTTATTTAGACCAATCATATTAATTGCTGGAATTCTCAAAATTGCTAAGATTGACTAATAGAATGTTTGAATATAATAGTTTATCACTGAGTGAAAATTATACTTTATGTTTATAGATTAGACTTAATGGGATTTCAAGACCTTTCACCTGACATTTTCTAATAGGTAATTATCCTGAAATATATACCTATGTACCTTCTTTCCTCAAAATGTATTTCGTAGCTGCTGACCTTAAATTTGATGGGTCCAGACATCAGTCATAAATTACATTGATTGTATGGAAACTGTCTCAGATTTTGTTTGTAAATTCATCTACATTAGGAAAATCAGGTTCCTGAGATGGTATTTTCAGATTTCATTTACATTGCCTAGATTAGTGAGTGAAATCTCATTAGCCATATTGTCCACTTACATTCTTTTTAATAAAATACATAATTTTATTCTTCCAACATTTACTAGTAGGTATTTTCATATTGGAATGACTTTACAATGGTTGAAATATTTTCAGTGAGTTTTGTAAAGGTTTCTTATTCCTACAGAAATAAGGATGGTAGAAATATTTGTTCTCTCAGGCCAAGTGATGGATCAGCCACTCTTCTGGGACACTCTAAGTGATTAGGTCTCAAGATGGAAAAGGTGTTTCTGAAACTGATCACCCTTCATTCTATCAGTCTCTTTTCCTGAGTTTTGAAATTTTTATCAGTTCACTATTATCTTACTCATTCATGTGAGTTAACTTTATAACCCTACTTATGAAATTTTAGCTTCCTGAAAACAAAGTTATTTCTTAATATTTTAGCTATCCTTACACATATTTATCTTGATTTCCACACTTAAAATAAAATTATTGATAAATTACACATAAGTCTACATTATCTAAATTGTTCCTTATTTTTATTGTGTGGCTATTATCTCTATACCTATATATTTATTTTAATTGTAGCATTCATTTATCTTCTGATAGCAAAGCAACAAGAGCTATTTATTAGAGGGTTGAGCAGAAGAGCTATTAGTATGAGGAGGCTTTGGCCCTCATATGACTGCTGAACTGGGGCGGGGGACTGTTATGTAGGGACTCTCCACTCAAGAGGAATGGGATGGAAGGGATAGGGGGTAGAGGGTGGGAAGGTGGGACTGGGAGGGGTGGAAAGAGGACACTATGATGGAGATGTAACCTGAAGTAATAAAAAAAAAAGAAAAGAAAGGTACAAAATTTCCATAATTATTTGATGTTGTTTATTTTCATTAAATTGTGTTTAATGATTTTATTGCTACTCTAAATTCTAAAAGCAACTTAAAGTAATGGTTTCTAAAATTGACAATGGTAAAATGGCCTATTACAATTTTACATTTTTTCTTAGTTTTAAATAGGTTTTTACTAAAGATATCCAAATATCCTCAAATTATGAAATATTATATTAAAATGTTTATATAGATTTGCATAAGCACCTATGATATTTATAGAACAATGTAATCTCCTCCAAGATATTTGAACTCTAGTAAACATACACTGAAATTTAAGCCTATCTCTTTGAAAATTTCCTATATAGCTCAAAGAAGGCAGAATCAACTCAGTGTTATCTGTGGATGTAATGGTAGGATGGTTAGTTATGTCCTAAGCTCAGAGAGTTTTTAATTATAAAGCTAATCCTTCTAAAATGTAGGCAATAGATGACTTAGATTGGAAAATAACAATAATAATTTCACTATGCTTCATGTCCAAGACAAACTCCTCTGCTGTAGATCCAGGCACTCCTTTTGTTCCTTTCCCTGTCTCTTGCCCACCCTCTCTTCTGCTTTCCTCTCACCTCCGTTTTCCTATTTTCTTTTTTCCCTATTTCAGGGCTTTATTACAAATTGTTACATTTCTAATTGAGCACATTTCTTGAAGTGCCAGTGTTCTCTATCTTTGGATGCTGTTACCTACCTCAGATTTGCTATGTTTCCTGTGGGTTTTACAAGTAGAAAGAATGTCTTCCACACTTAGGACTAATTATATTTTCCCTCTTTCTTTAAATGGTATGACTTTAGATCATTTTCTGTTATGTACTCTTGCAAGATATATCCTAGAGATATATTTACACAATTCAAACAATTTTAACATTTACATTTTGGAGATATGTACATGCAGTTTTTATGTATCCATGAGAAGGTATGCATCCTGAAGGTCGCCTAAAAACTGAACTTTGTTATCATTGTTAAAAGCAGGCCATTATGTTCTAGGCATTCAAAATCTACTGCTATTTTAATTCTAAAATAAAGTGTAGGGCTGAAAGCAGTGGGCAATTGATGATAGCTTAATGAAAGAGACTGAGGCCTTGTTGAAGTGAAAAACCAAACACATGCTAGCTCTGAGAAGCTTGTAGTTTTTAAAAGTTTTGAAGTTGCTATGATACTGGAAGCTTCTAGTGTCCAAAACAAGAAGAGGAATAGGAATATTTTGTGAGCCTGCATAATTTTTTCCTTTATTTTTTATTTCTTCAAGTTACATCTCAATCGCAGTCCCCTCCCTATACCCCCTCCAGTCCCACCCTCCCACCCTCAACCACCCATTCTCTTCCCTTTTTTTTTCTTTTAAGTTTAAGGTATATCTTATTTCCCCCTACAGTTTCCCCTTTCAGCCCAACAAATGGCTCTTTCTCTTATAATAATAAATACAATATAGTACAACAGAGGTAATTAGGCCACAGTTATGAGGGTTATATGGCTTAACGTACATTCCCAATGACCAGTCCATATGTATTTGGTACCTGATTTTAACATTCTACTATGTAAACATCTCCAGGAGTTTAAAGGTCTATATCTGACTCAACATTCATACTAACTTGCAACACAATTTTAAAAGTATCTTCTTAGATCTATAACACTCTCTTGACTCCTAAACAACTCAAAATTAAATTATGAGACTCTAGCTATCTGTTCTTCAACCACCTCAGAGACCTGAGAGGGATAAATATATCTGATTTTATAGGAAGTACAGGGCCTGCAGCTTCCCAAACTAAGAAATGACATACCTGTGGCTGCCTGGGCAGTTCCCATTTTCTCTCCATACATTACAGCATTGATCTTCAGTCATTTGGCCCCGTTTCTCTGACAGACATTGATTGTAGAGCAGGAATTATGAAGGACTTACCTACCCTGTCTTGGCAGAGCTAGGCTGTCGACTTACCTGCTTCCAGGTTTTGTCCTTTTTGGACAGCATTCTGTCTACAGTTGGGGCAAGGGGCTTTTCCTAACAAGAGATAGAGCCTGCATAATTAAACTCTGAATTTCCACATGAAAAAAGCCCAATTCTAGTATAAAAATATTTTAAGTACCAGAGATAGTCATATAAGCTTTATGCATTTCTATGTAGAAATACTCTCTTTGAATGATCTCTATTGCTGCCCCATACACAGCTTAACTAAAGAAAAAACACTTCCAATGCTTTCTACGTGCTGTCAATTGCCAATTACTATTTCTGACACCAAGTAATTTATGGATTAGTCTTTATTTGATAAGATATCTGCCAGGAAAACGGTAGCAAGAAAAATAAATTTGTCAAAAATTTATGTGAAAATTCAAATTACTGATGAAATAAGTAGGTTTCCTGGGCTTGACAGACATGATATTATTACAGGAATCTATTAAAAAATCACAATAATCTTCTATCACATTCCCCTGACATTTTTATCAAATTGCACTAGAGTTAACAAAGCCCTTTTCTTTCAGTAACTCCTACATTCCTTAACTTTCAGATGAAAACTTACAATAAATGTCAAGGAAGATCCAACTTACTGCTTAGTTGTTCTGACATGAATGATCCAATGAGATATTCTCAAAAGGGAAATGGCATAACCACACAAGAGGCACAAAAATAAACTATTGTGATGCAGAGATGGTTTCAATGAGGCCAGACCTGGCATGTGTGTTTCTTTAATTCACTAGATATCTCAACATTTAATTGATAGACAGAATTCATTCTCTGAAATATAAACAAAATTGTATTTTTCTGATGCATGCTTAGTAGTGTTTGTGTTAACAATGATTCTTTTTGCTCCTTCTTTTAAAATGATGCTCAGGTACAATAAACTAAATAGCAGTGTATCAAGCTCTGTGACACAATGAGTCACATTTTATCAATAAATAATTATGCACTAACTGTAGGTGTGATAAAACCTACTTTAGTTGGTCTACTAGATGACAATGAAATATTTATGTGCTTCACAAAATATTATTGCTTTTAGCTAATTATCCAAATTGCTTAATTTTTTATAATTTATTTAGGGAAGAATAGTTTTATTCATCAAACAGCATCAAAATCTGTTTATAGACCTGCAAAAAACAACTTTCAACTTCATATTGAATAACAACAACAACAAAGATAATTAAACCAATCATGTACAATAATAATAATAAAAATATCTGAAGGTATCACCATCCCAGATTTCAAGCTATACTACAGAGCAATAGTAATAAAAAACAGCATGGTACTGGTATAGAAACAGACCAGTAGATCAATGGAATTGAACTGAAGATCCAGAAATGAACCCACACATCTATGTTCACTTAATTTTTGACAAAGGAGCCAAAACTATACAATGGGAAAAGGACAGCATCTTCAACAAATGGTGTTGGTCCAACTGGATGTCGACATATAAAACAATGAATTTAGACCCATACTTATCACCTTGCACAAAACTTAAGTCCAAGTGGATCAAAGACCTTAACATAAAGCCCGACATACTAAATCTAATAGAAGTGAAAGTCGGGAAAAGCCTCAAACTCATTGGCACAGGGGACAACTTCCTAAACAGAACACCAATAGCTCAGGCTCTAAGAACAACAATCAGTAAACGGGACCTCATGAAACTGAAAAGCTTCTGTACACAAAGGACATTGTCACTAGAACAAAACAGCAACCTACAGATAGGGAAAAGATCATTACCAACCCCACTTCTGACAGAGGGCTAATATTCAAAATGTATAAAGAACTCAAGAAGTCAAACACCAAGAAACCAAATAATCCAATCAAAAAATGGGAAACAAGAATTCACAAACGAGGAATCTCTAACGGCTGTGGGACATTTGAAAAAATGCTCAACACCTTTAATCATCAGAGAAATGCAACTTAAGACGACTCTGAGATTCCATCTGACACCTGTCAGAATGGTTAAGATCAAAAATTCAATTGACAACACATACTGGTGAGGTTGTGGAGAAAGGGAAACACTCTTCCATTGCTGGTGAGAATGCAAACTTGTACAATCACTATGGAAATCAGTCTGGTGATATCTTAGAAAACTTGGACTAGTTCTACCTCAAGACCCAGTCATACCACTTCTGGGTATCCACCCAAACAATTCCTCACCAAACCACAAGGACATATCCTCATCTATGTTCATAGCAGCCTTATTTGTAATAGATAGAAACTGGAAAAAACCCTGATGTCCCTCAACTGACGAATGGATAAAAAAAGAAATCGTGGTACATTTACACAATGGAATACTACCCAGCTATTAGAAATAAGGAAATGATGCAATTTGCAGACAAAGGGATGGAACTAGAAAAGCTCATCCTGAGTGAGCTAACCCAGACTCAGAAAGATGCACATGCCATCTACTCACTTACCATTGGATTTTAGCCATATAGTTCAGGATAACTATCCTACAACCAACACACCAAGAATGCCAGGAACATAGATTTTCTTACCTATCAAGGGGACAATTTGCCCCAGGGGTGCTACCATGTAGGCCCCCAGTGCAGGGGAAGCTATTAGTCCTCATATAACTGTTGAACTGAGAGGGGCTGATATGTAGGGACACTCCACATCGGAGGAGTGGGATGGGTGGGAGAGGGAGAGGAGGGTGGAACTGGGAGGGGTAGAAAGAGGACATTGTGGTGGAGATGTAACAAATATACATTAAATTTTAAGAAATCTGTATATCTTTCCAGTACACGAGGAAGCTCTTAGACCTCATATGACTACTGAACTGGAGGGGAGACTGACATATAAGGGCACTCCACTCTGGAGAAGTAAGATAGGAGGGAGAGGGGATAGAGGGTGGGAGGTTGGGGCTCGAGGGGTAGAAAGAGGGCACTGTGATGGAGATATAACTTGAAGTAATAAATAAACATTAAAAAGATCTTTATATCTAACAAAAGGTGGATTTTTAATTGAAATATTTTCTTATGCTACTTATATATTTATATATTATATATTTACAAACATTTATTTAGCATTTACTATATCTTAGATATTGTGTTGGCTTTTTTCGTAAGGATATTAAACTTTGCCCCAGATGTTGAAGAGATTATTTTAGGAAAAAAAGATGAGTTATATGTGTTTAACAAATAATCTAATAAATTCTCAAATAGTCAAAAGTAAAGACAATTCTGTTAGTAGTAGAGATATTAATGATACACTTGGTACCACTGATGACAGATGGAAATAAGAAAGTCATCATATTGGACACAGGTTAGAATGATGCTGTTGCGGATAGGGAAGGACTCAGTTTTCTTTAATGGACTAACTACTGGCAGTTTGGCCGTGCTCCAGTGAGTATATGGGCCACAACACAAATTGGGTTTTTTTCCTACTTCTTTTCTTCAGGTGGGGGTGGACCTGGGAGGATTGGAAAGTGAGTTTGCTTAGGGTTCATGATGAAATTCCCAAATAATCAATAAAAAATATTATGAAGAAAAGAGAAGGTGTTCATAGAACAAGGACTGTGGGCAGCTACTACAAACTGGGAGAAAAAGAATTATAAAAATTCCCCTTTAAGATCTCCAGAAGCTGTCATATTCTGAGTTTACTGTAGGAGCAAAGATAGTAAATTCTAGTAGCCTTAAGGTACTAATTTTGAGATGATGTGACAGTAACAGAGATAAATTAATAAGATTACTGCTGATGTTGCTTATATTTATTAGGTTGTGTGCAAGTATCTCCCAGGGACTTAAAACGTTACCAGAAGCATTCTCGTATGCCTTCTTTAGGATCCTCCTGCTTCCCGTTTTGTTACAATTGCTCTTTCAAAGTCTAAGAAAAATGATTTAGGAACTTTTCTTTTGGAATTACCTTCATCCTTACTCTAGAAAATGGTATTTTCTTTGACCATGAGACAAAGATTATCCTAACCCATTGGAAACTTACAAAATTCCTCTTATACCATGGTGATGTGACTAGGATTCCTCTTATACCGTGGTGATGTGACTAGACATCGTGCAGTTGTTGAGGGGAAAAGGTGATTGTTAGGTCACTTTGTGCCTGAATCTCACAGCACCAGAGTTCCAATAGCTCCTATGATTGTGAAACTTGCACATCTCACCTCTCATCCCTCTTGACTCTCTGTACAAAACAATCAAAATATTTCTGCACACTTATTGAACAGAGATAAACTTGCAAAGTGATGTTTTTTTCCAACAGCACAGAAAAAGTGAATGATTCCACTTGCAAACTTTTGCACTGCTGGTGTATGCTGTGTCATGACCACAGATCTTTGACAGCATGATGTGCCGAGATCACCAATAAGCTGTGATTTCCCCACCTTATTTTATTTTCTGCTTTGATCAGAAGATTAAAGGTAATGTGGTAATTCAGACTTACTGCGGCTAAAGAATAAGAAGAGTAATAAAGAAAAAAAATGGGTGGGGAGTACTCTTTCCTAATTACACCTCTCAAAGATTTCATTAATTATGTGAATTTAGAAGACAGCTTTTTGTTTGTTTTGGTTTGGTTTGACTTGGTTTTTCAAGTCAGATTTTTTTCTGTGTAACCTTGGCTGTCCTGGAACTCACTCTGTATACCAGGTTGGGCTTGAACTCAGAGGTTCACCTGACTCTGTGTTTGTGGGTGTCATCAGTTTGTGGAGACTGTGTCACCTTATTTTTTTTTAATAGACTCTCTCACTGAATCTGAGGCTTTCTGTTTTTGAAGACTGGATAGCCATTTATTCCTCTGGGATAATCCTCTCTTCTCCCCAAAAAGCTGGGGTTTCAAGTTTATTCATCCACACTTGGGTTTTAGATAGCTTTTGGGATGCAAATTCAAGTTCACACCCTTGAGAAGCAACCTCTTCAGGCACTGAGCCACCTCTTCTGCAGAAATGCAGGTCTTCCTAAACTCAAAAGGGGACAAACATGTTATTAGGTAAGGTAATTGATAAATTGACAATATACTGTACATGAGTGGGTTCTATCAAGTTGGACAGAGGACAATGTCTCTCAGTGCCAATGTTGAAAGTATTTAGGAAGGCCAACAAATGTTATCAATGGCTTGAATCTCCAGTGAGTGTGAATTTTGAACTCCAGAAGTTATTTTGTTGTAATCACTTCTCAGGAAGCTGTTGCTAAATGGGGCTCTGTTTGATTCTGGTGAAGGTTTGGTGATAGATACTGCATCAGAATCTATGCAAATGAGTGTTTTAATGAAGGCCGAATCCTCAAAAATATTTAGTTCTAAATTACATTATATAGAGAATAGAATGTTTCTGAGGAATAGCACTCAAATCATGTCTAATTTATATAAATACTATTTCTTGAAAGCAGCATAAGGGGGATCCAAGATGGCGGCGGCCTGCACGGACGTATTTTGATTTCGGGGTCAACAATCACAAGGCGGCAAGTGTTCCAGGACACTGTAAAAAGGGCACGACCCCTTCTAAATCTCACCCAGCTACACAGGGACCACAGAAGATGCCTGGGAAGTACGCCCCTTCCAAATCTCGGACACGCTAGGAAGCCTCTGGACCCGGGAATCGGGATAACCCATCCCCCCAAAAGGAGAAATCCCCGGTAAGTTCCAACCTAATACCAGGCTGGCAGATTCAGAAACTGCACAGAGATAATCCCCACCCTGCTGGGCACTCCCAGGTCTCACACAGATGATCCAATTATCTAACGAAAGGTTGCGACCCTTGGAAGTGACCAGGAGATCCTCTGCAAAGTGCCTTCAGAACACAGATTGCAGTCTGTGACATCACTGGCCAGTTTCCAAGCTGCAGGAGCAGCAAGGCTACTGCAGCTGAAATGCAGACTTACCCGCTACAGGAACCAACCCCGGGCAAACTACGAGATATTTGAAACGGTCGTATATCAGTCTTATGTACTAGTACAGGCCCTTCCAGTGGGGAATCAGAGCTTACTTGTGAACAGCTCCACCACCTGAATTAATTAGGTCCCCACCTGGGAGGCGGGACTGAATGACTCACCTTATAGGGGTGGAGTAAGGCAACTCGAATCCTACACCACAGTGCCCCCTTTGGACCCAAGTCCAGAAGACAGCAAATTCCACATGGCCAGAGGCCCCAGACCAAAAAAAAAAAAAAAAAAAAAAAACAGAGGGAATTGTCTCCAAAAAAAGAAAACAACGCTATTCCATCCAGCCCGAACCACCTCACCACAACTGAAACACATGAAAATGATGACAATTCTACAGTATGGAAAGTGATAAAGTCCCTTCAAGAAGAACTTAAAACTATGAAGGAATTCAAAGAAGACACAATCTTACAAGTCAAAACAATGGATAACATGATTAAAGAGCTCCAAGCCAAGATGATCCAGCTTGAACAGGAAAAGGATAAAGCAATGAAAGATCTCCAGACAAAAACAAGCAAACTGGAGAAGGAAATGTACAAAACGAACACTACCATTCAAGACATGAAAATAGAAATGGAAACAATAAAGAAAACACAGTTAGAGTTAAAAGAGGAAATGGAGATTCAAGAGAAGAGAACAGGAACTACGGATGTGAGTATGAAAAATAGAATACAAGATATGGAAGACAGCATCTCAGGCATGGAAGATTCGATGGAAGAAATCAGTACAACATCCAAAGAAAATGAGAAAGCTAAAAAATCTCTCACCCATAACATCCAAGAAATCAAGGACTCAATGAACAGATGGAACCTAAGAATTATAGGTATAGAGGAACGAAATATCTTCAGGAAATATCTTCAACAAAATCATAGAAGAAAACTTCCCAAACCTAAAGAAAGAGAGGCCAGTAAAAATCCAAGAGGCTTACAGAACACCAAATAGATTAGATCAGAAAAAAAAAACACTTTTGCCACATAATAATAGAAACTCCAAATGTAGAGAACAAAGAAAGGATATTAAAAGCTGTAAGATCTAGGCAAAGTCACATACAATGGCAGACCCATCAGAATCACACCTGACTTCTCCTCAGAAACTTTAAAAGCCAGAAGGGCCTGGACAGATGTCCTACAGGCCCTGAGAGAACATAGGTGCCAAGCCAGACTACTATACCCAGCAAAACTCTCTATCAACATAGAAGGAGAAAACAAGATATTCCATGAAAAAATCAAATTCAAACAATATCTCCTCACAAACCCAGCCCTACAGAAGATCCTAGAAGGAAAATTCCAACCCAGTGAAGATAACTACACCCAAGAAAACGGAGGAAATAGAAACCTCCACAGCAACTAAACAAAAGACAAACATAAGACAGCCAGCTCTACAAAAATAATGGGAAATAACAACCCCTGGTCACTAATATCCATCAACATCAATGACCTCAACTCACCAATAAAAAGACACAGACTTACAGACTGGATCCGTACACAAGACCCATCTTTTTGCTCTATACAAGAAACACATCTCACTATTGAAGATAAACGCTACCTCAGAGTAAAGGGCTGGGAAAAGGTTTTCCAAGCAAATGGACCCAGGAAACAAGCTGAAGTAGCCACCC
Organism: Lophiomys imhausi; assembly: GCA_907164525.1. Lineage (NCBI taxonomy): Eukaryota > Metazoa > Chordata > Mammalia > Rodentia > Muridae > Lophiomys > Lophiomys imhausi. Next base: position 1,519,388 of record CAJQZJ010000315.1, on the reverse strand, counting down.
TAATATCAAACAAAATAGACTTCCAATTGAAGTTAGTAAAAACAGACAGAGAAGGGCATTACATATTCATTAAAGGAAATATCCACCAAGAGGACATCTCAATATTGAACATCTATGCCCCAAATACAAAGGCACCTACATTTATAAAAGAAACGCTTCTAAAACTTAAATCGCACATCAATCCAAACACTTTAATAGTGGGAGACATCAACACCCCACTCACAACTATGGACAGATCATCAAGACAGAGGCCAAAGAGAGAAATAGAGTCTAACAGAGATCCTGATCCAAATGGACCTAACAGATATCTACAGAACGTTTCACCCAAACACAAAAGAATACACATTCTTCTCAGCACCTCACGGAACCTTCTCCAAAATCGACCATATAGTTGGCCACAAAGATAGCCTCAAGAGATACAAGAAAATTGAAATAACCCCTTGTATCTTATCAGACCATCATGGAATAAAGCTGGACTTCAATAGCAAAAGAATCAACAGAAAGTCTACACTTACATGGAAATTGAACAACTCTTTATTAGAAGACCACTGGGTCAGGGAAGAAATAAAGAAGGAAATCAAAGACTTCTTAAAATCCAACAAAAATGAAGACACAACATACCCAAACCTATGGGACACAATGAAAGCTGTGCTACGAGGAAAGTTCATAGCACTAAGTGCCTTCACAAAGAAAATTGTGACAGCTCATATTAGCAAATTAACAGCTAAACTGGGTGAATTGGAAAAAAAGAAGCAAACACTCCCAAGAGGAGCAGAAGGCAGGAGATCATCAAACTTAGGACTGAAATCAACAACTTAGAAACAAAAAGAACTAATCAAAGAATCAATGAAACCAAGAGGTGGTTGTTCGAGAAAATCAACAAAACAGACAGACCCTTAGCCAAATTAACTAAAAGACAGAGGGAAAAACCCCAAACCAACAAAATCAGAAATGAAAACGGAGAAATAACAACAGACATTGAGGAAATCAAGAGAATATTTGGATCCTACTTAAAAATCTATACTCCACCAAATTTGAAAACTTAAGTGAAATGGACAATTTTCTTGATAGATTCTAACTACCGAAGCTAAATCAAGATCAGATAAACAGATTAAACAGCCCATACCTCATAAGGAAATAGAAACAGTCATTAAAATTCTCTCAACCAAAAAAAGCCCAGGGCCAGAAGACTTTAGCACCCAATTCTACCGGACCTTCAAAGAGGAGCTAACACCAATAATTTTCAAACTCTTTCACAAAATAGAATCTGAAAGAACATTGCCAAACTCATTCTACGAGGCCAAAATCACCCTGATTCCTAAACCACACAAAGACCCAACAAAGAAAGAGAACCTCAGACCAGTCTCCCTCATGAACATAGATGCAAAAATACTTAATAAAATACTAGCAAACCGAATTCAAGAACACATCAAAAGTATCATACACCATGATCAAGTAGGCTTCATCCCAGGAATGCAGGGATGTTTCAACATACGAAAGTCTATCAACGTCATCCACCATATAAACAAGATGAAAGAAAAAAACCACATGATAATCTCGCTAGATGCAGAAAAAGCATTTGACAAAATCCAACACCTCTTCATGCTAAAAGTTCTGGAGAGAACGGGCATACAGGACCGCACCTAGAAATAAAAGGCAATATACAGCAGGCCAGTGGCCAACATCAAAATAAATGGAGAGAAACTTGAAGCATTTCCTCTAAACTCAGGGACAATTCAAGAATGTCCACTTTCACCATATCTCTTCAATATAGTACTTGAAGTTCTTGCTAGAGCAACAAGACAACTAAAGGACATCAAGGGGATAAACATTGGAAACAAAGAAGTCAAATTATCCTTATTTGCAGATAATATGATAGTATACATAAGCGACCCCAAAAATTCCACCAGAGAACTCTTACAGCTGATAAACACCTTCAGCAAAGTTGCTGGATACAAAATTAATTCAAAAAAAATCAGAAGCCCTTCTTTATACAACAAACAAATGGGTATACACCCAAATGCCTCTTCACGGAATCATGAGGGTGTTTCCTCATCTATGTTTATAACACCCTTATTTGTAATAGCTAGAAACTGGAAACAACCCGAAGAATGGGTCAAAAAACTGTGGTACATCTATACAACGGAATATTATTCAGCTATCAGGAACAATGAAATTATGCAATTGCAACCAAATGGATGGAACTAGAAAAGCTCATCCTGAGTGAACTAACCCAGACTCAGAAGGACAAATATAGCATCTATTCACTTATAGTAGGATTTTAGCTGTATAGTAGAACGTATCGATACTACAACTAACACACCAAAGGGAACTTGGACATAGACTTCTTATTTTTAATTTTTATTCTTTATTTATTTTTTATATATTAGTTATATTTTTTTCTACTTTTTAGTCTTTTTTATCTATTGTATGCTTACTGGTTTGTTTGTTTAGTAGTTCTCTCTCCCGGGCAACGAGACACTTTTCACTGATGGTACTAATTCGTAGATCCCCAATGAATGAAGAGGCTCTTGGTGCTCATATGACCTCTCAACCGAGATGAGGGACTGTTATAAAAGGACACCCCACCCCAGAGAAATTGGACGGAAGGGTTAGGAGGTAAAGAAAAAAAATGAAATGTGATGTTTCGGCCTTTTACTACTAATTGTCATAAACTGTTTAGGATAATTAAGAAATGCAAATTAATGGTTATGCAAGCCGGTCATTCAGTTAGGTACTATGAGTGCCTATTATAGTTACTTTCTAAGCTAATCAGAAATAAACCGGCAAGAGACAAGCAACATCTGCTTACCCTAATATAAGAGATAGATAGGGCCTCTTCAAAAACCTCAAGAGATCTGCAGAATATGGCATTCAAAGATGTTTTTGTAAGTTTAGATTTTTTTATATCAAGACATATCAACTCCTGATAGCACCCCCTATTCTCCTCCAAGTAGAAGATGAACATCGAAGAATCTCCAGTGGGAGATGATTGAATTAGTCACAAGCCTATCTCTTGGTAGCAAAAGCCTCTTGCCCCAACTGTAGACAGAATGCTGTCCAAAAAGGACAAAACCTGGAAGCAGGTAAGTCGACAGCCTAGCTCTGCCAAGACAGGGTAGGTAAGTCCTTCATAATTCCTGCTCTACAATCAATGTCTGTCAGAGAAACGGGGCCAAATGACTGAAGATCAATGCTGTAATGTATGGAGAGAAAATGGGAACTGTCCAGGCAGCCACAGTATGTCATTTCTTAGTTTGGGAAGCTGCAGGCCCTGTACTTCCTATAAAATCAGATATATTTATCCCTCTCAGTTCTCTGAGGTTGTTGAAGAACAGATAGCTAGAGTTTCATAATTTAATTTTGAGTTGTTTAGGAGTCAAGAGAGTGTTATAGATCTAAGAAGATACTTTTAAAGTTTTGTTGCAAGTTAGTATGAATGTAGAGTCAGATATAGAACTTTAAACTCATGGAGATGTTTAGATAGTAGAATGTTAAAGTCAGGTACCAAATACATATGGACTGGTCATTGGGAATGTACGTTAAGCCATATAACCCTCATAACTGTGGCCTAATCACCTCTGTTGTACTGTATTGTATTTGTTATTATAAGAGAAAGAGCCATTTGTTGGACTGAAAGGGGAAACTGTAGGGGGAAATAAGATATACCTTAAACTTAAAAGAAAAAAAAATGGGAAGAGGATGGGGGGTTGAGGGTGGGAGGGTGGGACTGGAGGGGAATAGGGAGGGGACTGCGATTGAGATGTAATTTGAAGAAATAAAAAATAAAGGAAAAAAAAGAAAGCAGCATAAATAGACATATGAAAGAGAAAATTAAAAGTTTTCCACTTTTTTCTAGATAAGGATCATTTAAATGTACTTTTAAGAAACATTCCATTTTTATTTATTCAAGTTACATCTCAATCATAGCCTCCTCCCAACTCCCCTCTTAGTCCCACCCTCCCACACTCTTCCCTCTCTCCCTCCTCTCTTTCTCCTCAGATGAAGTGGGCTTTCACATATCAACCCCCCTCAGTTCATCGGTCACATGATGGATAAGAGCTTCCTCTTGCACTGGGTCCTGACATGGCAGCCTAGCTAGGGTAAGGTATTCCACTAACAGGCAACAGGGGCATGACAGAGAACTCCCCACCTACTTGCTAAGAAATCTGTATAAAGACCTACTTGCCTATCATCTATATATTTATATGAGGACCTAGGTCTAGTCTATGTGTCCCCTCCCTTTTTTTTTGGGGGGGTGAGTTGGTGAAGTAGCTTTTCTTTTAAAAATCAATATGGCAAAAGACTGTAAAAACAGGATCCAAGATGGTGGTGGCCTGCACGGACATATTTTGATTTCGGGGTTAACAGTTACAGGGCAGTGAGTGTTGCAGGATGCTGTACAAATGGCTCAGCTGCTCAGGATCTCACCCAACAACCCAGGGACCACTTGGGGCCCTTGGGAAGGACACTCCCTCCCACTCTCGGACATGCAAGGAAGACACTGAATCCGTGAATCGGGATCCCCCATCGTCCACCAGGAGAGACACACCTGGTAAGTTCCAATCTAATACCCAGCGGGGAGATTCAGATCCCATGCAGAGCAGAGATAATCTCCACCATTCTGGGCACCCCCAGGTCTCACACAGAAGATCCAGCTATCTGGCGAAAGGTTGAGACCCTTGGAAGTGAGCGCAGCTCAGCTAAGACTTGCCTTCAGGCTGCAGATTGCAACACACTGCTGTGACATCACTGGCCAGTTTCCATGCCGTGGGAGCGGCAAGGCTATTGGGGAGTGAAGGCAGATTTACTCAACACAGGAGCCAATCACAGGCAAACTGCGAGGTATTTGAAACTGTTGTATATCGGACTTTTTTACTAGTTCTGGCCCTTCCAGCAGGGAACCAGAGCTTACTTGTACACAGCTCCACCCCCTGGATTAGTTAGGTCTCCACCTAGGAGGCAGGGCTGAATGACTCACCTTATAGGGGTGGAGTAAGGCAACTCAACTCCTACACCAAAGCACCCCCTTTGGACCCACATCCAGAAGACAGCTAAAAAATTCCACATGGCCAGAGGCCACAGACAAAAAAAAAAAAAAAAAAGAAAAAAAGAAAAAACAACGAAATGACTCCAACAAAAGAAAGCAATGCTATTCCATCCAGCCCGAACCACCTCACCACAGCTGAAACACATGAAAACAATGACAATTCTACATTATGGAAAGTGATAGAGTCCCTTCAAGAAGAACTTAACTCTATGAAGAAATTCAAAGAGGCCATGGAAAACACCATTAGAGAACTTCAGAACAAGGTGACTCACCGTGAACAAGAAAAAGAAGGGCAATGGAAGACTTCCAGGCAAAGACAAGAAAACTGGAGCAGGAAATGTACAAAACAAATAACATCACTCAAGAAATGAAAATGGAAATTTAAACAATAAAGAAAACACAGTCAGAGTTAAAAATGGAAATGGTGAATCAAGGGAAGAGAACAGAGAACAGGAACTATGGATTTGAGTACCAAAAATAGGATTTAAGAGAAGGAAGACAGGATCTCAGGCATGGAAGATTCGATGGAAGAAATCAATACAACATCCAAAGAAAATGAGAAAAAGGCCAAGTCACATACAATGGCAGACCCATGAGAATTATACCTGACTTCTTCTCAGAAACTTTAAAAGCGAGAAAGGCCTGGACAGATGTCCTACAAGCCCTGAGAGAAAATAGGTGCCCAGCCACACTACTATACCCAGCAAAACTCTCTTCAACATAGATGGAGAAAACAAGATATTCCATGACAAAATCAAATTCAAACAATATCTCCTCACAAACCTAGACCTACAGAAGATCCTAGAAGGAAAATTCCAACACAGAGAAGATAATTACACCCAGGAAAACAGAGGAAATAGAAACCTCCACAGAAACTAAACAAAGAGAAATACAAGACGACCAGCGATACCAAAATAATGGGAAATAGCAGCACTTGGTCACTAATATCCATGAACATCAATGGACTCAATTCGCCAATAAAAAGACACAGACTTACAGACTGGATCCATAACAAGAGCCATCATTTTGCTGTATACAAGAAACACATCTCACTATTGAAGATAAACACTATCTCAGAGTAAAGTGCTGGGAAAAGGTTTTCCAAGCAAATGGACCCAGGAAACAAGCTGGAGTAGCCACCCTAATATCAAACAAAATAGACTTCCAGTTGAAATTAATCACAAAAGACAGAGAAGAGCATTACCTATTCATTAAAGGAAATATCCACCAAGAGGACATCTCAATATTGAACATCTATGCCCCAAATACAAAGGCACCTACATTTATAAAAGAAACATTTCTAACGTTAAATCACACATCAATCCAAACACTTTAATAGTGGGAGACTTCAACACCCCACTCACAACTATGGACAGATCGTCAAGACAGAAGCCAAACAGAGAAATAATGAGTCTAAGAGATCATGAACCAAATGGACCTAACAGATATCTACAGAATGCTTCACCCAAATACAAAAGAATACACCTTCTTCTCAGTATCTCATGGAACCTTCTCCAAAATCGACCATATAGTTGGACACAAAGATAGCCTCAACAGATACAAAAAAATTGAAATAACCCCTTGTATCTTATCAGACCACCATGGAATAAAGCTGGACTTCAATAGCAAAAGAATCAACCGAAAGTCTACACTCACATGGAAATTGAACAACTCTTTATTAGAGGACCACTGGGTCAGGGAAGAAATAAAGAAGGAAATCAAAGACTTCTTAAAATCCAACGAAAATGAAGACACAACTACCCTAACCTATAGGATCCAACGAAAATGAAGACACAACATACCCTAACCTATGGGACACAATGAAAGCGTGCTATGAGGAAAGTTCATAGCACTAAGAGCCTTCAAAAAGAAAATTGTGACAGTTCATATTAGCGAATTAACAGCTAAACTGGGTGAATTGGAAAAAAATGAAGCAAACACTCCCAAGAGGAGCAGAAGGCAGGAGATCATCAAAATTAGGACTGAAATCAGCAACTTAGAAACAAAAAGAACTATACAAAGAATCAATGAAACCAAGAGTTGGTTGTTCCAGAAAATCAACAAAATAGACAGACCCTTAGCCAAATTAACTAAAAGACAGAGGGAAAAAACCTAAATCAACAAAATCAGAAATGAAAAGGAGAAATAACAACAGACATTGAGGAAATCCAGAGAATATTTGGATCCCACTTTAAAAATCTATACTCTACCAAATTTGAAAACTTAAGTGAAATGGACAATTTACTTGATAGATTCCACCTACTGAAGCTAAATCAATATCAGATAAACAGATTAAACAGCCCTATAACCCCTAAGAAAATAGAAAGTGTCATTTAAAATCTCTCAACCAAAAAGGGCCAGATGGCTTTAGCACTGAATTCTACCAGACCTTCAAAGAGGATCTAACACCAATACTCTTCAAACTCTTTCACAAAACAGAATCAGAAAGCACACTGCCAAACTCATTCTATGAGGCCACAATCACCCTGATTATAAACCATACAAAGACCCAACAAAGAAAGTGAACTTCAGACCAATATCCCTCATGAACATAGATGCAGAAATACTTAATAAAATACTAGCAAACCGAATTCAAGAACACATCAAAAGTATCATACACCATGATCAAATAGGCTTCATCCCAGGAATGCAGGGATGGTTCAACATACGAAAGTCTATCAATGTCATTCACCATATAAACAAGATGAAAGAAAAAAACCACATGATAATCTCGCTAAATGCAGAAAAAGCATTTGAAAAAATCTAACACCCCTTCATGCTAAAAGTTCTGAAGAGAACTAGCATACAAGGACCGTATGTAGAAATAATAAAGGCAATATTCAGCAGGCCAGTGGACAACATCAAAATAAATGAAGAGAAACTTGAGGCATTTCCTCTAAACTCAGGGACAAGTCAAGGATGTCCACTTTCACCATATCTCTTCAATATAGTACTTGAAGTTCTAGCTAGAGCAATAAGACAACTAAAGGAGATCAAGGGGATAAACATTGGAAACGATGAAGTCAAATTATCCCTATTTGCAGATGATATGATAGTATACATAAGCGACCCCAAAAATTCCACCAGAGAACTCTTACAGCTGATAAACACCTTCAGCAAAGTGGCTGGTAAAAAAATTATTTAAAAAAAATCAGAAGCCCTTCTTTATACAACAAACAAATGGGCTAAGAAAGAAATAAGGGAAACAACCCCCTTCACAATAGCCACAAACAACACAAAATACCTCAGGGTAACTCTAACCAAGCAAGTAAAGGACCTGTACAACAAGAACTTTAAGCCCTTGAAGAAAGAAATGGAAGAGGCCTTTAGAAGATGGAAAGATCTCCCATGCCCATGGATAGGTAGGATCAACATAATAAAAATGGCCATCGTACCAAAAGCAATATATAGATTCAATGCAATTCCTATCAGAATACCAAAACAATTTTTTATAGACTTGGAAAGAGCTATTCTCGATTTCAAATGGAACAACAAAAAGCCCAGAATAGTTAAATCAATCATGTACAATAAAAAAAAATTCTGGAGGTATCACCATCCCAGATTTCAAGCTGTACTGCAGAGCAATAGTTGTAAAAACAGCATGGTGTTGGTATAGAAACAGACCAGTAGATCAATGGAATCGAACTGAAGATCCAGAAATAGACCCACACACTTATGACCACCTAATTTTTGACAAAGAAGCCAAAATGGCACAATGGAAGAAGGACAGCATCTTCAACAAATGGTGCTGGTCCAACTGGATGTCCACTTGTAAAAGAATGAAATTAGACCCATACTTATCACCTTGTACAAAACTTAAGTCCAAGTGGATCAAAGACCTTATCATAAGGCCGTTCACACTAAATCTACTAGAAGAAAAAGTGGGAGAAACCCTCGAACTCATTGGCACAGGTGACAACTTCCTGAACAGAACACCAACAGCTGAGGACCTGAGATCAACAATCCATAAATGGAACCTCATGAAACTGAAAAGCTTCTGTAAGGCAAAGGACACTGTCATTCGAACAAAACGGCAGCCTACAGACTGGGAGAAAATCTTCACCAACCCCATATCTGATAGAGGGCTAATATCCAAAATCTACAAAGAACTCAAGAAATTAAATACCAAGAAACCAAATAATCCAATCAAAAAATGGGGGAGAGAGCTAAATAGAGAATTCACAAATGAGGAATCCCTAATGACTGAGTGAAACTTGAAGAAATGCTCAACATCCTTAATCATCAGAGAAATGCAACTCAAGACAACTCTGAGATTCCATCTCACACCTGTCAGAAGGGCTAAGATCAAAAGCTCAAATGACAGCACATGCTGGCGAGGGTGTGGAGAAAAGGGTACCCTACTCCATTGCTGGTGGAGTGCAGGCTTGTGCAACCACTATGGAGGTCAGTCTGGCGGTATCTTAGACAACTTGGAATAGTTTTGCCTCAGGACCCAGCCATACCACTTCTGGGTGTACACCCAAATGCCTCTTCATGGAATCATAAGGAAGTTTCCTCATCTATGTTTATAGCAGCCTTATTTGTAATAGCTAGAAACTGGAAACAACCCAGATGTCCCTTAACCGAAGAATTGGTTAAAAAACTGTGGTACATCTACACAATGGAATATTATTCAGCTACCAGGAACAATGAATTTATGCAGTTTTCAGCCAAATGGCTGGAACTAGAAAATCTCATCTGGAGTGAGCTAACCCAGACTCAGAAGGATGTGTATGGCATTTATTCACTTATAGTAGGATTTCAGCTATATGGTAGAAGGTATCAATACTACAACTAACACACCAAAGGGAACTTGGTCATAGACTTTTTATTTTTATTTATTTTTTTATTTTTTATATTTTTATATTTCTTTCTATTTTTCATTCTTTTTTATCTGTTTGTCTGCTTATTTGTTTGTTTGTTTTTTAGTTCTCTCTCCTGGGCAATGAGACACTTTTCACTGGTGGTACTGCCTCTTATACCCCCAATGAATAAGGAGGCTCTTGGCCCTCATATGACCTCTCAACTGTGATGAGGGACTATTATATAAGGATACCCCACCCCAGAGAAATGGGATGGAAGTGTTAGGAGGTAAAGAAAAAAAAATGAAATGTGATGTTTCAGCCTTTTACTACTAATTGTCATAAAATGGTTAGGATAATTAAGAAATGCAAACTAATAGTTATGCAAGCCAGTCATTTTTTTAGGTACTGTGACAGCCTATTATAGTTATTTTCTAAGCTAATCAGAAATAAAGCTGCTAAGAGACAAGCAACATCTGCTTATCCTAATATAAGAAATAGATAGACCTCTTCAAAAACCTCAAGAGATCTGCAGAATATGACATTCAAAGATGTTTTCTTAACTTTATATTTTTTTATATCGAGACACATCAACTCCTGACAGCACCCCCTATTCTACCCCAAGTAGAAGATGAGCATCGAAGAATCTCCAGTGTGAGATGACTGAATTAGTCGCAAGCCTATCTCTTGGTAGGAAAAGCCCCTTGCTCTAACTGTAGACAGAATGCTGTCCAAAAAGAACAAAACTTGGAAGCAGGTAAGTGGACAGCCTGGCTCTGCCAAGACAGGGTAGGCAAGTCCTTCATAACTCCTGCTCTACAATCAATGTCTGTCAGGGAAATGGGGCCAAATGTCTGAAGGTCGATGCTGTAATCTATGGAGAGAAAATGGGAACTGTCCAGGCAGCCACTGGTATGTCATTTCTTAGTTTTGGAAGCTGCAGGGCCTGTACTTCCTATAAAATGAGATATATTTATCCCTCTCAGGTCTCTGAGGTGGTTGAAGAACAGATAGCTAGAGTCTCATCATTAAATTTTGAGTTGTTTAGGAATCAAGAGAGTATTATACATCTAAGAAGATGATTTAAAATCGTGTTGCAAGTTAGTATGATTGTTGAGTTAGATATAGAACTGTAAACTCATGGAGATGGTTAGATAGTAGAATGTTAAAGTCAGGTGCCAAATACATATGGACTGGACATTGGGAATGTATGCTAAGCCATATAACCCTCATAACTGTGGCCTAATTACCTCTGTTGTTTTGCATTGTATTCATTATTATAAGAGAAATAGCCATTTGTTGGACTGAAAGGGGAAACTGTAGGGGGAAATAAGATATATCTTAAACTTAGAAAAAAAGGGGAAGAGTATGGGGGGTTGAGTGTGGGAGGGTGGGATTGGAGGGGGGAATAGGGAGGGGACTGCGATTGAGATGTAACTTGAAAAAATAAAGAAAAAAAAAAGACTGTAAAAACAGAAATACTGAAAGAAGCTATGCTAGTACCTATAAAACATGAAGCTCTCACTGTCGTATGTTACTGGGTGTCTTCACAGTCTGTGTCAGAGCTTGAGCGAGATGATTTTACCTCACAGAAGGCACTCTGCAATCCTGGGACTTTCCTAGTCTTGTGTCAAATTTGAATTGTTACCAGCTGTAGTTAAAATGTTGGGAAACATGAGAATGGCTTTCTTCAAAACAAAGGTCTGATTTTATAAAATGAATAGCAAGTGGTAATCAAATTCAAACATAACTGAAACTAAAGATAAGAGGCTAAACCCTGCTCAAGAAAGAGAACTTAGGAAACTGAATCCAAACTAAATGAAAAGAATGCAAAGTAGCCCGAGCAGTAAATCTCCTCTGGTTTTAAGATTTAAGAATTGCACCACATATTTTAATGAAGTAGCAGTATAAAATGATATCTGAGAATATCTGAGAGTCTTCACTAGAGTCAAAATTTATATCCTAAGAATTATGAAAGAGGTTAGGGTATGTCATAACACAAATCTTGAATATGGTTTTCTTAATTACTGTTCTGTTGCTAGGAAGAGGCAGTATAATCAACATAGCTTAGAGAAAGCACTTGATTGTTTGCTTGCTTTCAGTGTCAGTGGGTTAGTCTATGTTGATAATGGCAGTGACAACATGCAGATAGACATGGGCCTGGAGTAGTAGTGGAGAGATAAGATCTTTACATGCATGTAGGAGTCATTAAAAGATAGTGAGACTGGGCTTGACATGGCTTTTCAAACCTCAAAGTGCATCACCTATAACACAACTCTTCTAACATGGTCACACCCACTCCATCAAAACTACAACTTCTAACCCTTCCCAAAAAGTTCCAATAAGTAGGAACCAAGCATTTAAGCATATAAGCCTATTGGGTTCACTCTTACTCAGATCAGAACAATGGTTGATTTTTTTTTTTTTTTGCACTAAAAAATATCATCATGCAATTTGCAGCCAAATGGATGGAACTAGAGAAGCTCATCCTGAGTGAGCTAACCCAGACCCAGAAGGATGCATATGGCATCTATTCACTTATAGTCAGATTTTAGCTATATAGTACAGGATATCTATACTACAACCAACGCACCAAAGGAAACATGGACATAGACTTTTGTTTTGTTTTGTTTTTGTTTTTGTTTTCTCTCCCTGGCAATGAGACACTTTTCTGTGGTGGTGCTGCCTTGTAGGCCCCCAGTGTATGAGGAGGCTCTTGGCCCTCATATGACTGCTGAACTGGGGTGGGGGCTGCTATGTAGGGACACTCCACTCCAAAGGAGTGGGATGGAAGGGTTAGGGGGTAGAGGGTGTGAGGGCTGAGCTGGGAAGGGAGGGAAAGAGGACAATATGATGGAGATGTAACCTGAAGCAATAAATAAATATGTTTATTTTTTTAAAAATCAAATGCCTTCATAGAGAATTATTTTGCACATATTACTAAATAGCATTTTCTCTTATTAGTATGTTTGAAATATACATATTTATATACATGAATTCATATATAAAATATTCCTTTAGACACAATGTGCTTAACTATATAATAGCTGGAACCTTTCACTAAGGAATGTGAAAATTTTACCAAAATTTTGGCAATAGGAATTTATTTACCTTTTCATTTCCTATTCTATTCTCCTATTATATTTTAATAATTTTAATAAAAATAATAGCATACTTTAGCAAATGTACATGTACATTTTTAGAAAACATGTGATGTTAACACTCATCTTTGCTGTTTCTTGTTGATCTGTTTCCTTTATTATTGCTTAATACTCAGTGTGGTTTTTCTATTCTGTTTCATTTAATTTTTTATATTAAATGAATCAATAGATATTCACAACTCTACTTGTTTTGTACCCAATATTATTTGTATAGGAAGAATCAGAGACTACTGTCACTTTGTGCCCAATGCATGAAACACAGTCATATATCCTATGAAATGTGAATTGTTCTATGGTATATTGCAATCATATATCATAGGATTATACTACCCTTTTCTATCAGGTTACTGCTGTACCCTAAAGAGGACCGGCAGTGCCACTGAAATGGTCCAGAGACATCAGGAGCAATCGGATTAGGGCAACCAGATGGATAAAGGTCAGAAAAAGAACAAAACTGACAAAAATCAGGGAAATGTGACTCCAATGAAATTCAGCAACGTTAACACAGCAAGCCCTGAACAACCCACCACAGCTGAAAATGATGGAGTCCTTTCAAGAAGAAATTAAATCACTGAAAAATACAGAGAATCCTCCATTTTACACATTAAAGCAATGGAGTATACCATTAGAGACCTCCAAGCCAACACAGCCCAACATGAACAGGAAAGAGATAAGGCAATGAAAGATGCAAAAGATTTGAAAAATTTGCAGACAAAGACAAGCAAATTGAAACAGGAAACATATAAAACAAATAAAATGGTTCAAGACTTGAAATTGGAAATAGAAGCAATAAAGAAAACAAAATCAGAGATAATCCTGGAGGTAGACAATACACTTTCTTAAAATATATTTTTATTAACCCTCAAAAACTAAGAGCCAATATTTTGAAGAATATATGGTAGGAATGAAACAACTTGCCATAATGTCAACTGATATGTCTTCAGAAACAATGACTCTATGAAACAGTATGCAAACTTTGTGTGGTGAACAACAACAACAACAAAAAATCCTGAAATAAAAATGAGTTTTCTTAAACAGGTTGCTTAAGATAGGGTAATGTTTCTCTATGGAGGATCCATTTAATATTAACAGATAAGGCAAAGTTTGCAAAATACTTATCAATTTTTAATCTTATAGAAACAACTTTGAAAACATATTCTGGGACTGGACAAATAGTTCGATGGTTTGATAGTGCTCGCTGCACCAGTATGGAGACCAGAGTTCTGATCTTGCACATATGTAAAAGGAGAAGATTCCTTACATTACCTGTAACCCTAGAACAGAAAACTAATTCAGCTTGCTGAATAACACCCTAACTGCAAAATCAGTGCTCCTGTGTCAGCAAAGGGCTCTGCCTCAAAGGACCAAACGGAGTGATAGAGGAAGATACCTCAAATATCTTCCTGTCGCTGCTGTGAGCACAAAACCTGCACGTGTGCATAAGCCATGCACAGGCATTTTACAGAGGCACATAACAGAAATTAGAATACCTTCTCTTATCTCTTATCCTATGTATCCTGTAATATATTACATATGTCTTATTTCCAAAATTTAAATTCACTCTCAAAAACAAAACAAAACAAAACAGAAAACAGATTCATGTCACTTTCATCAACTTCTAAAATAGAGGGTTTTCATATCACAAATGTAAAGTACCAGTGATGGCTGACTAACATCTTCCTCTTAGAATCAAGGCTTTTGTGTGTACATTGGGATCTTTAGGCAAGTCCCCCTGTCCTTCAGGAAAAACACCTCTGGACAGTCATCTACTATTTTCCTTTCTGCAAATAATAATGCTGCAAGCTGGTCAAGAGCAGAAGCAGAGGCATTCTAAGCCCCTTCCACTACTGTTGTCAAGTGTCTGACTGAATTTCTGAAAAGCATATGTGAAAAAATAAATTGCCAAGACTTTTTGTCACAAAACCTACATATTCCTTTAATTCAGCTGTCTCAAATGGCCTCAATGCTAATCAAACTAAAGCAGTTTCTAAAAAGGATGCTCTTGCATATTCATCCAAACTAGCTGTCCTTGAACTTTATGCTCTGGTAGAGAGATTTTAAATGGATGGAATCATCACATCATTAGAGGAAAGCCAACTCCAGTACCAGATACGCTGCTCTTAAGCAATTGGTGTCTTCTTTATTACTCTGTATGCTATCCCATGTGCCAAGGTCATTTAGAAGTCTTAAACCTGTAGAGAGTTATTACACTAGTAATGTTGTTAGCAGACAGCCATCTGCATGCAGGCTTAAATTTTAGCTGGTGGGATTTAGGATGTTCCTGATCAATGCTATTAATATTGACAGAACACTGCTGGCGAATGGAATGGTAACCAGAAACGTGTGAGAAGATACTCATGTGGGATCAGGAACACAAGCACTGGAGCAGGTTTCCAAGGGAGACTTGTAGATGTCCTTTCCTGGACACCTTTGACATATGCCATGAAGTCTGGTGTAATAGAAATTTTTCCTACCTCAAGGAGGACCAATGATGACCTAATGTCTAGAGCTTCCTTTGAAGTCTAGCACAGAGAACTGAGAATAAGACAATGCAAAGAACAAAACATGATATCAAATCAATAAATGGTTTGTATCCTTCTTCAGATGTCTGTTCCAAGCAGCAACAGAAGAACATGAACAATACTTACATAAATCACCTCACAATAAACTAAGTTTAATTTATTCATTGCAAGTTGCCAAATGGACTGCTATTATCCTTATTTAATTATAACTTAGTGTTTAAAAAGTAAAACAGATCAGGTAGTCACTATTAGAATATTTTCCCGTAGAGTATTGTAGAAAATATTAGGAGTTAGGAGTCTTGTTCAGGCAAGCAGTAAGAATAAGGTGTGAGGCTTCTTAAAAAAGCTTTTGGTTCTTTGTATGTGATTTAAAACAAAGGTGGGGTTGTTCTTCCTTTTAACAGCATATTTAGCATATTCTAAATATCTTGTGTATCTGTTTTGTTTTATTGACATGAGGTTTCACTGTGTAGAAGAGACTGGCTTTGAGCTTGTAATAATTCTCTTTTCTCTGCCTACCCAGTTGGATTAGAGTATGCTACTATGACATGCAGAAATTTTGAAAGCTTCTTAGAGAAATCCTCAAACCCAAAGCTGTATTCTCCTGCTGGTGGCTTCTGTCTCAGCTCACTTCTTTCATTGTTATCCTTGCTTTGCAATACATTGACTGAATGGTTGTTTCATCACCTTGAAAGCACATGAAGTTACTAAGTTACTTGGAAAGCATGCACCATGCTACCTTCACTGCTGCTGAAATATGCCGCATTGCATTCACTCCATGAGTTTTTCGATAAGCTCGATGCTATGAAATCAACTTTCAAGCAAACTCCACCACTGCAGGTCAAGACGTTTTAAAATTCCCCTCATTTGCAAATGCCCATTGAACGCTTTTCATGGCATTGCAAAGGAAAAGTGAAGCTCTTAATGTTTCCAAAGCAGCAGGGATTCACTTTTGGGATGGAGAAAATTCAAATGTGCAGTTCCAAGCTGGCATAATGGGGTGTCACATTTCCTGCAATCTGCTGGGAAGCCTGCAGGTGTAACAGCACTGCCACTGTTGAAAATGAGCACAATTCCTTCTCTTCCATGCTGCAGAGCTAAGTGTTTAACTCTCTGTGTTCCATTTATGTGCTGCAAGTCAGTTTCAGCAAGAAATCTTCAAAGCTGTATGATGACAATTCTGCTTAGTTTTCTTCCTATTGTGGATCTACTGATACCTCTAAACTTGAACAGGCAAGCCAAAATCATTCCTGTGCAGTTCAGAAAACCTTCTTAATACACACACAAGCATAAACATGCACACGCAAACAGTGCATTAGGTTTGTTCTTGACCCTACTCTATCTCCCTCCCACTCCTATTATCCTCTCTACTGTTTTTTTTTTTTTACATTCACGTATTTTTGTTCTCTTTTGTGATTTGTTGATTTTAATCCGGAATGCCTGTGTTGCTATAGGTTACTATTTCTTGATGAATGGTAGGCTCACCATTTGATAAATATCAGAAATAATTACTGTCCTTATCCCAGAATTCATCATTTGCTAATATCCATCATGGGGGAGGGCATGTTGGGTTGCATGAAGTCTCACCTGATTAGTTGCTGACCTATGGAGTCTTGCATGGGTTCACTGCAGGCAAGCGGAGTGCCCTGAGCCTTAGACAGCTGCTGTACTTGTCCTGTTTAGTAATTAACCATTGTTTATTCTAAGCATTTTAAACAGCCATGTATTTTTGCATTCATTGCCCTTCACTGAAGTAAAAAGCTTCTCTGCTTAAGGGTGAGAGTAATTTTTGTCAGGTATAAGCATAAAGTTTATATTGCAGTTTGGTGCCATGTTAATTTAGCTAAAGTACAAAGGTCCTCTCCTAGGTGCAATGAAGTTCCAACTCATAAGTTTTGGCTGGGATTTTGAGTACCAGGAAGATATTTTGTCCAGTAGAGAGAGGCTCAAATCCAAACTGAAGATGGTTTGTTTCTCTTATAACAGTTATGCCACTATTGA
The DNA here is from genome assembly GCA_907164525.1 of Lophiomys imhausi. NCBI lineage: Eukaryota > Metazoa > Chordata > Mammalia > Rodentia > Muridae > Lophiomys > Lophiomys imhausi. The sequence continues at coordinate 1,501,852 of CAJQZJ010000315.1, read as the reverse complement.
AACACTGGGAACAACTTGCCGGGCATATTGGCATTGTTGCTCTTAGCATTTACAGATGGGTCTACTGATGTCTTATTTCTCCAGAAACCTACATAGCACTATCAAGTACTGTTAATGCTAGCAGAGACAGAGAGCTTTCAGCTTAGTTCCTGCTTACATTCTCTATATTTTGAATTTAAGTTGAGTGGTTTCTTTAGCAATAGAGTCATATTGTCCAGTTTTGGTTTGGCAGAGAAGTGAGAGGAATGGCAATAGCCTGTGTTGTTTGGGAACCTCTGGACATTTCTTGAACAAAGACTCATAAGGAGGTACACTTCCTGTCACTGAGGTTTGCTTGATAAACAATGGCCTCTAGGAACAGTGTTATCGAGCCATATAGATTGTCTTCATTCTTAATATTTTTTAATTTATACATTTTAATTAGCTTATAAAACAATGTATTTTTCATTTGGCTTTTACATAGGTCCTTCGTGTTAGGTTAACTCTTTTTCTACTCCCTCCCCTCGCCTATAACTCTAACCCCATGCCTGCTTGAACAATTCAACACTTAGAACGCTTTCTACTTTCATATCACCTACATTTCTAGTAGAACCCGCTGGCTTATGATATCTACTTAGCCACTTCCTAGTGCCCTGGCTTCTATAGGTGCTTCAAATTAAACAAACAAACAAAAAACAAAGATTAATCCCATATCTACGAAGAATATATGGGTCTGTCTCTCTGGGCCCAGATTATCTCAGTCAGTCCCATCTATATGCTTAAAATACCTTTCCTTCAACCTCTTTCAAATTTTAAATTCTGAGATTCTGTATATGAGAGGAAACCAGATTTCTATTTCTGAATCTGACTTATTTTATATGATGCTCTCAAGTTCTATATAGAACATATATATGTTCTATAGAGTAACAGAACATATAGAATGAATCTCTTTCACTCAAAAAAGGATAATTATTAAAATGACTTTCAGGTTACAGTCCAGCTAATTCAACAAATTTATTAAATTTTAATTAGGCCTAACCTTGAAGTAGACATTGTAGGAAGTTGGTAAATTTGGTGAAAGTGTAAATTTTACATTTAATTATTTTACAAGTGAATAGAGACAAATTGACATGGTATAAGGTATGACAAATATATTTGTCATATGTTAAAAATAGTACATAAGTGTTAAGAGATTATAAATTTCAATTGGTTGCTTGAGAGAACATAAGTTTAATATAAATAAATGATAAGGTCTGGGGAACAGAGAGCTCTCTCTGTGGCTAACGTACTTGTAGTGCAAGCATAAGGACATGTATACCTATCCCCAACATCTATATAAAAAAGCAAATCTGATAATGGTGTGTATCTCTAAACCATCTTAAGAGTCAGAGACAAATGGATCCCAGTAACTTGCTGGCCAACCAGTATGGCCTAAACAGAAAACTCAAGAGTAGGTGTAAGATCCTGCCTCAAAATTATGATGGAGAGCTATTGAGAAAAACACCCAGTTTGTACTCCTAGTCTCCATGTTTGGATCAGCACATGAGTATGCATGTGCACATAACACATTCACACACCCCACCTCACCCCACACATATGTCAGGAATTCATTGACGAGACCAAAATATTTCAATATCCTTTGTTCATTTCTGATACTTCAAAAGAATCAGTTTTATATCATATGTTAAATGGAATATGATCATTTAATTAACTCCTGTTAACTCAAATCAGTTATTATGAACTAGGTTATATCGTACCAAAGCAAATAAATTGTAACCCAAATGGTAAGAAAGACATACAAACAATATTTGTGGTATTTCTGTCTTATTTAAACATGTAATTGTGGCTGACCATTGCAAATGCTGTCAGAATCATGGTATGTGCAGGAAATAGTGATGATGTGTCAAAGAGAATGGGCACGTAGTTCTGTATAAGGTTCTCCATTGAGAAGCTTTATGAAACAGTGACATTTTCCCAGAGAGTAAACAGCAGAATATTTCAAAAGACAAAACAGTCAAACATGTCATTTGGAGGTTTTCATTCAATATGTCTAAAACACTCAGCAAATCTACTCCATTTGGGGAGAAGTCCAAAAGTCCAAACGCCTGAGGCATGAGGAGTGTAATAGCTACTTATACATCTCTGTAACCAAAATACCTAATAAAAGTAACTTAAGGAACTAGAAGCATTATTTTTTTCACAGTGGGAAAGGCATGGCATATCAACTCCTGTGCCAGTTAGAACATGTAGCTGAGCATTCTCACATCACAGCCGACTAGGAAGCAAGGAGTACTCAGAACTCGGTGGTAGATCTTTCCTTTAAATATCTACCCATAATTAATGCCTTACTTACATAAGTTAGTTCCACCTCCAAATATTAATATAGACTCCCAAAATATAACCAATGATGAGGAATGAGCATTTAACATGTGGAAAGATGAGGACATGAGAATTAAATGACAATCACAAAAATTTTTGTATCGTGCCCAAACAGCAGAGGTTGAAAATTCAGGCAGGCATTATAAGGAGCAGATACTGTATACAAAGGGAGATAAGAAGAGAAAGAAGATGCTCATGTGGTAAACATTGCTGGTTCTCCAATTTAATTGTACATCAAAACTACCAATACTGCTAGTACACATCTCCCCATAATGGAGTTTTGGAAATAGTTGCCCAAGGGTGGGTCTCTATAATTTGAACTTCTAAGGAGTTCCCAGATATTCCTCGTACTGGTCTTCTAGGAATACTACAAACATATTGAGAGTCACTAGAGCAGAAAATAAAATCACATAAGCAATTTAGGGCCAGTTAATGAAAGTTTTAAATTCTTGGATCATGAGTACAGGCTGACAGGGCATAGGCTACTAAACTATAATAATGTCTTCTTCAACTTCACAATCCTATCAGTAGTTTTAAGATGTGATATATAAAGCAAAAATGAATTAAAGCTCAGAAACAATGATCAAAAATATAAAACCCCAGACTCTATATTCTGGAAAAACAATCTGAAAAAAAAGGAAACTTTCACACAGTTTTGGTAGTAAAAAAAAAAACAATATAAGTTGATATAATTCTTTGGAAAGATGATGTATTGTCTATTAATTGAAACCTTAAAAATCTTCATCATTTAAAAGCACTAATTTTAATCCTGAAATATTTCCCAGAGGATCTCATATGACTATGCACATAGAAATCTACTCAATATTATTCAGAGTATAGGGGATAATATCCATCATCTATCCATATATCTATCTAACATCTATCTAGGTGTCTATTGAAACTGTAATTAATTATTGTAGTTATTAATATGTATAAACTGTAAGATTAGGCCAGCAGAGCAGCCAGCAGCTTGGCAGAGGAGCGGGCGGCCTGGCAGGATATCAGCTAAAGGCCTCGCATGCCTCAATTCGTGGCCTGATTTATCCTGGGGAAAGAGCCCCGGGACCAAGGGTGGCCTACACCACCTGTAACCTAAACTCTGTTAATTAATATTAGTTGTTATATTAGGCTGGTAGAATTGCCAGCAACTTGGCGGGAGATTTGCCTGGTTTCAAGGAGAGTCCAGGAGTCTGGGAGTCCTATAGACCTGTATTGCTTGGACTGACAGCTTACAAGCTGCAGCGATTCTTTCTCCAATAATTAAACACACCAAGTTTTAATGTTTCAACACTTAACCCTTACCTGGGAAGAGTCTCAATTAGCTACTTTAAGTTAACCTGGATCATCTAATGCCAAACCTCCATGTGCCATGATTACCTTCCAGCATTCTCAAACATGTCTATCTGCTTCCATGTCTCCTGGTGGAATGAGCTGATCATCTGTGTAAAACGCAGGGTTCCTGCCTAATCTCAGGAAGTCCTACCTTTCTATACTCTTTCTCTCCAGCTAATTGGCCATCAGTGATTTTTATTAATTAATCAAGAGATTGTGTCAGAAGGGGCAGTAACCAGATCTCTGAATTCAAATCAGCCTATCAGACTTTCCCCAACAGTCTATCATTGTACATATATGAATATAGCAAAAGAAACATGAATGAATAAATCACTATATTTGCAGGGTCTGAGAGATGGGTCAGCAAGTGAAAACTATTGCTATGCAAGCCTCAGTTGGATTACTTAGATTTCTCTCATATCTGTATAGGTCTTGAAGAAGTTTCTACAGTATTAGGTTTCACCATGCCTCTCAAACTGACCTTAGGGTTACTTGTCCCTCTTTGTATCCCCTTCCTTACCACATTCTACCATTTGTCTCCCCATTTAATCTTCCCATTCCAGTCTACTCTTGTCTCTCCTCCAGAACTATATATTCTAGTTTCCTTTCCTTGGGACATCCTTCCTTCTCTCCATTTCTTTACTTGATACCTGTTCTCTTTGGTTATACAGATATTAGCGTGCCTACCAAATGCTGAAAGACACACACACACACATATATATATATATATATATATATATATATATATATATATGGGAAATCATACCATATCTGTCCTTTGGGGCCTGGGTTACCTCAGTCAGGATGATTTTTTTTTCTAGTCCCATTCATTTACCCATTGACTTCATAATTTCATTTTATAAAGAGATAAATAATATTCCATTGTGCAAACATAGCACATTTTCATTATCCAGCTATCAGTTAATTAACATCTAGGCTGTTTCTGATTTTTGGCTATTATGAATAGAGCAACAATGAATGGGGTTAAGCAAATGTCTCTATAGTAGGATGTAGAGCTTTTGACTATGTGCCCAAGCGTGGTATACCTGAATCTTGAGGTATATCTATTCCCAGCTTCCTGAGGAGCTACAAGATAATAAGTTGAACATATTATGCAGAATTATTTGAACAGAACTGAAAAGAACACCAGAAAATAATAACAGTTGAGTACTTTCTGTTGATACATTTTTTTCTATACTAGATATCTGTTTATATAATACTTCCAAACAGCATTCCACTTGAATTTAACTATCAGGAAAGAAGTTTTTCAAGTCACCATGAAGATAAAATTCATTGATTATTATTAATAATTATCCCCCAATCAATTGAAATTGTGTTTGCTTACCCGATAAAAGTGGCAAAGGTCCTTATCTGACTACCCTAGGGCACAAGAGGGAGAATTAAAAACACTAGATTACAGGAGTTTATTTGCAGGCAATAAATTAAATATATTTGTTAAACATTCAATATTTTCCTCTGCACAGGTATGTATGGCCAATGGATTTTGTTTGTTTGTTTGTTTTAATTCACAAATCCACCGCTCCTCCTTTCTCACCAAACTTTTTCTTTTCCCATCAAGGCCGATGTATGTTACACAATCATTTTGCACATTTGGCCTTTCTTTGGAGCATGGTTGACTCATCAGGGACTATACTTTTAAAGAAAAGTGGTAAAGGTCCTTACCTGGCTACACTGGGGCCATTATAAATGTAGCAGCAGAGAACACGAGCATTTATGGCACAGATGAGACCATGCTTAATTTATTTCCCTTATCAGGATGAATTCTAGCTCCATTCCTGTTGTTAGAATGCTCTTTTTGTTATTAATTCTTTCAGAATTCAGTACATTGCATTTTGCTCATAGTTGCTCTCCATCTGCTAACTCTTTCCAAGTCCACTGCCCCCCTTTACACCAAATTTTGGGTCTTTCTTTTTCCACCATGGCCAGTTTGCATTAGCAAATATTTGGATAGGAGGCCTCTCTTTGGAATGTGGTTGACTTTTATCAATGGCTAAACCCTTTGAGGAGACCTGGCCTAAAGAAGCTAACAGTTGCTGTTAGTAGATCCTCAGCTAAGGGTGGGGCTTCCTGTTAAAGTCCCCTCTCCTTGCTGGAATTGAGTCCAGCTTGGGTTTGTCAAGTCCTGAGCATGCGGTCACGGTCACAAATGCTCTGATTTCACAGCTGTGTGTAGAGCTTCCCTGCTGTGCCCTGAAGACACTGCTTCTTTGCAGTCCTCCACTGCATCTGTCGCCCTCCCTACTCTGTCCAGAGGATTGATCATCCTTGTGTCCAGTGCATCCACACCGTGTATGTTATCTACTAATTATGTACACAGTCCCTGTGTCTGTTATCACATCCACTGCTATGATAGCTTGGTGAATGTGCCTAAGTACTTCCATTGACTTAACAATGGCTTTAAAGTGCAAGAGCACTGATACTCGGGAAGTGAATGATCCTATTGTTGGGGAGAAGGCTTTATAGGAACATACAGCTCTGGCCTGTGGGTCTTGTGTCTGAAATGCATGATGTCCTCAGCAATATGGATTTGCCTTGAATCTCTGGATGGGAATCAAGAACAAAAGTATGAAACTAGAATGTCTTGGGAGTTTCTTGGACAATCCTGACCAACAACTCAAAAGAGGGTGTCTTATGCCTGATATTGGTGTTTCTGCTGTGGAATCTATGGCTGTAGGGAAAGTCTTGCCATCTCAGAAGGGAAAATTTCACTTAAACTACATGTGCATATGTATATAGAGACTTATTTATATTATAGATAATTATTTTAAATAGATGGTTTAATGGTAGTAGTAGTAATAATAATTTTCTTACAACCTTTTTCAGTACCTTTGATATAATTTTCCTCTTTTCTCCTTCCTCTGCAGTTTTTCAATTTCCCTCTCCTAACTAATATGTTTCCCATTTTCTTACTATTCCTTTCTGATCACTTGTACCCAGCAATTTTCCTCTTTATTACTCCCCCATATACCATACCCTGAAAATGGTCCCTTTTGCCTTCCTAGTTTCTGAAGTAAATGAAGGATGTGTACTCATATATGAAATTTGAGCTTGGAGCCTCAGAGGAGAGAGAACATAGTTCTTGCCTGTCTAAGTCTGGGCTACCTCACATGATATGATCCTTTCTAGTTTCATCTATTTACCTGAAAATGTCATGATATCATTTTTCTTTACAGCAGAATATTGTTCCATAGTGCATATGCACAGAATTTTCATTATCAAGTTGTCAGCTGAGGAACATTAGTTTGTTTGCCTTCCCTTATTGTGAATAGAGTAGCAATGAACATAGCTAAGCAAATGTATATGGAGTGGGACTTTGAGTCTTTTGGGCATATGCCAAAGAGTCTATAACTGGGTCATATAGTGGATATATTTTTAGCTTTTATAGAATTCTCTGCACTGAGTTCCAGAGTGGGAAAACCAGTTTGCAGTCCCACCAACAGTGAGTGAGGCCACATTCAGTATACTTAAAATCTTTTTTTTTGTTTGCTTGTTTTTTTATAATTTATTTTTTATTTCTTCAAGTTACATCTCAATCACAATCCCCTCCCTACTCCCCCCTCTAGTCCCATCCTCCTACCCTATTCCCCCTCAACCTCTGATCCTCTTCCATTTTTTTTAAGTTTAAGGTATATCTTCCCCCCCCAACAGCTCCCCCTTTCAGTCCAACAAATGGTTCTTTCTCTTAAACAATAAATACAATACAAAACCAACAGAAATAAATAGGCCACAATTATGAGAGTTATATGGCTTAGCATACATTCCCAATGTCCAGTCCATACGTATATGACACCTGACTTTAACATTCTATTATCTAACCATCTCCATGAGTTTAAAGTTCTATATCTAACTCAGCTTTCATACTAACTTGGATCACAATTTTAAAAACATCTTCTTAGATCCAGAACACCTTCTTGATTCCTAAACAACTCAAAATTTAACTATGAGACTCTAGCTATCTATTCTTCAACCACCTCAGAGACCTGAGAGGGATAAATATACCTGATTATATAGGAAGTGCAGGGCCCGCAGCCTCCAAAACTAAGAAATTGACTTCTACCATAAGCATTATTTAAAAGACTTGTTGTGGGGGAAGGAAGATGGCGGCAACCTACACTGATGCATTTTGAAGGTGGGGAAAAAAGAGCCATAAAAAACACAGAGTTATTGAGCACGGTGCAAAAACCGGAGGGGCTAGACCCCCCACCCCGGGAACACTCACAGCTCCCAAGGGACTGTTAAAAGTCCCAGGGCAAGGCTCTTACCCATCTCTCGCAGACACGGAAGCCAGTAAACCCGGGATTCGGGAACTCCCATTTGGAGAGGCGCCTGGTAAGATCGATCCCAACACACAGCAGGCAGGATCAGAGGCCACTTGGCGTTAGTTCACTAGCCTATTGGACTCCCCACGCCTCAGGTAGAACATATACTCACTTAAAAAATTTGGCGAGATAGTGGAAGTTTTAGCAAGGAACAAACAGGGGGCTCAATGGGTGGTCCGCAGCCACTCGTGAAGTGGAGGGCGGGAGGTTCAGACAGAGCGCGGAAACCAGGAACCCAAAGGAGGGCAGGAGGAGCCGAATCCCACGCACTCACGGCAGCGCAGCTGAAGAGTGAGCCCGGCTGGCAGGGCCAAATCCCCGCGAACCCACGGCAGGACAACCGGGGAGAAAGTCAGGCGTGGGCTGGGCCAGGGATCTGCGCACCCAGGGCTGAGCTGATGGGGCGAGAGGTCCACTCAGGCGGCCGGGGGATCCGGGTCACTGTGCACCCATGGCTGAGCAGCCAGGGAGGGAGAGCCGTGGCTACGCAGATAGGGAGGGAATCAGACTCAGAAGCCAGGCCTGTGGCAAGAAGCCTAGTGAGAAACCAGAAATCGGGACCATAGCTGTATTCTGGAAAATCCAGACATAATAGGTGTGGAGCCAGACCCTGTCAGCCTCCGTGACAACAAACAAAGCCCACAGAATCTGTGCCTGGGCAAACAGGCCCATATCATCAGAACCATTACAGGCTGATAACACAGAGTACAACATAGAGAAGTCTGAATTGGGCGCAGTGAAACAATCCTGGTCCATTACTCACAACCTGGGATTAGGCTGCACCAACTCACAGTGCCTCAGGCTATTAAAACCACAGTGACCCTGAAATCCCCCTGTAAGCAACGACAGATAGCCAAGTAACTCGTCCCCTGCACCAAAGCATCCACTGTGGATCCAAGCACAGAAAACGATAAGAACAAACAGCTAAATGCACGCAATGGCCAAAGGTCAAAAAAAAAAAATAGAAATCAAGGAAATATGATGCCAACAAAGCAGAATTATCCTAGTTCATCCAATTCGGATGAACTCACACCAAAAGAATCACATGAAAACGTTGACAATTCTGCATTATGGAAAGTGACAGAGTCCCTGCAAGAAGAACTTAAATCTATGAAGGAATTCAAAGAGGCTACAATTCTATAACTCAAAACAAGGAACAACACCATTAAAGAGCTCCAAGCCAAGGTGACAGAGCTTGAACAGGAAAAGGTCAAGGCTATGAAAGATTTTCATACAAAAACAAGCAAGCTGGAGAAGGAAATGTACAAAACGAACAAAACCATACAAGACATGAAAATAGAAATAGAAACAATAAAGAAAACACAGTCAGAGTTAAAAGAGGAAGTGGAGAACCAAGGGAAGAGAACAGGAACTACGGATATGAGTATCAACAGTAGGATGCAAGAGATGGAAGACAGGATCTGAGGCATGGAAGATTCAGTGGAAGAAATCAGTACAACATCCAAAGAAAATGAGAAGGCTAAAAAATCTCTCACCCACAACATGCAAGAAATCAAGGACTCAATGAAAAGATGGAACCTAAGAATTATAGGTATAGAGGAAAGAGAGGACTCCCGACTCCAAGGTACAGGAAATATCTTCAACAAAATCATAGAGGAAAACTTCCCAAACCTGGAAAAAGAGATGCCAATAAAAATCCAAGAGGCTTACAGAACACCAAACAGATTAGACCAGAAAAGAAACTCCTCTCGCCACATAATAATTGAAACTCCAAATGTACAGAACAAAGAAAGAATATTAAAAGCTGTAAGAGAAAAAGGTCAAGTCACATACAATGGCAGACCCATCAGAATTACACCTCACTTCTCTTCAGAAACGTTAAAAGCTAGAAGGACCTGGTCAGATATACAAGTCCTGAGAGATCATCGGTGCCCAGCCAGACTACTTTACCCAGGAAAACTCTCTATCAACATAGATGGAGAAAACAAGATATTCCATGACAAAATTAAATTTAAACAATATCTACCCACAAACCCAGCCCTACAGAAAATCCTAGAAGGAAAATCCCAACCCAGAGAAGAAAACTCCACCCAAGAAAACAAAGGGAATAGAAAACCCCTCAGCAACTAAACCAAAAGAGTCACAGGACCACCACCTATACCACATTAATGGGAAATAACAACCCCAGGTCACTAATATCCATCAACATCAATGGACTCAACTCCCCAATAAAAAGACATAGGTTTACAGAGTGGATCCGCAAGCAAGACCCTTCCTTATGCTGTATACAAGAGACACATCTAACTACAAAAGATAGACACTGCCTCAGAGTAAAGGGCTGGGAAAAGGTTTTCCAAGCAAATGGACCCAGGAAGCAAGCTGGAGTAGCCATCCTAATATCAAACAAAACAGACTTCCAACTGAAGTTAATGAAGAAAGACAAAGAAGGGCACTATATACTCATTAAAGGGAATATTCATCAAGAGGAAATTTCAATACTGAACATCTATGCCCCAAATACAAAGGCACCTACTTTCATAAAAGAAACACTTCTAAAACTTTAAGCGCACGTCGATCACAACACATTAGTAATGGGAGACTTCAACACCCCACTCACAACAAAGGACAGATCATCAAGACGGAATACAAACAGAGAAATATTGAATCTAACAGAGATCATGAAACAAATGGACCTAACAGATATCTACAGAACGTTTCACCCAAACACAAAGGAATGCACCTTTTTCTCAGCACCCCACGGAACCTTCTCCAAAATCGACCACATATTGGTCACAAAGATAGTCTCCGTAGATACAAGAAAATTGAAATAATACCTTGTATCTTATCAGACCACCACGGAATAAAGCTGGTCTTCAACAGTAAAAGAATCAACAGAAAGCCTACACACACATGGAAATTGAACAGCTCCTTACTGGATGACCACTGGGTCAGGGAAGAAATAAGGAAGGAAATCAAAGACTTCTTAAAATCCAACGACAATGAAGACACAACATACCCAAACCTATGGGATACATTGAAAGCTGTGCTACGAGGAAAGTTCATAGCACTAAGTGCTTTCAAAAAGAAAATTGTGACAGCTCATATTAGTGAACTAACAGCTAAGCTGGGTGAATTGGAAAAAAAAGAAACAAACACTCCCAAGAAGAGTAGAAGACAGGAAATCGTCAAACTTAGAGCTGAAATCAACAACTTAGAATCAAAAAGAACTATACAAAGAATCAATGAAACCAAGAGTTGGTTCTTTGAGAAAATCAACAAAATAGACAGACCCCTAGCCAAATTAACTAAAAGGCAAAGGGAAAGAACACAAATCAACAAAATCAGAAATGAAAAGGGAGAAATAACAACAGACATTGAGGAGATCTAGAAAATATTCGGACATTACTTTAAAAATCTATATTCCACTAAATTTGAAAACCTAAGCGAAATGGACAATTTCCTCGATAAATTCCACCTACCAAAACTAAATCAAAATCAGATTAACAGCTTAAACAGCCCAATAACCCCTACGAAAATAGAAACAGTCATTAATAATCTCCCAACCAAAAAAAGCCCAGGGCCAGATGGCTTTAGCACGGAATTCTACCGGACCTTCAAAGAGGAACTAACACCATTACTTTTCAAACTCTTCCACCACATAGAAACAGAAAGATCACTGTCAAACTCACTCTATGAGGCCACTGTCATTCTGATTCCTAAACCACACGAAGACCCAACAAAGAAAGAGAACTTCAGACCAATCTCCCTCATGAACATAGATGCAAAAATACTTAATAAAATACTAGCAAACCGAATTGAAGAACACATCAAAAGTGTCATACACCATGATCAAATAGGCTTCATCCCTGGAATGCAGGGATGGTTCAATATATGAAAGTCTATCAATGTAATTCACCACATAAACAAGACAAAATAAAAAAACCACATGATAATCTCGCTAGATGCAGAAAAAGCATTTGACAAAATCCAACACCCCTTCATGCTAAAAGTTCTGGAGAGAACGGGCATACAAGGACCATACCTAGAAATAATAAAGGCAATATACAGCAAGCCAGTAGCCAACATCAAATTAAATGGAGAGAAGCTTGAAGCATTTCCTGTAAACTCAGGGACAAGACAAGGATGTCCACTTTCACCATATCTTTTCAATATAGTACTTGAAGTCCTTGCTAGAGCCGTAAGACAACTAAAGGAGATCAAAGGGATAAAAATTGGAAATGAAGAAGTCAAATTATCCCTATTCGCAGATGATATGTTAGTATACATAAACGACACCAAAAACTCCACCAAAGAACTCTTACAGCTGATAAACAACTTCAGCAAGGTGGCTGGATACAAAATCAACTCAAAAAAATCAGAAGCCCTTCTTTATACAACAAACAAATATACCGAGAAAGAAATAAGGGAAACAACCCCCTTCACAATAGCCACAAACAACATAAAATACCTGGGGGTAACTCTAACCAAGCAAGTAAAGGACCTATATAACAAGAACTTCAAGCCACTGAAGAAAGAAATGGAAGAGGCCTTTAGAAGATGGAAAGATCTCCCATGCTCATGGATAGGTAAGATCAACATAACAAAAATGGCTATCCTACCAAAAGTAATATATAGATTTAATGCAATTCCTATCAAAATACCAACACAATTCTTTATAGACCTGGAGAAAGCTAGTCTCAACTTCCTATGGAACAACAAAAAGCCCAGAATAGCTAAATCAATCTTGTCCAATGAAAAAACATCTGGAGGTATCACCATCCCAGATTTCAAGCTGTACTACAGAGCAACAGTAATAAAAACAGCATGGTACTGGTATAGAAACAGACCAGTGGATCAATGGAATCGAATTGAAGACCCAAACATGGATCCACACACCTATGGCCAACTAATCTTTGACAAAGAAGCCAAAAACGCACAATGGAAGAAGGACAGCATCTTCCACAAATGGTGCTGGTCCAATTGGATGTCCACTTGCAAAAGAATGAAATTAGACCCATACCTATCACCTTGTACCAAACTTAAATCCAAGTGGATCAAAGACCTTAACATAAAGCCGGCCACACTAAATATACTAGTATAAAAAATAGGAGAAACCCTAGAACTCATTGGCACAGGTGACAACTTCCTGAACAGAACACCAACAGCTCAGGACCTGAGATCAACAATCAATAAATGGGACCTCATGAAAATGAAAAGCTTCTGTAAGGCAAAGGACACTGTCATTCGAACAAAACGGCAAAAAACAGACTGGGAGAAAATCTTCACCAACCCCACATCTGATAGAGAGCTATTATCTAAAGTCTACAAAGAACTCAAGAAACTAAATGCCAAGAAACCAAATAATCAAATCAAAAAATGGGAGATGCAGCTAAATAGAGAATTCACAAAGGAGGAATCCCTAAGGGCTGAGAGACACCTGAAGAAATGTTCAACATCCTTAATCATTAGAGAAATGCAACTCAAGACGACCCTGAGATTCCACCTAACTCCTGTTAGAATGGTTAAGATAAAGAGCTCAAATGATAGAGCATGCTGGCGAAGGTGTGAAGAAATGGGAACCCTACTCCATTGCTGGTGGGAGTGCAGGCTTGTGCAACCACTATGCAGGTCTCTCTGGCAATATCTTAGAAATCTAGGAATATCCTTGCCTCAGGACCCAGCCATACCACTTCTGGGTATACACCCAAAGGACCTCTCACGGAGACATAGGGAAGTCTCCTCATCTATGTTCATAGCAGCCTTATTTGTAATAGCTAGAAATTGAAAACAACCCAGATGTCCCTCAACTGAAGAATGGATTAAAAAACTGTGGTACATCTATACAATGGAATATTACTCAGCTATCAGAAACAATGAAATCATGCAATTTGCAACCAAATGGATGGATCTAGAGAAGCTCATCCTGAGTGAGATAACCCAGTCTCAGAAGGATGCACATGGCATCTATTCACTTATAGCAGGATTTTAGCTATGTCATACAGTGTATCTGTACTACAACCAACACACCAAAAGAAACATGGACATACATTTTTTTTAATCTTTTATTTTTTCCTTCTTTTCTTCTTTTTTTCTTTTTCCTTTTCCCTTCTCTTTTTCCTCTCTTTTTTTGTTGATATTCTTTGTTTTTGTGGGTTTGTGTGTTTGTTGGTCTTTTTTTTTTAGTATTCCCCCAGTAGCAAGGCGACACCTTTCACTGGCAGTACTGCCTCGTAGGCCCCCGGAGAATGAAGAGGCTCTTGGCCCTCATATGACTCCTGATCTGTGGTGAGAGACTGTTAGGCAGGGACACTCCATCCCAGAGGAACAAGACGGAAGGGTCAGGGGGTAGAGCATGGGAGGGTGGGGCTGGGAAGCGGGAAAAGAGGACAATATGATAAGGATGTAACCTGAAGCAACAAACAAATAAATTTATTAACTTAAAAAAAAAAAGGGCAAGTGGCAGGGCTGAAACACTGTGAATGGAATAGAGGATACAGCCGTTCTGCCTGGTTTTGCAGACCTCCAGGTGTCGAGAAGACCTGGAGCTAAGGTAAAATACAAGAGAATTGTGGTGCTGGCCCATGCCTTTGACTTCAGCAGAGACGGGGGGAGCACCGTAGAGTTGGTGGTCTAATGTATTCTGGAGTCATATGGAGCGGGGTGGTGAGCGTGCATACTCTTGGTCCCACCATTCAAGAAGAGTACACCCTTGGTCCCAGCTCCCAGCACACTGGAGACAGAAACGTTCAGATCCCAGAGCTCAGGGTCAGCCTGATGCAGGGCAAACTCTAAATAGAGAAAGACTTCGATCCAGGAGTGGTGGAACACATCTTTCATCCCTTCAGAAGGGAAACACAGGTCTCTGATCTCAATTATTAGAGTTCAGAGACACACACATGGGATTTGGAGGGACCTAGGTTTGGAGGCTACTTACAAAAGGCCTTCTAAATGCAGGCAGATTGTCCTTTTGGATTTCAAAATATATACACTAGAGCTGGTTTAGCTCCAAGGTGACAGAATGATTTCTTCTTTAACACGGATTGAAAGATAATGCTTTGTATGTTGTCGGAAGGCCAAATTTGCTTCAGGAGAAGTACTACCTAGCCCCCCCCCAAAAAAAAAGAGGGCAATTGTCCCAGGGTTGGGATTGGGGCAGGTCTCTGTTCTTATCTTTCCAGGAGAATCGAAGCGTCCATTAGGGGAGCCCGGGGACGGCTGGACAGCTGAAACCTCAGCAGAGAGCAGAATCAGACACCAAGGAGGATGAGTGACTCAGTTGATTCTGCCTGGCAGACTTCCTCAATAGCTGTCTCCATCGGCGGCCTGCAACCACGGCAATCCAATGTCGCTGGGACTGTTCAGCTCTACACAATGCCCCGGCCGGAACCTCAGTGAAGCCTGCAAGATCAGCTTCTGCCTACAAACCCCTTAGGTCATCTAAACAGCTGAGAACAGAAGGACTGAACATAAAAGGAGTGTACTAACATTTTTAACCATTTTTTCCATTTGGGTTCGGGCCCCAAACAGGTCTACTACTGTCGGGAGCCGCAATCGCCATTACAAGATGGCGCCGGCTTCCTGCTTCCTGGTTCTTCACGGAGGTGCTGTGCCGGTTTGTGCATGCGCAAGGCGCGTTTCTTGGCACTGCGATCTCATGCTAATTAGGTGATTCCGTATGAGCCAATGAGGGTTCAACAAGTCTCCATATGTATTATATAAGCAGCCGCTTGCCGGAGCTCGGGGTCCCTCTCCACCATGCTATCTAAAAGAGCTGTTCAATAAATGCTGTCAGAAGAATCCTGATTGTGTGGCGCTTTCCTTATCGGCGAGGTGGGCGCAACATCTGGTGCCGAAACCCGGGAACGAAGCCGAACATCTCGGGAGCTCAGGTCCAGCTACGAGGGATCCTGTAGGCTCAACAGAGGATTCAGAACTGACGGCGGAGGAAGTTTAGATGCTTTTCTGCAAAGTATGGTGGATCCCCTTTGACTGGCTCTTGTTCTTCCTGTTTGGGCGGTGGTGGTCATTACGTGTTGTTTTTGTCTTAATTGCCATCAACAAGGGAAGGAGTGTACCTGTCCTCCCTGTTTACCAGAACCGTAAGCCACAGGTAAATAACTGTGCAGGTTCGCCTTGTCCTGTAAATAAAGGACTATGGGCAATCAACAGATGAAGCCGCTCCTTTCAGCAATGCGGGCGTTGTTGAAGGAACGCGGACTAAAAGTTCCTGAAAGAGTTCTATGCAATTTTCTAAAAGAAGTAGATCGAGTTGCTCCATGGTTTGTCTCGACCGGATCCTTAACCAAAGGGTCTTGGGAAAAACTTGGAGTTGATTTCAATAATGAAAAGGAAGGAGGGAGGCTTAGACCAGGAACATGGCCACTGTATAAAATGATTAGAGTTTGTATTGACGACTCTAGATGTCAAAAACAGGTTCGGGAAGGACAGAGAGCACTAGCAGATCATCAGGATAGCCTATCAGAAGCAGAAAAGGAAAAGAGCGCTAAGATTAAAATTAAAAAGAGAATAAACAGAAGTAAAGAAATGACAAAAGAAAAGGAATTGTATCCTGTCTTTGAAGAGTTTAAGAATTTAAAGGTTGGAGACTCGTCCTCAGAGGAGACCTCTACAGAGGGTGAGGAAGAGAAAGAGGATCCAACATCTTCCTCATCAGAGGAGGGTGTATTGGATTCAGATGATCAAGCTGAGTTAGAAGAAGAGACAGCTCGATATGAGGCTGAGCAGTATCGGCCTGACCCATATGCTCCAGGGTCAGTTCCGTCTGCCCCGCCATTAATAGAAGTAGTAAAAAAGAAGAAAAAACCGTGAAATTAAACTTCCTGGACTTTGTGTTACCTCTGTCCAATATGAAAATTTTACTAAAGCAGCTAACTTGTCTAAGATTTTATCTCAACAGTTGCAACAAAATTGGACTGTGGAATTTGAACAGACCTTAAGGGAATTGCAAACTGCTATCATTCAAATTAACTCCACACAGCTGGATCTGTCCCTAACAAAAGGATTGGCTTCCTGGCTTCAGTCGGCTTTCTCCTACTTTAAGGAATGGGTGGGAGTCGGGTTATTTGGCTGTTTTTTAGCGGGGGGAATGTTGATTACCCTCTGGTTGCTCTGCAAATTTAAAAAACAACACAATAGAGATAAAGTGCTAATCACTCAGGCCTTACTTGCCGTGGAACTTGGAACTTCTCCTAGAGCTTGGTTAAATATGCTAAAACAATGAGACACTGTCATCATAAATTTGTCCTGAGGGCTCGTGTTCCCATTGCACCAGGCGTTCTGATGACAGTCCTGTGTGACTCCCAGGGCTCGTGTTCCCATTGCACGGGAATTCAGGCACACAGGGTCTCTAGTTCATTTAACTACCTTGATCACTTCACTGGTAGAACGGTGGGCTTGATCGGTGACAAAGTGGACTGTTATGTTTTGCTATTTAATAAAGAAGGGGGAGATGTCGGAAGCTGCAATCGCCATTACAAGATAGCGCCAGCTTCCTGCTTCCTGGTTCTTCACGGAGGTGCTGTGCCGGTGTGTGCATGCACAAGGCGCGTTTCTTGGCACTGGGATCTCATGCTAATTAGGTGATTCCGTATGAGCCAATGAGGGTTCAACAAGTCTCCATATGTATTATATAAGCAGCCGCTTGCCGGAGCTCGGGGTCCCTCTCCACCATGCTATCTAAAAGAGCTGTTCAATAAATGCTGTCAGAAGAATCCTGATTGTGTGGCGCTTTCCTTATCGGCGAGGCGGGCGCGACATACTACGACCCAAAACAGCAGGAAGTCACTTTAAGAGAGCGAAGTCCCATGCCCAGAGGGTGGGGAAGGTGTTGCTTCGCCCTTCTTTTTGGTTATTTGAAGGATAACTGAAAACACTGATATTTAGGGGAAGAGATTACAAGCTGATAAATGGTCCTCTTTAATGGGTTTTGGAGGTTAGCTCAGGGACTTCCTACTTTTCCTTTTCTGTATCCTTCTTCCTCTCCTATGTAGGAGTGCTTAGGCTTGAGAAAAATGAGATATAGACATAGCACAGGAAGGTCCAAGAAGGGGCAGATTATTGAATATGCCCTTATACCTTTGTATATTGATACAAAATTAGTAGTTTATTTGGCTAAAGTGGTATTGACCATTGTTTATTGTGCAAAAATAAGATTGTATTGGATTACATCGGTATTGATCTTTGTATATTGATACAAAATTAAGATTATATTTGGCCACAATGATATTGACCCTTGCATATGGATGTAATATTAAGATTGTTTGGGCTACATAGGCATTGATCTTTGTATATTGATACATAATTAAGAGTATATTTAACCACAATTGAATAGATCTTTGTATATTGATACAAATTTAAAGGTAATGCTTCCTAATTGTATCATACCTAGAGATACTTAAAAATAAAATGTGAAGCTCTGGCCTCTTGATACCAACCGTCTAAAACTGTCTAGGATAGTTAAGTAAAACAAACTCCTAGTCATGCAAACATGTCACTTTGTTAGCTACTATGACAGTCTATCACAGATATTCTCTAAACTACCCAGTAATCAAGTAGCTAAGAGACAAGCAACATTTGTTTATCTAAATACAAGAGATGGATAGGGCATCTTCAAAAACCCCAAGAGATCTGCAGAATATGGCATTCAAAGATGTTATCTTAAATTAAGATTTTCTTTTTTTTTGATATCGAGACATATCAGCGCCTGACAGCACCCCCTATTCTACTCCAAGTAGAAGATAAGCATCGAAGAACCTCCACTGTAAGATGGTTGAATTAGTGGCAAGCCTATATCTTGGCATGAAAAAACCCCTTGTACCAACTGCAGACAGACTGCTGTCCAAAAAGGACAAAACTTGGTAGCAGGGAAGTCGACAGCCTAACTCTGCCAAGACAGGGTAGGTAAGTCCTTCATAATCCCTGCTCTACAACAAATGTCTGTCAGAGAAACAGGACCCAAAGGCTGAAGACTGATGCAGGAATGTATGGAGAGAAAATGGGAACTGTCCAGGCAGTCATTGGTATGTCCTTTCTTAGTTTTGGAAGCTGCAGGCGCTGCACTTCCTATATAAGCAGATATATTTATCCCTCTCAGGTCTCTGAGGTGGTTGAAGAATAAACAGCTAGAGTCTCATAGCTAAATTTTGAGTTGTTTAGGAATCAAGAGGGTGTTATAGATCTAAGAAGATACTCTTAAAAGTGTGTTGCAAGTTAGTATGAATGTTGAGTCAGATATAGACCTTTAAACACATGGAGATGGTTAGATAGTAGAATGTTAAAGTCAAGGGCCAAATATGTATAAACTGGACATTGGGAAAGTATACTGGGCCATTTAACTCTCATAAATGTGGCATATTTATATCTGTTTTTTTGTATAATACTTACTGTTATAAGAGAAGGAACCATCTGTTGGACTGAAAGGGGAAACTTCTGGGGGGAAGAGGGTGGAAGGGCGGGATAGGAAGGGAGAATAGGGAGGGGTTTGTGACTGAGATGTAACTTGAAGAAAAAAAATAAAGTATTTATAAAAAAAAAACTTGTTGTTATATATGTTATAGTATTATCAATAATTAGTAAAAAACATAAAATATGTTTAAATAACAAATGCTACAATATTTATCATGTGAAATTTTCATTGGAGAAAATGTTGTATATAATATTTTTCATGATAATCAGTAATCCATTATTGTCTTTCTTTTCTTTCCACAAACTTTATTGCTTTAACTCTTTCTTCAGTTATTAAAAACAACTTTTTTGTGTTCATACCTCTTCCACAGGGACTTTGTTTTGATGTTTCTCTTCTACATGCTTTTCCCTCAGATAACTGTCTCACTCAATGCTCTTTGCACACATGCTCCTCTAATATTTCTCCTTCTACTTTGATGTCTCAGCAGTTTTCCTTTCTCCTTCCCTTTAATTTTCACCATCTATTGGTTCTATTTCTATTTCATGCCACTTGCACATACCCATACTTAGATATTAGACATACATACAGGTTAAAAATTAGAATTTGCTCATGACAGAACATGAGATTTTTTTGTATGAATGTGTTATTTCATTTAATATACAATATCCAGATAGAGCCATTTCATGCAAATTTCAGGATTTTATTTTTTTTCTTTACTGTTCAATAAGATTCCATTGTGTATGTGTATATGATGTTCATCTGTTGGTGGACATGTAATCTAGTGTTCTTCCCTTGATATTGTGTAGTATCAAAAACATGGATGTTTTACTGTCTCTGTGGTAGCATATGGAGTCCTTTATGTATGAATCTGGAGTAGTCAGTATAGCTTGTATATATACAAGCATTTATACATTATGTAGGAATATAGTAGTATATGGGAATTTATTTCTTTCTTCAGTCTTTATTCATGTCCAAGGTAAAACAAAAGGCAATAATAACAACTTTTATAGTAACTTATTCTTGTTCACACAAGGTATCCTATTATGTGAAACAAGTATATTGGTATTCAAAACTCTCCTCCAAATTAAAATAAAAAAGATTTCAAGGGATGTTATACTTTTGTAATTTACCTTTTTATAGAGTTGTAAAAGTTTGAACATTGTATAACTTCAGAACTTTAAAGTACCAGGGTAGCTTAGACCAATGCCCTGACTTTCTTTTTTAATTAGGGAAAATCCTTGCTACAAGAATAAATTATGCTACCAAATCTTGCCACATTGTTTTGTGAATCCAATGAAAATCTGGAAAAAATACCATTTTGCACTCCAACCTGATTAAACTTCCTATCTTCATATTTAGGAAAGAATCATAAATACATTTTCATGATGAACTGTATGAGGGAATAACGTCCATAAGCCTCAAAATTAATCGAGCCTTGAAATAAAATTTAAAAAGAAAGATTGACTTAGCAGTTGTCCCAGTTATTCTTGGAACAGCAGGGAGAATTAATCTCACAATATCTCAAGATGTTTACTAAGGTATTATAGCAGACATCACCTTTATATTTCATAAAACAGAAATTCGTACCCAATGTTTTAACTGTGAAATCGTCAGCCAGAACAAAAACCTGCATATGTTAGTAATCAGAAACAAACTTATTTAAGTCAATACAGTTTGGAAACATTGATTGTTTTCTTTCAGATTGACCCCTTAAAATAAAATAAAAAAAACATTATAAGACATTAGCTAAATGAGTTTTGCAAGGACACAATTTAAATTATATGTTCTGTATTTAAGGAATTTAAACTACTATTGAGAAAAGACTTAAACCAAAATTTCATAAAATCACATGTGTCCTTCTGTCCTCACTCAGATATTCTGGAAAGCATTTGAACAAAGAGAATAATAAGAGTTTGTTTCACTCTGGCTTTCAGGGTTGTTATGGGACATATCAGAGTCACATAGAAGTCAAGGTGAAGAGTCCTAACAAATTGCAAGTAAACCAAGTGCGTAAAGTCCGAGAACTATAAAGGGATTATCTTAATTTGACATTTAGAAACAGTCTTTCACCAGACTGAGATATTGCTATACCATAAAAGTAATCAGAGCTATTGACTAAAATTGTAACTACACTCAAGTCAGTGAAAAATAAAACAGTCTTCAAAGTATTTTTAGAAGCATATATTGTTTACAATTCAGCTGGGAATAATGTTTCTCTGAATACAAATCTAAAAATGGAACTGGGTTGTAGTGTAACTCCTTTGTTGTCAGACGCTAATAAAATATATTGCTAGAAAAGTCACCATAAATTGCAAAGGGCCACAACCTAATTTCTTAGGTCATGGCCTGCAATATATCATATACAGAAGATTGCAATGAAATATCTGGGTAGTTAGGCTGTCATTTAAAGTGTTCAGCATTGCTTATTGATTTATCTGGTCATCATTATGAAACTGTTAAAAGTAGGAAAGATTGTTTTTTGTCTTTTATCAGATAAATAGTTTTATTTCAGATACAAAGGAATAGTCCTTTTTCATGAAACCAATTATAATTGATTTGGTGCACACATAAGGTTGTTATATTTCTTGTAATGTCAATAGCAAAAACTCATTGGGTACTACAGTTTTAGT
Source organism: Lophiomys imhausi (assembly GCA_907164525.1). NCBI lineage: Eukaryota > Metazoa > Chordata > Mammalia > Rodentia > Muridae > Lophiomys > Lophiomys imhausi. Next base: position 1,479,806 of record CAJQZJ010000315.1, on the reverse strand, counting down.
AGATGTAAATGTGGTTTAGTAATTTGATATGCTAATACTTGATTATCAAATGATTGTTTTAAGTGACTAGCTCTTAGAAAAGGAATCATTCACTCTTGAATTCATTGTGAGAGAAGAATTCAGAATTGGGTCATTTACCAAGGAAATGGAAAAAATAAAAGTATGTCTAATTAGAGCTACTATATTCTATTCTAAATAGAGTTTCTCAAATCAAAACTCTGCAATGGTTATTTTGACTATTTATATGTAAACATAATACAACACTTGTAATAAAGAAAAACAGGACTAGCAACCATATAACACAGCAGATATTTTAATAAATATCTATAAGGATTATGTTTACTAGGTAGACATATCTACAGATCTACTAGGACACAATATCGTAGAATAGATTTTGTTAAAGGCACAAAAAATGTTTTAACATATTTAAGAAAAAAATTATCATCCTTACATTTTGCCCGTAAAACTCAAAACAAGATATGTTGGATGCTAAGTATTAAATTTACGTGTAAATTATACAGAATACACTTTCATGCTGCTCACACAATTTATAATACAGTAATAGCCGTTATTTTGGTGAGACATAGGCACCAAAATGGTCCTCCCCTCTTTCTTATGTGAACAATTTAGAGCACTCTATGTCATTATATAATAGGAAGCTCTTCTGTTTTGAGTATTTTACAGAGGCAGTGATGACTAGGTGAAGAACAGCCCTTTCAAGTTAAACTAATGTATGAAAGAGTTAGGTATCAGGAGGGAAAAACCGAACATGTGATTTCACAACTGAGAAAACAACAAAGCAATTGCCAAATTGTGAGAATCCCAGATTAGTTCCTATTGATTTCTCCTGACATCAGCCTTTCAGGCTGGATGATATTTCGTTGTGGAGCATTATACTATGCTGCATAGAATGGTTAGTAGGACTGTGAATGTGTATACTAGGTTCCAGGGACAGTGCCTCAGTTTCATGGCACTTACCTAACTCCAGAAATTGCAAAATGTGTCATAGGAAGTCAAATTGTCTCCACTGAGAATTAACACTTAGTACAAAGGGGCCAAAATCATAATGTGCTTGTGGTGGTTTGAATCAGAATGGCCTCTGTAGGTTCATATATTTGAATGCTTAGGGAATGGCATTATTTAAAAGGATCAGGAGGTGTGGCCTTGTTGGAGTAGGTGTGGCCTTGTTGGAAGTGTATCACTGGAGTTGACTTTGAGGTTTCTGAAGAGTAAGCAAGGCCCAGTGGCTCTGTCTTCCTGCTGCTTCTGGATTCAGATATAGAACACTCAACTACTGCTCCAGTAAAATGTCTACCTCCAGGGCACCATGCTTCTCTCCATGATAACAATGGATTAAACCTCAAAACTGTAAACCCAGCTCCAATTAAATATTTTCTTTTATAAGAGTTGTCATAGTCCAGGTATCTCTTCACAGCAATAGAACACTGACTCAGACAGTGCTCACATTGAATTAACTTGCATAGTTTTGTCATAATTGTTAACATCCATATCTAATAACCTCATGATAACCTCTATGGAATATTCATGGCATGCTATTTTGTAAGTAAGAAGAAAGGAATCACTATTGATTCACTGTCAGTTGACTATGTGACTATATCAGACTATTTTGACATACTAGGAATGCTGCCAACTGAAAATTTGATCTATGCATTTGATTTAGTGGAATTATCCTTTTTTAAAATTTCCTCATAATGACTTTACTAAATATTTGTAAGGCTATATAGCTGTAAAGCCTATGAATCACAAAAATGACCTGCATTGCAAGATACACTCAAGGGTACAAATTGGCACTTATATCCAACATAAACAGCATACAGCTAATGAGACTTAATAGCTGCTCCATAAGAAGGAAATAATGCTTCGAAATATAAACCTAACCAGTTATCTGTGACTGGTGAGGTCACGTACTCTACAACCACCTATTCCCTTACGTAGTATAATTCCAAACTGCATTGTAAATGTCTCTCCTTATATCCAAAAATAAGTGTAGCTCTTACATCTCGTCAAAGAACCTTCCATTTTGCAGCATTTAGAAACCATCACAGAAATCCACAATTGATCAAACTGGAGAGAATAACTGACCATGGGATCCCTAGCCAGATTTGAGACATCTACAACACAACCCCTATGATTTTATCTCAGGGAGCATTGCAAAAAAATGGACGGAACGATACAAGAGTTAGAGGACCAGGCCATCTCTTATGAAATAACGTTGTCTCTATATGACCAGGAAGAAAATGATCCTAGAGAATCTTAACAACATGCTTGACTAAATGAAACCTAAATAAAACAATGAAAACACTAGTTGACATCCCAATGAGGATATGGGAAATTTCAGAAGGCCTTAACCCTAAATGAAAAATAACAGGCAAAGTAATGGTTGGTGACACATACACACACACACACACACACACACACGGGGGGGGCGGGGGGAGACAGAGAGTAGAGAGAATTATTCTTTCGTGAGGATGAGATTCCTGGTACTGTAATGCCCAGTTCACGAAACCATAAGACAAGCCAGGAAGACTCCAACTCAATGCAAACACAAAATGATCTTTAATGGGGGCTACGAGGTATGGCAAGGTCTATCACACTTTCTCCATGCAGAGAGTCCATGAATGTCCCTGAACCTGGAAAGTTTGAGTCTCTTAAGGGCTAGGCAAGGGAGAGGATGGGCAGTTAGGGAGGTGCATGTAACATACAGAATCACATTTGGCCTGGTAAGATGAGCTCTGAGGGTCCTCTGGTAACGTTGTCCTCAGGAGGCACAGGAAACTCCCAGTTAACAAGTAAGTCCTTTTAAGAGTCCTTCATTATCTATGGCTCTGTCTAGATGGTCACTCAAGGCCTCTGAGGGAAGGAAAGCTAGGTTCTCAGGCTTTCTTTGTTATTTTACTTTTTAAGAGCTTGTTACAGCAGAGGGGGGTGGGTAAGAACTTGGACAGGCCGGGATGAGAGACTGGGTTTTTGTTCTTTCAGTACAAGGTCAGATACACAGAAAAGCTGGATTTTGGTAGTTATGCCCTCTAGTAGGGAAAACCACAGCGTCCCATAAGATCAGAATGTTTGTTCCGTAATTGAATAGAGAGGTAGGCTTATTGGATACAGTTGAACAAGAGGGTGGGATTACTTCATACAGATAAACAAGGAAGCAGGCAGGGTTTTATAGCATCCCTCTGTATGAAGGAGCCAGGTTTAGGTAGTGTTGGTAGGGACAGTCTCCTGTGGAAATCTTCTGCACACACTGTGTACACTCTAATTTGGATACTCAGGAAAGGCTTCGCCATTTTCCTGAGCCTAGGCAGGGAAGTCTTCAGCATTTTCCATGAGCCTGAGGCTTTGGAGTCCTCCTCATTGCTCTTCCCATATCTACAACTTACTACGGATTTCCCTCACTCAGAACTACCTCCACTCCCCACAGAGTGCAAATGTTGTAAAGACAGAACTCATGTCTGAAATCCCCCCACAGATGTAAATAAAGAAGTGAAGAAGCAATAAGGACTTAAAGAGAACAGATGTTTGAAAGAATCAACATGCAAAGGAGAGGAACGGTACCAGGAAGTTGGTGGAAGTTCTTCCTGGAAACAGGTGCCTGAGGTCAATTTGGAAAAACTTCAAGGGATATGTGGGAGAGGAAGCTGGTTTTGAATCAGACAGACAGATTCTTCTGCTTAGCAGTAGGCAGGAACATTACTCAATCGTAGTGAGCATTTAGAATCCTTGGAGTAAATGGCAAGATAAGTTTTCTGTGCTAAGAGAATTAGCTAACATGAAAGACAATTGGAATTCATTAGTGTAAAACTCCCTTGTTTAAAAGCTACTTAGAATAAAACAAATTTCAAATTCTAGATAAGTTGTTCCTTGGGATAAAAGAGAAAAGTAGTTGAAGGGAAATAATCTTATTTTCATTAGATTGAATCAAGTTAAGCTATAGCTGTTATCACAGTTTTAATTCTCAAATGAAAATACACATTTCTATGAATTAATATGTGATAATGGAAGATAATGGATTTTGAATTATTTATTAAAGTCTTGTTAACTTTAACCATACCAAGCATACCAAGATTCTATGATGCATTCAGAACAACTAAGGAGTTTTTATCTGAAAGTGATTTAATCTTCATCATTAAAGATCACTTGCAGGACACTTTTGTAGGCTGTTGTGTTTTACAACCTGAATCTGACAGCATTTCTTTAGAAGGGGAGGGAATGCCCCAAGTGATTTATTCAACTATACTTTCAAGACTTTCATCTTTCTAATATGAATTTATTGTCCTATTTAAAAGAAAGTCAGTTCCATATACCCACAACTACAGGATCTCTACGACTGAGATCTGAGAGGAGTCCCACTGAGTTTCTAGTATTGACAAAGTAGCAGAAGCCACAGGCCTCAGTACCAGACCAAGGAGGAGTCATTAAAATGAACATTTACAAACAAGAAAGTGTGGACAAAAGGGAATATTGTGGACACACTGAGACACATGACAGTTTCAAAACTGACATTTTTCTTTCTTTCTGTTGGGAGAGGTTGCAAGAGTGGAGGGCAGGTCTGAAGGGAGGTGGAAGATGAGTGGGAATAAGGTACACAATGTGAAATTCACAAAAAAAAGCAATAAAAAGATGAGAAAATATTGAACATATATTTATGGAGAGTCAAATCATAATTAATGAGTAAAAGTACTTTTAAAATTTTGTGCAGTGAAATTGTAACTGTGATATATACAATGTTATTATAAGCAATCTTTTTAAAAAATTATTTGTTTCTTTTACATTCCAATTGACACACCCCTCTGTCCCCTCCTCCCAGCCCCACCCTCCCGCCCGCTCAATTCCCTCGAACCACCCCACCACCCTATACCAACTCACTCTGGCACACCAAATTGTATCAAAATTAAGTGCTCCCTCTTCCACTGAGGCAGGACAAGGCAGCTCTGCTAGGAAAATAGGGTCCAGAAACAGTCTTGCAAAATTCCCAAGAGCTGCCTTGGAAGACCAATTGGAAAATATTATTGCAATTTTTGCATGGGAACATGTTAGGCTTAGTTACATTAAGTTAATTCTTGTAACTAGTAATTAGGAGAGATGGAGACTATAATTCCAAATAAGTATGCAAAGTGTTTAACATTTAAATTAGCAGAAAACAAGCGATGTAAATGTTAGTTAGCATAACTATTCTTTGCTCTTAACAAGCTGTTTAATAAACAAAAGCAATTTAGAAACATCCTAGTATCCCATAGATCTGCCATGTTTAATTCTCACTCTGTTTCTGTGACTTTCAGTGTGCTTTTACTTCCATATTCCATACCCTCCATTATCCTATTTTCTCTTTCCTTACATACATGTAGGTTGATGACCTTTACAAATATTTTGAGCAACATTGGGAGATTTGTTTCCATCACTTTCTACGACTTTTAGTCATCACATTTCCTTTTTTTGGTAATTATATTGACTAGTATTCCTTTGGTCACTTTCAGTTTATATTCTTACCCGTTCAATGGTATTGTTTGAGAAAATATGAATATATTTTTCTATATATATATGCATATATGACATATGTATTTTTTTCTATCTCCCTAAAACTTAGTTGATGCAGAATGTGTAAGACACATACACTTTGTAATTAACTTAATGCTGATCCTAAACTGTTCATAATCTATATCTTGCTGATAAAATGCCATATTCACAAGTTATGAAGACATGCTATTTGGCTAATAGCCATTTAATTCACTCTTATGTTACTATTTTAGTGACAGCAATAATGCACATACACATGTATAACTACGTTTATAGCAGTATGCCCCAAACATGTACTCTTGGGGGCATGTTTTATGGCAGTTGGTTGTATTAGTCAGGGTTCTCTAAAAGAACCAAACTGACAGAATGAAGAGATATGGAGCTTATTACAAGATGTGATCTGAGTAGTCCAACAACAACTTTCTCATAACAGAAAGGCCAATAATCCAGTAACTCTTCAGTCCCAGAGGCTGAATGCCTCAAGAGTTCAAGTCTGGTACAAGAGGACTGGAGAAATATTGGTCTTCAGTCTACATTCGAATCCTGAAAAAACTGGATTTAAAACCAGTGACAGCAATAACATTACAAGAATTTTCCAGTGAGGGGGAGGGCAAGAAGGCAAAAATAAAAGTTGTTTTCTTACACGTCGTTTTGTGTGTGCTGCCAGGATAAGGTATGGCCCGTATTTAGGGTTGGTCTTCCTGCTTCAAATAATCTGAGCAAGAAATTCTGTAACAGGTGCAGATGGAGTCAAGGTGAACACAGCCAAGATTAGCCATCAAAGCTGCTGATCTTTGGTGGTACTTCTGAAATACCTATATTCTTGTTTATTCTAAAATCCAATTAAAATGAAATTTCACCGCAATCAGCAGCAGCAGCAGAGCAGCATCCTCATCATTATCCTACGGCAACTAAGCAATGTACTCCATCAAACTTTTAAAGAAAACAGAAGGTTCTTATTCTAACTCTCATAACATAAAATTGTTTGTGCTCATGAAGAATGTTCCAGTTCATTTGCAACTATGTATATAATTATTTATTAATTAGGCTTGGGGTTTTACTCCCTGTCTATAAGTGATCATCTCTAATTTTTACTAATTCCAATATATATTTTCATTTACTAATCTGTTCTAGGACCTTGTTACTACTATTTATAGGGAAAAATTGTAAAAATAACTTGAGCTCTAATTTATGAAGAGCATTAAGGATAAAATAATGTGCAAAAATATTTAAATTGCCACATATACATAAAAGCTATGTAACATGCTAACAACTCTAACATGCATATCTATTATAAAACAGAAGGTGTCTCATTACTGGAAAATACAATCCTATGTTTTGAATTTTGCACAAATTTCCACTTTTCTTTTTGGCTTGCTGCTATAATATACGCTTATGGTAGAAAGTGAAAATGAAAAAGAAGTTTGGAGTTGTGAGGTGAATGCTTAGACGTGAGGCAGTTTCAGAGAGTTTCAACTAGAGAGAACAACATAGGTGAAGACAACATGAGATTAGAAGTGGATCTGACAGAACTCGGAACTTAATATTGCTAATTAATTGTGGGGGGTGTTGGGAAGCCATGTCTGGTGGCAGTTGTGTAATAATTAAAACCAATGATTGAAGATCTCATCAGTCATTTGATATTCTTGCCCTATTTTGGTTTGGTGTGGAAAATGGGATTCAATAGGCCAAGTTTTGAGACAATTAAGAATAATGACACAGCAATGAGTTATAACAAAGAAAGCTTGTGTTTGTTTGTTTGTTTGATCATTAATTTGCAGTCTAAAGAAATATGGAGATTTGCAATGAGCCCTTGGGGTTTCTTCCTGTGTAAGTGTGTGGAATGCCTATGAAAGAAAAATGGAGTAGGCCATTGAACAGTGCTGAAGGGAGGGGGATTAGGGAGAGAACTGCTTGGGGTGGGCTGTTTAATTTGAATTACCTCAGATAATAGATAATCAGTGTCCAAAACATAACATGCTTCATTTTCCAATGAAAATACCCCAACACCTGAGAGGAGTGACTCAGTCTAGAATAAAGGCAAAGGTAATAAAATGTCATTATGTATGCCAGAAAATAAGAAAGAAAAATAAGGAAGGGACTTTGAGAATGATGCAGGAGTCATGGGCCAAAATGGCCCAAATTGGGAAAAACAGAGAAAATACAGGGTTACAAGTCAAAGTAAGCCAACATGTAAATAGAAACTTACACTAATAAATCATCAATTGTGTGAATAAAGGAGAACAGACAACAAAAGAAAAATCCCAGATGATACATGTGTGAATTTTTCTTTGTGAATACAGAACTCAGAAATATACCTATGTACAGAGAATCAACTGGACTTTAATCATTGTGAAATATAATACAACAGAATAAAAGACACTAGAACAATTTTGTATCTATATTTAAAACATATATAAATATATAATTGTATATAGCTACAGATCTGGCCCCTACATGAAAATTTTCCTAAAATTAACTCAAGATGGATAGGAGACTTCAATGTGAGTTATACAAATTTAAGACTCCTAAATCAGGAGAAGATAAGGTGGATGTGTACATTTTTCTGGCTTTAGAAATAAGGAGACATGTTCAGTAAGCTCACATTTGGAATTTTGAAATCATTATTGGATGAAACAAGTCAAAGTTAGGTAATACCTGACTTTAATTTAAAGTAAGTATATAAGTATAATATTGCTGGTGGTAAAACATTAACTGCAAAACAGTATGCAGCATTTTTAAAAAAGCCAAAGCAAAAAAAAAAAAAAAAAAAATTGCCACAACTTATAGCTCTTCTCACAAAGTCATCAGGTAGAGATCCAATCCCCACAAAAAAAGTTTCTGCTTTGATCATAAAAATAATATATCTTCTTATGTAAAGCTTTGTTTCACATTTAATTATTTACTTGAAACTAAATATAAAACTGTGTTTGATGATTTTTTTTATCCCATAAATAATTATGGCTCCCTGCCTCAATAAACTGTTGCGTATTGAAATAAATTACTTGAAATTATTCTTGATTTTATAGTTTTAATCCATCCGAACTTCAAAATCTTCCATCAACAACTCACCTTATATTTACATAGAATTACCGTGTTACCTCTTATCTTGAACCCATGCCATATGAGCTAATAGGGAAAAGGAAACTCACTGATACAGTCAGGTTTTTCAAATGAGCAAGTGCTCACAAGTTCTGGTACTTAGAAACCATTGGGCAAAACTGACCTGGGGCCAGTAACGCTGACTTCATGATTTAACAACAGTTATTTGAGTGCAATTTATTTTTGACTTAAGAGTTTCTTCCACAAATCACCTTCTAAATAGACAAGAGTGTGTGGTGATATTTACATAAACAAGTAAGATGTATATCTAAGTGAGCTGAGTTTTATATAAAAACGAAGTGATAGCATTTACACAATGATGTTGTCATACTTTTTTTCTGGTGAATTTCATGCCTTCTATATTAATTTTTAGTGACTGTATAATAAATTACTTCAAATGGTGATTTATGACAATACCTGTTTGTAATCTTACTGCCTGCATGGATCAGAATCTGGGGACAGCTGAGGTCTGAGATCATGATAGTTGGCAAAGGCTTTTCAGCAGGACATACATAGAACTTGGAGTCGTCTTCTCAGTTATACGTTGCTGGGAGACTGCAGTTTATCCTATATGGAGAATTACTGCTCATAGTTCCTAGAGCCTGAACTCAGAATAGTGGCAGCTCTTCAGAGCTACAAGGGATCATCTGCTCATCTTGTCTCACCCTTCAGGGGATGTTCAGATGACATTTTTCAAAGAGGATTACCTGCTTATGTCAGAGGGACCCAGGATAATCTTCCTTTGGATTAGAAATCTTAGTTATACCTTCATAATCCCTTTCTTTTATGATATATTCTATCAGTTAAGAAGTAAGATAAAGTTCCTGTCTGCATTCAAGGAGAAGAGATTATGTAAAACTATAAATGTCAGGGCAGGAGTCATGAGGCCCACCTTGGGATTCTGCCTAATGCAACTGTCACACAACACCAAGTCATTCTCCCTGCTGATCTACTATTGTGTGGCAATGTAGAAAAAAACAGCAATCAATTGAAACCTAGTCACTTTTAAGATATATCCTCTAAGTGTATAATACTTAGCTTGAATTGTCTATTCCCATAGTAGAATTCATTGTATCAAACTGCCTAGCTGATTGGCTTGTACTTATATTTTATATTAACTAAATAATGTTCTAGACTCATATTGCATTAACTTGACACATACTCCAAAAATAAGCTTAGAAATGGTAAGAGAAAATTTGCTTCATTTGCCTATAAAACAGTTTTGCACTTACATGGGTAAACTGTAACTTAGTTTTTTAAATTGCATATTTTCTTCCTACTAGATATAGTTTGAAAACAGAAATAATTAAGCTTCTAAACTTGACTTCAGTCACAGGATTCTGTGAAAGTTGTTTTATTTTTAAGGATATCTAAACTAAGTCTCCCATTCAAGATACATAGAACAGATACAAAAGTTGAAACCAAAGAGCTGTCCTTGGCGACAGTGGGGACATTTTATACTTCCACACAAATCCTTAGGTTTAGAGGATTTTCTTCCAGAGATTTAGGCTTTATACTTGAGTGTATTGTTTACGAATGTGAACTAACTGAATTTTGTTTTCATGCACATATTTACACTTCCTTGCAGCTATGACAATTGTTCTGAAAGCCCCTGGAAATCAAGTGAGTCTGTAAATAAAATAGAAAGTATCAAAGATGTTGAGGTCAAGAGTCAGGGGTCACACTTACCTATTCAAAGATATTCAGCCTGATGACTCTCCCTTTATGTGTGTTGTTTTGTAAAAATTAGCATTTTGCACTTTCTCAACATTCATTTTTAGGTCAAGAATAGACTCATTACATAGTATTCAGATTTAAAACATGTCTCTTCATCCAGTTAATTTTCATGGAAAAAGACAAAACAAACAAAAATCCTTTATGCCATGAAGCATGCTTTTGTTCAGATCTCTGTCTCTCTCTCTGTCTCTCTCTCTCTCTCTCTCTCTCTTACAAAGTATTCTAGATCAACCTATGATTTCTATTATAAACTGCTTCTATGAACCAAGTCATTATTGACAAAATCCAGCCTTGCATTTTACTCAATTTCTGCCTCAATTGCTACCAATTTTGGACATTCACTAGAGTTCTGTGAAACTGAAATTTTCAATGTCTCTTATTAAAGTTATAACATACCATAGTTTTCTTTGCACTTTCTTCATTTTACCTAGTTCTGATTGATATGCTACAAAAATACTTTAAAGCACATAAAAGTGTAATGAGTTGAAAATTTTACCCCTAAATTCAGAACTTAATTAAACTGTGAAGCTAACTTAACTAACTAAACTTAATTAAATTATTAAGTTCTGATCCCTTTGTTTTGGGGGATATGACATCTCCACAGGGATTATCAAGATCAAATTAAGACCTAACCCAATGTGATTTGTTGATGGGATGATGCTATGCATTCTAAATGTTAATTAACCTGCTCCCAGAGATCTGTTTGCTGTACATCAAGTAATGCTGTGTTACCTTGTTTTCTAATCATTATCTCTGATTGGCTTCAATAAAATACCAAGGCCCGTGACTGAGCAGAGAGAAAGGTAGGCAGGGAAAAAGTTCATTGGCTTCTTGGGCAGAAAGTGAGCATCATGGGAAGAAGCCAGAGAAGCAGGAAGGAGGACACATGCCATGGCTTCAAGAAAAGAACTTCATTCCACATGGCATGGAATATCAGCATAGCATAGAGAATAACAGCCCAGGGGACACATGTATATATGGGGTCATATTTGGAGAATAAAATTAAGTGTTAGCTTATTTGGGCCATGATTGCACAATGCCAGCTAAGGCTTGATAAAATCCATCAGGAAACTGTGTGATTATTTATAATGGGTTAAGGATTAACACCACAGACCAATTAACAATAATCTATATACTGGTAAATAATTTAATTATTTGCTTTTACAGTTTATATTTTTAAAGGGGGGATTATTTTATAACAGTGACATTCAAAGGGGGGAAACAAAATAAAACAACAGCAACAACAAACCCAAAACATGCAAACGTATCTTTTATTTGCCAAGTGTAACTGTTGTCTAGGGAGCTTACTGCTGAATGAGCCCACCCTTTCTAGCTCTTTCTGAGTTCTGGCTGGCTGGTTCAACTCAGCTGTTCCTCTCCAAGTTACCTGATTCAAACTGGCTTCTCTTAGCTTCTCACTAAATTGCTTTGCTTGGCCTCAAACTAACTCTAGCAAGGCATTCTAACCTTTTTACTCATCTTACTCCAGCTCCTTCTGTCTGCATCTGTATAGCTTTTTCTCCCTTCAACCCATCTCTTGTAAAAATTCTGGTAAAACTTCCTCCCCCCCCCCCCCCCCCCCCCCCCCCCC
>CAJQZJ010000315.1:1449045-1467741 GCA_907164525.1 Lophiomys imhausi | reverse complement strand
TTCCTCTCTCTCTCTCTCTCTCTCTCTCTCTCTCTCTCTCTCTTTTCTGTGCTGCTCTCTTAAATTGCCTCTCTTTCCTATTTCCTCTGCTGAGAATTGGGCATATCCTATTCTGTCAAATCTTTCTCTAAGTTGTCACTTTGTCTGCCTCTCAATTAGACACCACTTTAAAACATGGCTGCTTCCTCCTACAAACCACCTTTACCTTCATTGTTTGAGATTAAAGGTGTGTGCTAAGGGCATGACAATGTTCCAATCAGATCATACAGACCTAGAATGTCTTTTAGATATGATCTCTTGCCAGAGCAGGCTTGTTGCTGGATTAATATTTCTCTAGAAAAACAAACAAAGATGAGGTAAAGGGAAGCTACAAACAATGGAGAAAGTCCCGGAACTGTTTTCACTCACAGCCTGCCAAAGCATTGATTCAACCAGCACTTGGATCCCACAGGTTTTGCTAACTAGGAAGCAAATTTCTTAATGTTCCTCCACCCTTGCAGCTGTGTATTTAGTTATTGTGATTCTAGCAGTCTAACTTATTTCCAGATGATCCAGACCTTGGGATCTTTGACTCAAGATTTACACTTTCATCACTATAAAACTAATACTTAGTAGCAACTGTATCCATTTTGCCCCACATTTCTCAGACAGGCTCTTGCTTATGTAGGTTGCCCCTATCCTGGTTTTGCAGCTCAGGCCTGTGTCAAACTCTCAATGCTCCCACCTCAATCTTCTGAGTACTAGGATTCAAGGTGTGTCACCATATCTGGTATAACCATCAATTTCTTAAGTATTTTCTGTGTTAGCTATATCCTGTATAATCCTACATCAGGAAGCGAGACAGAAGCAGCAAATGTGAGCACTCAAGCAAGCTATCTAAGCAAGAGGGCAAACAGCAGGTTCTAGGATACTGAGTTACTAAGTTATGACACTGGGTACATTGTTGAGTGGAAATTTTTAATTTAGGGTCATTTACTGTAACAACGTTTCTTGAAGCAGAAGAGAATCTTTCTTGAACTTCCTGCTAAGCTCTCCTAGTTGTTCAGAACTAACAGCTTCTTTCTTCAGTCAGCCAAACTCAAGCAACAAGTTCTTTCTGCACTGTTCAAGGAGACTCAGTTCGTTTTCACTTTTATTATTGCTAATTGACTTTTACATTTATTTAATCCTCAATTTTGACTCCATAATGCAGAAATAGAACATAGCCTTGGAGGTGAGACTTCAGATTTGGTAGTCAAGCCCTTGGGTTCAAATTCTGATTTAATTATTTTCTAGATGAATGTTTCTATTCATTTCATCTGTTTGTATTCTCAGTTACAAACTTGATAAGTATCGGAAAATGTGAATATAGGTTACCTATTAATAAAAGAAGAAAAATAATGCTAAAATTATGAAAACGTTAAAAATACTTTTAGAATTACATCTTATTGCAATGTTTAAGAATATAGAGTTAATGATACATGCATAATAGCATAAATTTAAAACAGTAAAAGGTAATAACTTGGTCTCATAGTTTTATGTAATATAATAAAAATAACATCTACTAACTTTTTACCTCAATTCACTGAAGAACATTCTGACACACTTTTTTGTAAATTAATTTATTAAGATATCAAAATTTATGTAACAGCTTCACTTCCCCATTATTTATTTAAAAGTGATATCAGACAGTCTTGACAAGTAATACTTGGTAATTTCTAAATTTAAGAAGATTCTTTTTAATGATGCCACCACAAGTATTCTTAAGAATATTTTTAACTAATACAAAACGGTTTCATGTAGCCCTAAACTTAATTTTAAATTAAAAGTTAGACAATGATATTTTAATACTCTCTGAAATCTCCTGTAATTTGAGGATTCAATTTAAGAAGCCAAAAGTGGATTTATGATATGTCTATAATTCAAAATGTCTCTTAATGCATTTTATCTCTGTAACTTGAATTAAAAATGAAAATAATTTTAAAGTTGTTTCCCCAATTAATTTTAGATTCATATGGAAATTGTGTTTTCTGCTTAATTTCTGTCTTGAAGGCTATGGATATTTGCTTTCCAACATCATTACACTTTTCCAAAGTGAATCTCCCACACTTTTTAAATAATTCCACTCACTTCTTGATGTGTTTTATTGTACTGTGAATATTCTTTCATTTTTTTTAAAGGATGTCCTGACACTCTATATATGCATTGGCATTAACAGTCTTACAGATTCCTCAAGTAGAAAAGTTAATTTTTGTGTACATGCTAAATGATAGGCTCTGGCTATGAAGGTCCAGTCATATTCTCCTCATGGTGGACAGAGGTGCTCAGAAGTAGAATCATGCTTGTTTTGTAGATTGGGACACAGCTGCCACCATATCATAGTTCTTAATGTGACTTCAAGTCAACTGGGCATTGAAGGAACAGAGAGTGCCCGATTTTTCCTGTCATGTGCACCTATATGCTCTGCCTCCTTGCCAGTTGCTTAGTTCCCCTATGAACCCCACAGCTCTGTGTTCACCCTTGAACCACGCTACTCAGTCATATACTACATTATCTCTCAGGTTTTTTTTAAAGCTCAAGCCCAGAATTACTTAAAATGTTAAAGTGGTTAGAGAAGAACTTTAATCTAAATGCAAAGCCTAAATTTTTTATATGTTATATTTTACTCTAGATTTTTTTCTACTTTTACAAAGATTTTTATATTTTACTCTAAATACTGCACAGTTGTGAAAACTGATTTACAAAACTGATAATAATACCCAATGAAACTACAAACCTCTAGTACAAAACACAAGAGGCTTCGTCATAGCAAGTGTTCACCAAATATTAGTTTCTGTGTTAGAGTGATGACATATAAGATATAGTCAATGTCCCAGAAGTGTTCACAATGCTGCTAGTGATAGATATGTAAGAAGTTCGTCATAGCAGCATAGATATGTCACCAATCCTAGAAAGTAAAAGTGCCCTGTCCACAAGAGACCTGGGAAGGGAAAACTAAAGTCCATGAGATTATGATTCAGTATGATTAGTGTGACTCCTAAATCTACTCACACTCACAATGTAGGAATTCTTGGGAATCTGCTATTCCTACTTGAATTGACAGAAAGGAAAGGAAAAACTCTCCTCATCACAATATCTTTTGATTCCTTGAGAAAGGGGTGGTTGCCAGGTGACTAGGTGAAGCAGATTGCAAATGGTAGTAAGCCCTTGTGGAAGACAGTGGAGAGACTGTTTTTCCTTTGACAGAATATAACATGAAGCCGGGCGGTGGTGGCGAACGCCTTTAATCCCAGCACTTGGGAGGCAGAAGCAGGCGGATCTCTGTGAGTTCTAGGCCAGCGTGGTCTACAAAGTGAGTCTAGGACAGCTAGAGCTGTTATACAAAGAAACCCTGTCTCGAAAACCTAAAAAAAAAAAAAAAAAAAAAAAAAAAAAAGAATATAACATGAAGAAGTAGCAGATGTGGATATAACAAGGAAGCATCTGAAATTTCAATGAAGTTTTGAAGGTTATGTGTAGGTTCTGTGAGAACTGAGAATTCTTAGAAATTCCAGTTACAAGATCCCTAGCCCCTCCTTCCTCGCCTACTCTTAAAATCAAGCAAACAAACAAACAAGCAAGCAAAAACCCTATGGGTCAGTCAGGGCAGGAGTCCCCAGGGATTCTCTCAGTTTATAGGCATGCAAATGGGACTGAACTGGAAGACAGCCACAAAATCCTGTTTCTCCACTTCTAGCAAACTTTCCAACTGCTGCAGCTATGGCAAGATGATCCTAGCCAGGATTTTGCCTTTTGAAGTGATACAAAGCAAAGCTATGGGAAATGGTTAGAAAATCATTCTTCCCTAAGACCCAACTCTCATTACAAGACTTCTGGGAAAAGAGGGGAATAACAGGAACGTGTAAGGAATGCTAAGAGTTCACTTCCTTGAAGTTCAAGTATAAACAGCTTACCTGAAACTGAGGCTGAAATAAGACACCTGTGAAATCCCCTGACACAACTACAGGGTATGCACTAGTCAAGAAGCTGGGAGAGCCTGCCAGAGTGCAGAGAGAGGTCCTTGCTGTCGTTCTTTCCCAATTCCTCACAGATGCTGATAAAACACTCCAGGCTTCATAGGACACAGGGAAATATTCATCCTTAAATCAAGGGCCTAAAATTATCTTCATTAGCATTTTTTGACAAGGAGAAATATGCCACTGGATGGCACCACACCTCGATTAGATAGATCCTAAGTAAATCTGAAAGGCACATCTGGGCTCCTTATTATCCAACTTGGTATAAGGTATGCCTAGTCCTGGTCTTTTCATTATTACAACAGCACAGCCAATAATAACATTTCCTTCATTGTTGCTGGCTATTGAGTTTGCCATTGCCTGCTTTTGTGTTTAAGTGTCCTATGTATTACTAAAGTAGATTTATTTAATTGACCAAGGGATGTTTTATATAAGTAATTAAAACAAAGTAAGTGAATATATATGTGGATAGGAGGGTGAGAGACAGATACAGACAGAGTTTAACAACAACATGAGAGTATGCAAAGATGACATTTACCTCGAATACAGTACATGTAAGGCATGCAGAGTTTTTGTGCAGACTCTCAGGATCTTTGGGAATTCCCCATTGACTCCTTAAACTACTATTAACAGCATGGATTTTCATTCATTATATATTATGTATCTGTTCTAGGGTCCTGTTCTGCATAGCTGTAATAGCAATTGGTTTATTCTTCTTACTGAGATGGATTAATTGAGGTTAAACTTAAGGACAACCCCAAAACCCCATAAAAACTGATTTGATGTCCTATTCCTTTAGAGTGCCTACTCTGGAAGAAAGAATTGAAAGGTCAGAATGTTGAAAAGATATTTACAAAACTTTAAACAAACAAAAATTTTAAAATATGTTTAAATTTCGCTAGGAAACACTGGTAAAAAGTAGGCAAAACTTGCAAGTAGAGGCAAAGCACATTTCCAATAAGGAAGTCAAAACCTCAGTTTTAAGTTTTAAGCCTTAAGTTAAGGCCATTTTAGTTTGCTAAAAATGCTGTGGCATCTCCAGAAGCAACTGTAAACACACTGTAGGGAAAACAGATTATCCTAGCATTAAATTCTCATCACTTAGTTTTATTTTGAGCCTTATAGATGATAAAAAGAAGCCAGGAAAATGAAGAAGTGGGCAACACAGTAGGAAAAAATACTTCATAGAAACAAAAAGTCACCTAAATTCACTGGATGCCTTCCACAATACTTTTCCAAAGCTGCGTGCATGTTGACAGTGGAATACATGTTCCATTCTGAAAACTGAACTCTGACACTTGCCCATCAGCCAGATTCAGAAGAACTGTCCTTATCTTTGTCCATGGCTGCTACAGGCTTTGATTATTCAGCCTAGGGCATTCTGATCATAGCAGATTCCAATTCAACAATTTATGGTTATTTTATTAACCTAATCCCTAAGTGTGTTAGCATTATTAAAGTCTTTCTCTGTGCTTTTTATATTATTTCTGTTAAAGTAATATTCAGACATGTCAAATAATCTATTTAAAACTAATGATAGTTTAAAGATACAGAGATAAAACAATTATTAACCTCAAATGTAAACAGCTGGCTAGAACAATGAGTTAGATCTCAGAGCACAACCCTGATTACTGGAAGTTCTAGAGACTTTAATATATCAGCAAGATTTGAGACCTTTGTTTTGATTCAGGATTGCAGAATTTCGAAAGTTGAAGTTTTCCTGAAATGTGATATCATCTGACTTCTTCAAGTGTGCTACTTTTTTCTCTGCTCTATTTGCCCCCAAAATTATAACTAAGTTTAAAGTTATTTAACTTTATTTAAGTATTTTCTTGATTCAACCAAATTGGATTATGTAAATTGGATTATTGTGTTAATCAATAATTTGGATGATTGAACCACAATCACAATGATGCCATAAGAGTTAAGAATTGGTGGGATACATTCATTTTACATAAAGTTCTTATTAGCAAAGTAAGTAATACATTAACAAATCTAACAGAGTGGGCCATTATCACTGTGACCTGCTCCTTCCTATTCCACACCCTGAATCAGGGATTCAGACGTCATACAGAATGGAACTTCTAACTCACTCATGGAAAAATGGAAATCACACTTTGCTATTCTATTCTGGGGAGGAAACTGCTTTGCCAAAACCAATTTATTAGGCAATATTTCACTTAAACTATCTACGGCATGATAGCTAAAAACCTGTTTTCTCCTCTTTTGTTCTGGTTTGCTGAGGAAGCAAAGTACAGTCTACACAGACACCTGAACACAGCTGCCAAGATCCTTCCTTATGAAATGTATTATGTATACACAATGGAGAGAGAGATAGAGATAATGTTTCCTTTCCCTGTCAACATTCTGTATTTCTTGGAATAGAAGAACTCTCATTTGGCTTTTCCAAATTAAGTGTCTGGAATGTTTAAACAGACAAATTTTACTCTTTGAATTACCATTTATGATAAAATAAAATATTTGAGTTTCACCTTGATAACAAAGTTGGGATGCAAATATTTTTAGAAGTATATACAATTTACCTTCCTCTACCCATGCCCTCCTTTTTAATTGCCACATTTTTACTTTCATACCTATACCACTGATGTTATAGTTTATAATAAAAATGCCGTTTAATTTCTTTAAACAATTAAGAAGGAAATTTATGCACATTTAAAAGTATTAGCTATTTTTACAGAGATTTCTTACTAATAATGTAATATAACAATGTTTATATATGTCTATAATCTTTAAAATATTAAAATTCTAATTTCTATGGCTTTGATAAAGTACAGAGGTGCTGCAAATTGCTTTAGGATAGATTCCTTGGTTTAGTAATGCATTTTTCAGTAACTAAATTTAAAATGTTATTTTATTTAAAAATACAAAAAACAATGCTTGAACTGCATTATAATCATATCTTCTTTAATTAATTTTGCTCAGTAAGCAGTTTGCACCAGACAAGCCTGCTCCAATCTTATACCATAACAATGAATAAGAAAGAAATATCTCCTCTTTAGGTAACTTAAGACAAGAAGATGTAATGAAACAAAAAATAGGAATTACTATTAAAACATATTGACTTTGTCTATACAGTGAATATTCTTAAAGTGATTTTATGAACTAATATTTTTTCACATCCACTATCTTGATCTTGTAATATTGTTGCCTTTCTTCCCTTTAGCCTCACCCATAAATCCTCCTTTGAATACCTTCCATACCCTTGGTCAAGTAGATAGACCCTTGTCTTTGATTATCATTGTTACATACATGTAAATAGCTACATACATAAATATGTATGTTCATATATTATGTATGTGTATGCACAAATTAATATAAAAACAATTTTTCAATTTTTCATTATTTGTGTATATGTGGCTTCTGGGATGACCATGTTATTGAACAACAAATAAGGGGACTTATCCCTGGGAGGGCTAAATATCTCCCAGTAGTAATTGGTTACCTGTAGTTCTTTGTCTCAGTGTGGAACCTTGTAAAATTTCACCCTTCCTGGTTAACATGCTCATTCATATTTTTCTAGTCTTGCTTATTCAACATTTCTAGGAGAGATTGTTTCATGTAGACTTCTTGGTATTCTCGCTTTTATACTTTTTTACCTTGTCTTTCTCACTATTCCTGACCCATAGGTGTAGAAGCTGTAATTTAGATGTATTTGGGGCTGTGTTCCCAATGATCTGTAGATCTCTGCATATTGTCCAGTTGTGGTTTTCTGTGATGGTCTCCAATTTCTGTAGAGAGAGGCTTCTTTGATATGTGGTAGCTGCATTTATCTATGAATACAGAAGGATTTGCCAAGGTTGTTTGATAAAACCAGGAGAAATCATGTTGTTTAATATTTACCTACAATTATACATGATGCATGCATATATAATAGATTAAATATATGTGTGTGTACATATGTACATAAAGAACAAGTGACTTTAATATGTGTATATGTGTGTGTACATATACATATATACACATATTAAAGTCACTTGTTCTTGACAACAATGCTCCCCACAAGAACCACAGAGTAACAGACATCCCAGTACAAGGCTCAGGGATCCTTTCAAAGCAGATTATCAACATAGCCCTTGGTTGATCCTTAGGAATTGGGCAGTGGCCCCTACTTCTGAGAACACCACATACTTAGGACATAGGACTAGGATGATTTGAGCTGGATCTGACCTGAAAACCTCTTTTTGGTGGTATAGCTTCTATGATTCCAGAAAATACTATACGAGCTGTCAATGACTATTAAACAGTCTGACCCAAGCTGTAACACCTATGAGCCATAGCAATTACCAGCATGGGAAGCAATGCATAACGGTGCAATAAGTGGCATTCATATGCTGGTGGCAACCAACAGTTGTTTAATTAGGTGTAAGGCCTACTCTGCAGAAGGGAAATCATGCCTGGTACAGGAAACCTATCCAACTTGCTAGGACAAGTAACATCATAGCCCTTAGAAAAGAATCTATTCTCACTACTTTGCAAGACCAGCATAACTCATTATATTATAAATGTTATCCTTAGAAGAATATTTTAAGAGTACCTTTATTTATTACAGACAACAAGTATACTACATAAATGACAAATAGAGTGTTTTCTTCTCTATTTCTTTGTGCATAATCTGTTTTAAATAAGTCAGTTGTGAGTACTTCAACCGCCCTCATAACCTAAAGGCAAACTTAGAAGGCTGACTAGAATACTCACATGGCTCACCATGACAGTCCCACTTTAAGCCTTTAACATCACCATTCCTTCTTTATTTTGTGTTTCTGTTGCTGACACAATAGTTCTAATAGCTTACCCAACAAGAAAGTCAAAGTCAAATCTCTGACACACTTTCATACTTATTTTGATTTCGGTGTTCCTCAGGGCAAAAGGCATGACTTATGCAACACTTTAAAAAGAGAAACGAAAAAAAAAAAAGAGAGAGAGAAACGGATACAAGGTGTTGCAATAGTGGTTAAGTAACCTATGTATGTTGAATTATTTGTTGTTGGCCAAACAGATGCCTTCTGTTAAAGTCAGGGAAATTCTTTAGTTAATGTTCAAGACTCAAACATTGTCAGGCTCATACATATAAATTCCTTTGGAAGTTACAGTTATTTTTCTTACAATTCACATTTATGTGTAGAGTTTTTAAATGTTAGATAAACTAGAGTTGTTAATTACACATATTTGATCACTTTCCATTACATTCATGAATCAGTATCAAATTTTGTGCCATAAATACATACAATTAATGAAAGAATCTCAAAATCCCCTAACCTCTTTCTCAGTGGCCACCCTTCTTATATTTCCCTACTCTTTAGAACTTAGTCCTTTAAAGTTCTTCCTAGTATCTCGTCATTATATCCACCACATGCTTTAGTTTGAATTAACTGACATATCTCCTTGCTTTACAGTGTTACTTGCATGGATTGAATAAGAAGATGATTGATTGAGATGGTTTTTCTTTCCAGTAGGGTAGCCTTATCCTTCACATAACTCATCAAGGTCTCCAGGACATTTTTCTTTTCATTAAATCCAAATTTTTTAAATATGGCTTGATTATTTAACAGCTAAAATAAACCTGAAACATCAAAGTTAAGGTTATTGATGTAGAAGACCACATCTTCTAATAGCCTTTACATATACTCACATAGTGATACTTCATTTTAGAAATAGAGCTTTGATATCATGATTTGATATCTAGTTATCTTCTATTGCCACTTTCATCATTAATAGCTTAATATGTACCATGATAAAATTCAGTTAGGAGGCTGAAAAGTGAGGGTCATTCATTTTTCTTCTTTCTCTCATTAAAAAAAAAATTACTTGTTATTTTTTCAATTGTATGATTATGTGTATCTGTAAGTACGGAAACACTCATAGAGGTAACAGGATATGTTTCTGAAGTTGTATCTAATCTTACATATGCCCTATTGTTTCTAGGTGGTTTATCTGCATCTGGTCCATGCTTCTGTCTCTGCCTTCCATCGATCTATAGAAGTCCAAGATTACAGATGAGTGCTACTCCATCTTTTGTCTACTTAATGTGAGTTCCTGAAATCTAACTCTGGCCATTAGGCATGTTTACCCACTAAATCATTTCCTGCACTCTCCTTTTCCTCCATAGTGAATAGCATCCTTATTTGATAGACAAGAAAAAAGTTCTGTTTGAAGATACTCTGGGGTTGTCTTTCTCCTGTCTGCATTGTCATCAATGTAGTGATACTTCAAAATATTTCTATGAATCTGTCCTCACCAATCATCTACAAAACAAAACTAACATTAATACTGGAATAATTATCCATGGAACAAAACCTTTTTATCAGTAATACTATCACTAAGGCAAGGTAACTACAAATTGTTTATCCTTGGTGTTTGAATACATAACCTTTGAAGTTGTATTTTTATCATGGTACATGTTAAACTATTAATGAAAGTAGCAAAAGAAGATAATGCTTGTAACATTTTAAACTTTCTGAAAATAAAAATGGAGTTTCAGATCATGTCAGAAATATGGTAATTTTCAGATACTCTTCACATTATCACAAATACAATTTAAAATGCTGAAGACAATTTGTCTGGTGAGTTATACACAAATTATAATTCCAAGAAAATAGAAAGGATTCAACAGTATTTAAAATATATTTTAATCAGCGATGATGGCCTCTGGGAAAATTGAGTTAAACATGAAATATTAATGTGATAACTCACATTTGTAAGTGCTGTTAAAATGATGCCAAGAACTGAAATTTGACAGCTTTTATTTATTTATTTTTTGTCTTGTCATAATTACCCATTCTGCTAAAACACAAAATTCAATCAACATACAAGTAATGAATAATCATTTAAATACATTTTGGGCTAATCTTAATCATATAGAAAGTATAGGATTCTCAAGGAAACATACAATAACTTTGTTCTGTTGTATTGTTAACCATTTTATAAAATACTATTTTGTGTTTTAAACAATCACAACCCCACCCCAGAGAAATGGGATGGAAGGGTTAGGGGTTAAAGAAAAACAATGAAATGTGAAATTTCGGTCTTTTGTTAGTAATTGTCATAAATTGTTTAGGATAATTAAGAAATGCAAACTAATAGTCATGCAAGCCGGTCATTGTGTTAGGTACTATGACAGTCTATTATAGTTATTTTCTAAGCTAATCAGAAATAAAGCTGCTAAGAGACAAGCAACATCAGCTTATACTAATATAAGAGATAGATAGGGCCTCTTCAAAAACCTCAAGAGATCTGCAGAATATGGCATTCAAAGATGTTTTCATAACTTTAGATTTTTTTTATATCAAGACATATCAACTCCTGACAGCACCCCCCATTCTACCCCAAGTAGAAGATGAGCATCGAAGAATCTCCAGTTGGAGATAATTGAATTAGTCGCAAACCTATCTCTTGGTAGGAAAAGCCCCTTGCTCCAACTATAGACAGAATGCTGTCCAAAAAGGACAAAACTTGGAAGCAGGTAAGTCAACAGCCTGGCTCTGCCAAGACAGGGTAGGCAAGTCCTTCATAACCCCTGCTCTACAATCAATGCCTGTCAGAGAAACAGGGCCAAACGACTGAAGATTGATGCTGTAATGTATGGAGAGAAAATGGGAACTGTCCAGGCAGCCACTGGTATGTCATTTCTTAGTTTTGGAAGCTGCAGGCCCTGTACTTCTTATAAAATCAGATATATTTATCCCTCTCAGGTCTCTGAGGTGGTTGAAGAATAGATAGCTAGAGTCTCATAATTAAATTTTGAATTGTTTAGGAGTCAAGAGAGTGTTATAGATCTAGGAAGATGCTTTTAAAATCGTGTTGCAAGTTAGTATGAATGTTGAGTTAGATATAGACCTTTAAACTCATGGAGATGGTTAGATAGTAGAAAGTTAAAGTCAGGTGCAAAATACATATTGACTGGACATTGGGAATGTATGCTAAGCCATATAACCCTCATAAATGTAGCCTAATTACCTCTGTTGTTTTGAATTGTATCTATTATTATAATAGAAAGAGCCATTTGTTGGACTGAAAGGGGGAGCTGTTGGGGGAAATAAGATATATCTTAAACTTAAAAAAAAAAAAGGAAGTGGGATGGGGGTTGAGGGTGAGAGGGTGGGACTGGAGGGGGGAGTAGGGAGGGGATTGCCATTGAGATGTAACTTGAAGAAATTTAAAAAAAAGCATGCACCACCAAAAAAAAAAAAATCACAATACACACAAAAAGAAACTATTTCTAATGTATATTTTATATAGTGCATATTTATAAATATTATTTTAAGCTACCAGTCTCCTGGTTCTCTAGCTTGTCTTCAACTTTTGGTTCTTCAATTTCTCTCATATCAAAAATCAAATGTATGTTTATTGAGATTTCCTAAACCAAAGTGCAAGTCTTGGTTTATTCTGTATAAGATTCACATGGCAAAATGATTTTGGTCTAACTATTCTCTATCTATAGAGTTCAGCATATCCCACATGAAAAACATAAGTCATAAAACCGTTGATGTTGGCCATGGGCAAAGGTCTTGTATGTCTCTTCACTTAATCCTCTGCAGTCAGTATTCAGAGTGCGAGTCTGAAGACACAAAAGAAGCTAAAGAAATGTCGTGTAGTATGAGCATCTGATGGTAGAGAAGCCTTCCTTTTCTCCAGTTAACCATACATTCAAATAAGTGAAATTCTAGAAAATTGTAAATATGCCACAATTCTCTGTATACCTATTTGAATAATTTCATTATTAAACATGCAAAAATTGCTGCATTAAATATTAAAAGTTTATATCATCAGGCAGCATAGGTACATGCTTGTGAGTGTGCAGCTATAAAATTTGTAGTAGAATTTAAAATTTATGATTTTTTTTATTATCCAGGGAAAGGCAATGTGACCATAAGGATATTTTATTTAAAATTTAGGAAAAACTATTTGGTATAACAGTCATAGACAGATACAAATACACAGATGCAACTGTCTCTGTGGGATGGACCATCTGAAAAGGGCAAGGAGATGGAGAGCACTTGGTGGAAAGGACACATGAAGAAGGGAGGAGAAGAAGGGAAGTGAGGAAAGAAGAAACAGAAGATCAGAATGAAAGAAATAGCAGGAGAATACAAAGAGTGTCTAGGTTAAAAGCAGAGTTCGATGATACATCTTACAAATTCCATTAAGCTTTTCCACAAACAGCTGAACACTTTTTAAATAGAGTTTTTTTTTTTTTTTTTTTTAGGAACAAGGAAAAGTTCTGAGCTCTTATCCAGAGGCAAAAGCTTAGATGTATTTAGAGTATTGACATTATGTGTGTAAGTGTGTATGTGTGTGTGTGTTTGTGCATTTGTGTGCTGTGTGTTCATTTTTGCATGTGTGCATACAAACATATACATAAAGAGGAGGAAGACTAACAGAGAAGCTAGAGCTAAATATTTTTTAACAGTGAACTTAATTATTTTATTTTTGACATTATAATATAATTACAATATCCAACAGTGAATTAAAAAAATTTTTTGTACTGGAAAGCCGTTTTCTTTTCTTTTCTTTTTTAAATGTATTATTTATTGCTTCAGGTTACATCTCCCTCATAGTGTCCTCTTTCCACCCTTCCCAGTCCCACTGTCCCACCCTCTACCCCCTAACTCTTCCATCCCACTCCTCTGGAGTGGAGTATCCCTACATAACAGTCCCCTGCCCAGTTCAGCAGTCATATAAGGGCCAAGAGCCTCCTCATACACTGGGGGCCTACAAGGCAGTACCACCAGGGAAGAGTGTCTCATTGACAGGGAGAGAAAACAAAACAAAACAAAAGTCTATGTCCATGTTCCCTTGGTGTGTTGGTTGTAGTATAGATATGCTGTACTACATGGCTAAAATCCGACTATAAGTGAATAGATGCCATGTGCATCCTTCTGAGTCTGGGTCAGCTCACTCAGGATGAGCTTCTCTAGTTCCGTCCATTTGGCTGCAAATTGCATGATTTCGTTGTTTCTGATAGCTGAGTAGTATTCCATTGTGTAGATGTACCACAGTTTTGTAATCTATTCCTAGAGCTAAATATTTTTTTTAAAAGCAAAAATTGTGTACAGTCTCAAAAGAAAAAAAAAAGACTAAGCCTACAATAAAAGCCCAATTTTGAAAGTTTTTTTGAAGTACAAAGCATATGTTCAAGTACATTCAGTTTTTCCAATTTACAGAAATACCATTGTAACAGAATATTTGTATTAATTAACACTTATATTTATTAATACGTAACAAACATCTGTAAACTATCTAAATCCTATAATTTAAAACCTGAAATCTAAAATCTATAATCTATCTAAGAATACCTTAATACCTAAAAACACTCTAATACCTTTATAAAAACACTTAACACTTATTGAAATGAAACACCCATGTCAATGAAAGAGTTGAGGCCATTAGCAGTGAAAGCACTCATTCCCCATTTTCTTTTTAGCTTTGACTTTTTAAATTAAATTTAATTTATTTTTTAATATTTATTTATTATTTCAGGTTACATCTCCATCACAGTGTCCTCATTCCACCCCTCCCAGTCCCGCCCTCCCACCCTCTACCCCCTATCCTTTTCCTCCCATTCCTCTGGAGTGGAGTGTCCCTACATAACAGTTCCCACCCCAGTTCAGCAGTCATATGAGGGCCAAGAGCCTCCTCATACACTGGGGGCCTACAAGGCAGCACCACTATGGCAAGTGTCTCATTGACAGGTAACAAAGTATATGTTCATGTTCCCTTGGTGCGTTGGTTGTAGTATAGTTATCCTGTGCTATATGGCTAAAATCCAATTATAAGTGAATAGATGTCATGTACATCCTTCTGAGTCTGGGTTAGCTCACTCAGGATGAGCGTCTCTAGGTCCATCCATTTGGCTGCAAATTGCATGATTTCATTGTTTCTGATGGCTTAGGAGTATTCCATTGTGTAGATGTACCACAGTTTTTTAATCCATTCCTCGGTTGAGGGACATCTGGGTTTTTTCCAGTTTCCAGCTATTACAAATAAGGCTGCTATGAACATAGATGAGGAAACTTCCTTGTGATTTGGTGAGGAATCATTTGGATGTATACCCAGAAGTGGTATGGCTGGGTTCTGAGGCAGAGTTATTCCAAGTTTTCTAATATATTGCCAGACTGACCTCCATAGTGGTTGCACAAGCCTGCACTCCACCAGCAATGGAGGAGGGTTCCCTTTTCTCCACACCCTCGCCAGCATGTGCTGTCTTTTGAGTTTTTGATCCTAGCCATTCTGACAGGTGTGAGATGGAATCTCAGAGTCGTCTTGAGTTGCATTTCTCTGATGATTAAGGATGTTGAGCATTTCTTCAAGTGTCTTTCAGCCATTAGGGATTCCTCCTTTGTGAATTCTCTATTTAGCTCCATCCTCCATTTTTTTGATTGGATTATTTGGTTTCTTGGCATTTAATTTCTTGAGTTCTTTGTAAATTTTGGATATTAGCATTCTGTCAGATGTGGGGTTGGTTTAGCTTCAATTTTGTTCTCATTTTAAAGCAATGTCTAATTTGTTGAGTTTTTTTTTGTAAGTTACCACATCCACCCCTGAAATTTATATCCTTTTTTTTTAAATTACTCATTGCTATTTTGTTCAATTAATATTTGTTGGTGTCTGTTTCTTTCTTTGTGCTAAAAGCTGCATGTAGATAAGCCTCGTGTCAAAAAAAAAATACTCTTCCTTCTATCCCAAATATGCATAGTTCCTGTACACTCTGCAAAAAATAAATAAATAAATAAATAAATAAATAAATAAATAAATAAATAAAAGAATAAAAAATAAAAGTGTCAGTCAATATCCAGGAGCACCATTTAGAAAGCTGGGAGTCATGATTGACAACATCATTATGTTTAGGTGACTGATTTTTAAAAAGGTCCTGTGCTTACATATTCTGCACTTTTTGTGATAGCTCAATATTGTACTGTCTCTTTGATTCAGAAGTAATTCATTCTTACCTGTATCCATATTCCATATCATCATCACCCCCAGGCTTTTCCCTCAAGCTTGTTAAACAACTACATGAATGATTGCATTCCTGTCTAACTACATGTGTAGCAAGACACCTGTTACCTTTACTGAAAATAGTTTTCTCACCTTCTTGCATCTTCATATCTATCATTCAGGCCTAGGATCTCAGTTTCACTTTTATTTGACTGATCCCTTGTTCATTAACCCCTAATATTAAAGATTCCTTAGCACCATGCAGTTCTCTTTTTCTGGGTTTGAAACTTGCCATTTCTTTGAGTAATCATTTGATTAATACATATTCACCTGGATATAAACGCCAATAAGACTAGCAGAGCCAGTGTTGGTGTTTGTCAGCAAGTACACAGCAGGGAATATAGTAGACACTGAACTAAGACTTTCCTAATAAGTAAGTTAATAGCTGGGGATCATGGCTCATACCTTTAATCTCAGCACTCTAGAAAGCAGAGGCAGGTGGATCTCTGTGAGTTCAAGGCCAGCCTGGTCTACAGAGTGAGTTCCAGGATAGCCAGGGTTATTACACAGAGAAATCCTGTCTTGAAATATGTCAGGATATTTAAACTACCTTTATATTCCAGAGGTAATTTATGAGAAGTTACTATATTGTACAACATACATCTGAGGAGGCTTAACTGGGTGTGGTGGTGCATGACTTTAGCTCAGCACGTGGAAGGCAGTATTAGGTGTAGGTGTATCTCTTCAAGTTCAGAATTAGCTTGGTCTGCAGAGTGATTCTTGGTCAGCCAAGATAGCATAGTGAGACTCTGTCACAACAATAAATAAGTCATAAAATAAAGGAATTTATGTACAAGGAGATGGAAAAATTGCAAGCACACAGAGAAAGAAACAAGACAACCCAAGGCTTGAATTAAATGATAGCCAACTGGAATTATGAGTGTTACCCTGTAGGGCACAAAAAAACTATGTTTTCTAGTTTGTTAATCATAACAGGTTTATTAAAGATTCCATAAAATGGGCGAGTTAAGATATTTTCCCCAAATCTTCAAAATAGATAGTCTTAATATTGCCAACAACATTTTGACTATAACAATCCTGTATAATAGTGTCTATGTTCTTTTGTGCTCTGCAGTTACCATGGTTAGTAAATAGTCTTTTAAAATATATATCAAATTCAAGTAAACAGCCATTTTATAGTTGATAAGGTTAAAAAAGTTGATGACATGAAAAAATTGTTGCCAATGGTAAAAAAGTTGCAGGAGATCTTGAATATATATTTTCAGAATGATAATTAAGGGTACCTGGCAGATGAGTTTATGAAATTCCTGCTGACAAAACTATTACAGATATGTGATATATATGGATATACACACACATATATATGTAAATGTGCAAATTTCACTCCCCATAATGAAGAGAATGAAATTTACCCCATGAAGAGGAAGAACAGGGATTAATGAAGAAAGAGGAAAAAACATAGAAATAAATGAAAGGCAGAGGAGAAAAAGCTAAAATCAAGGATTGGAAAGGAATTAAAGAAAAAGAGGAAATGTTCATATCATCAACCTTCTAATGTTTAAGTGGTAAATCCTCCTTCACTTGCAGTCACTGTTAAGAAGACATATTCACCAATACTGTAATTTTATCATTAAATCAGTCCCATCCTCATTTCAAATACAAAATTAATGGCATAATTCCATTTTGTAAAGACAAACTTTTACAAGAATTATAAAAAGATAACAAAAATATGATTTAATGTGTTAGAAATGTGTAGCTTTATAAAATTATAGCCTTAATGTTTAGTTTATAAATTCTTTCTTCTATGAACACAGTTAATATTGTGTACAAAATGTTAATATTCCCCCACTTGGCATATTATTTCCAAGGTGTCAGCATAGCAGAATAGCAGTGAGGCTTAAGAAAAGTAAGCCAATAGCTTCTTATTTTAATAGGAGAAAATATTAATTATAATGAAAAGCAATATATTTTAGTGAAATTTTAACTTTTGTACTCATTAATCAACAATAGCTTATATCATTCTAGCCTACAATTCTAAACAATACAAAACTGACTTGAAAAGAATTATTTGTCGACTTCCCTGCTACCAAGTTTTGTCCTTTTTGGACAGCAGTCTTGTCTGCAGTTGATGCAAGGGGTTTTTTCATGCCAAGAGATAGGCTTGCCACTAATTCAACCATCTTACAGTGGAGGTTCTTCGATGCTTATCTTCTACTTGGAGTAGAATAGGGGGTGCAGTCAGGCACTGATATGTCTCGATATCAAAAAAAAAGAAAAGAAAAGAAAATCTTAATTTAAGATAACATCTTTGAATGCCATATTCTGCAGATCTCTTGGGGTGTTTGAAGATGCCCTATCCATCTCTTGTATTTAGATAAGCAAGTGTTGCTTGTCTCTTAGCAACTTGATTACTGGCTAGTTTAGAGAATATCTGTGATAGACTGTAACTCTGCCAAGACAGGGTAGGTAAGTCCTTCATAATCCCTGCTCTACAACAAATGTCTGTCAGAGAAACAGGACCCAAAGGCTGAAGACTGATGCAGGAATGTATGGAGAGAAAATGGGAACTGTCCAGGCAGTCATTGGTATGTCCTTTCTTAGTTTTGGAAGCTGCAGGCCCTGCACTTCCTATATAAGCAGATATATTTATCCCTCTCAGGTCTCTGAGGTGGTTGAAGAATAGACAGCTAGAGTCTCATAGTTAAATTTTGAGTTGTTTAGGAATCAA
>CAJQZJ010000315.1:1376872-1419045 GCA_907164525.1 Lophiomys imhausi | reverse complement strand
GAGGTCATTGAGGAGAGAGTTGTTCAGTTTCCATGTTTTTGCAGGCAAATAGTTAGTATATATTAGGTAACAGGGAAACTAGCTGTGTCTCCTGATGGTCCCAGTGCACTTAGTGCATAAGCATCCTTGAAGATGCTGTTAGAGTCAATACTCTCCGTATTAGAAGTTCAGGCCCCATGTGTGCTAATGGAGTTTCATGCTGGAAAGACCTGATGTCATAATATCACTTGCACTGTTGTTTTGATATCCCCTCTATCTTGTGGCTATCATGGGAAAGGAAAAATACTATAAAGGTGAAATCTGGTCCAACATAATTTGGGAGAGAAAGATGTTACCTTACTCCACAAGTATGCCAACTACTTCATAAATATTCATAAAAGCACTAAAAATGCACAACATAGTAATAGTAATAATAATGAATAGGAATAGGGTGCTCCCCAATTCAGAACACCTCACTTTAAACTCTTTTTGGAGTACTTGCTTTTCTTAGCTTAATTAAACAGGTCAAACTATGTCTCCTGACTGAATTCTTTCTTCAACATGATAATGATTAGGCACGACTCAAGTCTCAGTGGTAAGAACATTTGCTATTCTTGGGTAGGACATGGGCTCTGTTCCAAACACCCTCACTGTAGCTCATAACTTCCTGTAACTCCCTCTTCTCATCTCCATGGACACTTACATATATGCAGGTAAAAATCTCATATACATAAGAGAAAAATAAACAGATATTTTAAAAAAGACTAGAACTACCTCAGCCCACGACACTTCCAATCTGCCTTAACCATAGGTGATGAAGGATTTCATCTCCTATGAAGATATCAAATTTTTTTCCAAAATTTTGCCTGTCTAGTAATACTATACTGCCAGGGACCCAGGCTCTGTTCGCTGTATTCTGGTATGTCCAGGGGTAGAGGTATTTGAAAGCACCCTGGGAGAAGATGGAAAAGACTGATTGCACATATATTTTCTGTAGGGTTAGATATTAGACACATTTAATTGATCGCCAAGCAGTCAGAACTATGGAAGTTTTAGTCCTTATCAGGGAAGAGATGAAAAGTGATTTATTTGATAGTGTTATAACTTGATTCAGGCACAGTTTACACAAAATCTTCTTGACGTGTCTCATGTGGAGATCTGACAGCTTTTTCAAGCTGATAATTACAATCTTCATACATGTTCTTTGCAAATAAAGCTCCACCGAGGAGACCACTCTTTCCTCTTCTTGCTGCTTATCTTGGCCCCGGGAACACCTTCAACTACATTTTGTTTTGCTTGCTCACTGTTCCTTTTGTAATTTGTCATAAGAGTAGGATTATCTTCTGCTTCCATCAAGACTGAGCCCCTGAGTTCTAAAGCACACAGTTCTTACAAATAGCAGAAAATAAGGAAAATTGCCTCTACTGTATTTTAAGAGCCTAATTTGGTACCCAGAGTCATAGTATGGATATTCTCCATATACTTATCCCACAGGAAATCTACAAACTATACCTTCATGCTTCAGTTCCTGTAACCAATGGGAAGGAAGGACAGAAGAGGGGAGAGTGAAGAAGTCAAGGGAATTGGTTACTGTACTGAAAACATTCCTCTCCTAGGTACACGGGTGAAGCTTATTGAATGAGATAATAAAATAATACAACCAAGCTCCTTGTGAAAGTGACACAGTGGATCAGCTGTGCACATTATTACTCATCATTTTAATTTGATTTTTTAATGGTACTTAGTTTTTCTTTCTTACCTAACTCTCCCATAAGCCTCAATGAACGTTTAACACAAGCAAAGGGAATTAATGAACAAATGCTAGAAGTCTAAAGGGAGCATCCATGCTGCTTCACATGCTCAAATGATCCAATGATATTCTTCTTCCCAAAACTATTGGGCAATTTAATAGTTTATACTCAGGCAGATTGTCCTAAAATTTGTACCTTGAGTATACATGAATAAAACAATCAGCAGAGGCCTATTAAAATGTAGGTGTTAGGTCATGAGTCTCCAGGTATGTCTGATATTGAGAAAAATCTGAGAGTTACTGTGGGGGTCTCTGTGGCCATCAAGGCTGGCAAGGTCATGATCCGCATGAGGCAAAAAGAAAATCTGATTGAACATGACTTACTGAGCCAGTCTGGTTCATACTTCTAGAGTCTGACCATGAGCAGTTTATTGTGAGCATATTTAAGCAGGGTACAATTTAGAATAAAGTTTCCTGGTGTAATACAATCCCCTGTGAACAAGGAGGCATAATTACATGTAAACTCAACTCAAAGTACCAGTAACTTCTTTCAAGAAGATAGGTTCTAAAGATAGGCTACATGTGTTATCTTAAGGGCCTAGGGAAGGATCTGGTGTGGTCTCTCTTAAACAGATAGTGCAGAGGTCATTTGGGGTATAGCTACCTCTAATCCTGGCTGTAGTAGTTTGTGGGAGATCCAGATTATACAGATAATTCAAGGGTGTCCTAGACTACCGCACATCTCTGATCCTGGCTGTGGGAGCTGAAGGGAGCCCCTGGCCATACAGATAATGCAAAGACCACCTAGATTAGTCAGCTCTGGTTCTACTTGTGAGACCTTGTAGGCCTTACCCTATAGATATTATAAATTACCAGGATTTGTTTTCTTTTGTTTGGGTACGGGGTGGGGTGGGGTGGGCAGAGTTTCTGTGTTCAGTGCTGGGTGTACTGGAACTTACTCTATTGGCCAGGGTGGCCTGAAACTCAGAGACCCACCAGCCTCTGCTTCCCAAGTGCTTAAAGGCTTGCGTCCCATGCCTGGCCTAACTCATCAGGTTATTAAACACCTCAATTCCCAGGCTTCTGGGTGGGAAAAACAGGTTTTTCATCTCTCTTATTGTTTAAAAGATAATTTTGTGTTATTTAACATTCTTGGTTTCCTTAGTGCTTAATGGACAAGGACCTTTTTGCTACCAAGAGGTTACAAAGATATTTCCAAGATAACTGAGGTAAATTACATAGGATGGGCCATTACTAGAAGTCCACATCAAGGCTGAGTATTACACTGAGGACCACCAGTCTGTGGTGGTATAAATTCTATTTTTAGCACAGGGTTATTATTAGAACCCCACATCTTGCTTTTTCTAAATCAATAATAACAAGTTCATTCTCAGTCAACCTTAACCTGGAAAGAAATTCTGTCATAGAATTCTGTGAGGCCTATGGTGTTGGTGAGGAAAATAGCTTCACTGACACTCTGATTTTGGTTGACTTATTTTATTCATTGCTCAGTCTTCTAGCTCTAGAGACTGAGTGCTGTGTGGAGTTACTGGAGTTAGCTCACTCCATACAGTCTTCCTGGAGAAGCATCAGGAGACATCAGATATAAGAAATAAGGGATTTGATCTCCCTCCACTATGGTTCTTCTCATTTTAGCTCACAAGTAGAGATATTCCAACCTTGATGTCAGAATCTAGCCTCTTTTTCTATCTTTTAGAAAAACTGCAACATAAGAGCAATTATTGTTGCCTTTATAACTCCCTTAAGTACATACTAAGTTATCTAGTCACTAAACTCAGATCTCAAGCTTGAGGACTGTTTGGATGGATCTTCTCATAGACTAGTAGCACACACAGGTGCCACTTAGTAAATAATTACTGAATTAAATACAAAATTGAATTACTATTACTGAGAGTAACAACCTTACCACAAGGCATCTTCAGGCTAATTTATTTCTTGGCATTTATTTTCTCTGGAATCAATGAAAAACTTTAAATCCAACCCTCCTCCCCCTTCTCTGGGTGTATGTTTGTTTGTTTCTCTGTCTCTCTCATTTTCTCTCTCTCTGTCTCACTCTATCTCACTCTGTCTCTGGCTCTCTCTCTCACACCCAAAACCCCCCCACATAATTGTTTTATTCAGAGGTTTAGGTATTAAAATGGAGTTAAAATGGAGTTAAAATTCTATACCATTAATGTTATAATGATGATGATTAGCCAACTCCCTTCTTCACTTGACCTTTGAACTACATTTAAATGACTTGGCTTTCTAGACAAAAATGCTTCTAAATATAATGTGCAAATAAATTCAATACTAATTACTAAAAGAGCCCTCCTGGCAGAGGCAGACCACACTTAATGGAATAATAAATCACTAGCTTGGGACTCCTTGATCTTCATCTTCTGTACTTTGTATGTGTGTGTGGTTTTTTTTTTTTTACTAAATTGGAACTAAAACAACTGAACTCAAGAAAATTAAAATTTAAAAGAAAAGTAATCATTTTCCTTTAATAAACTTAAAATATTTATCATTAACTCATATCGTGTATTTATTAGTTTATGTATTTATCATAAGTCACTTGGTAAAAGAAATAAATTATTACTCTACAAAAAGATATTGCCATGGAAAAACACCATAGCCAAAGGCAACTAGGGAAAGAAAGGGTTCCATCTAGGGGAAAGGGTTCCTCACTGGGGAAAGTCAGGGCAGGGAAAGAAGACAGGAACGTGGAAGCAGTCACAGAATTAGAGGCCATGAAGGGTTGGTGCTTACTGACTGGCTCCCATGGCTTGCTCAGCATTTATTTATTTACTTATTTGTTTGTTTATTTATTTATTTATTTATTTATTTATTTATTTATTTATTTATTTTTATTCATTAATTCATTACCACCTATGACCACCAAACCAGGAGTGGCACCACTCACAGTGGACTGGCTGTTCTCCATCTATAATTAATACAGAAGATACCACACAGAAATGCTAACAGGCCAGTTTAATAGTTTGATACTGGCATTTTCTCAATTGAGTTTTTTTCTTCCTAGATGGTGAGTATCTTTCAAGTTGACAAAAAGGTAACCAGAACATAAAGAAAAAGTACTCCCATAGGAGGTAGGTTCATTGGAGAATATACAGAATTGAGGAAGGGCCTTGACTACAAATTTAGTAATTTCTTATTCAAGAAATAGAACTTGAGCCAAATGAAAATAGTTAAATATTTCAGTGGTTACATTAAAAATAATATAAAAGGCAAGCAATTTAACTACAATGCTGTCTACCTAAGTATAACCTTGAATTTCCATATGTAGTGTCTATAAATTTATTGTTATTGAGAAATTGGCCACAGTGCCTGTTGTTTGTAATCTAACACTTGCAACGGAGGCAGAGACAGGAGGATCACCAAAAATTCAAGACCAAACTGGTCTACACAGTAAGTTCTAGGCTATCCAGTGCTAAAGAGCATGATCTTGTCATAAAATTATGAAAAGAATGTTTTACATGTTTCGAAAATAAACCATTGATATTTGATATGTACATTTTCCACTTGGAGCCCACCTCAGTTCAGAAGCCAACTTTTAAAAACAAATATATGCTTGGTATTTAAGTGTCCTAAAGTTTACAGGTACAAAAGTAGACTTCCATATGTACCTTGTCCCAAACTGTTCTTTAAGAACTCATTTGACTGATTTTTAAATTATGACATAAAAGTAATACATATTTAATTTATGGGGGTACTATGTGATTTGATATATCTACACATTGTACAAAGTTCAAACTAGGGTAAGCATATCAATGTCATCATTTTTTTTCATTTAATTGTGGTAAATTATTCACAATCCTTTTCTCTAGATTTCTGAAATGATTATTACACTGTTGTTATCTCTAGTCCTATCATTGTATAGTAAGCAGAAGAACTTATGTTCCCTTTCTAATTATTATTTAAGCTATATTGACCAAGGTCTAGTTTACCCTGCTTTTTACTAGGCCAAGCCTTTGGTAAACATTTTCACAACAGTTTTTACATTTAAATTTTAGAGCTGAGAATGTCAAAAATGGTAGAATGTTTACTTAGCTTGGGCAAGGTCTGGAATTTATCCTCTGTACAGAAATGAAAATTTCATTTTAATGATCTAAAATTCAAACTCCAGGTCTTAGTCAGACAAGATATATTTTAAGTGTAAAGCAACAGAGAAATTTAAAATAACTCTTAAAGATCACATAGTGCAACTATTCTGACTTTCAAAAGATATCCAGAAAATACAGTTTGCTAACCTAAAATCTCAGTCAGGGGGCTTTGAGGAGATGGCTCAGCAGGTAAATATGCTTTCTGCTAAGCCTGAGAACATGATTTTTATTTCCTGGTCCCAGATGGGAGAAAAAGAGAAACAGAGGATGGAATCCTGCTAGTTGCCCTAACCAATGTCCTCTTTTACATGGAAACACACACACAGACACATATAAAAACATACATATGCAGACACACTCAAACACACACATATAAGCATGCACACACACATGAATAAATAAATAGAAGTAATTTAATATTTTGGAATAAACAATAGTTTATAGAAAAGTTTGTCTCAGATCTAAATCTTGTATAATTTTTTTTTCTAATATATGAAGTGAGATTATTTTTTAAAAAATAATTTATTCTTTCATACATTATATTCCAACCGCAGTTTCCCCTCCTTCCATTCTTCCCTCCACCTTCTCCCTATCCATCCACTCCTCTTCCTTTTTTTCTTTAGAAAAGGGCAGGCCTTCCAGGGATATCAACCAAAGAGGGTACATCAAATTGCAATAACTTACAGGGGGAAATATTTATTTTGGTTCATGATTTAAGGAATTCCAGTCTATGTATACATGTTCTCACAGATTTTCAGTGTGTAGAGAGGTAAAACATCAAGTCATATGTTACAGAGAACATATGTTCACATTCATAAGAAACAGGAAGTGAAGAGAAAGCAGAAAATGTCAGACTTCCAATTCACTCTTTCCAGAGCACACTCCTTAGTTACTTAAGTTTTCCCTTTTAGTTCCACTTCATAATGTCCCAATACTACCCAAAGGATTACAGATTGGTACCCAGAGTGTCTCTGTTGGACACTCCAGATCCAAACCATAATAGTAGTTATGTGTCTTAGGTCTTTTCTAGAATTAAGATTTTGTAACTCAGCTAGAAAACTGACTCTGACAAAAGCCTTAAGCTAAAAGAATAAAGATTTATTTGAGTTATCCAATCTAACAAATGCAAACAAAGGGAATATTATGGGTTGAATCTTGTTATCTGTAATGATATATAGAAATCTTACCTCTCATGTGTGCATTTGGTAAATTTTCTAAACAAGAACCTGATAGATACCATTTTGATCGCTATAATGGACACATCTTGGTGTATGTAGGGTGACTCCTAATGAGGCAACCTTTGTTCTTAAAAAAAAATATGGAAACATATAAGAGACACACAGATTTCTGAAAGTCCAGCTCCAGGAGTGCTGACATTCTCTTCTAGCCTCTGCAGATACCTTCATACATGTGGTGCACATAAAATCATGCATTCACACACACACACACACACACACACACACACACACACACACTAAATACAACAGTCTTTCTATAAAATGTACATTTGTACAAAGGATGAAATATTCAACTGAAATGATATAAAAATGACCAGACTCATATCCATTGGCATCAACTCCTAAGTTACTTTATATATTAGAGTGCTTTCTTTGTTCAGTCATGTTCAGATAAGAAAAAAATGGAAGAATGTTTTACCTAAATTTAAAATGTTGCAACAATTTGTCAGCCTTTAGGAACTGTGCCCTTTAATTTAATGAGATTTTAAGTAAAAAGGCAAATTAGATTTTTTTTAATTTATTTTTTATTTCTTCAAGTTACTTCTCAATCACAATCCCCTCCCTACTGCCCCCTCTTGTCCCACCCTTCCACCTTCTTCGCCCTCAACACCCCCCTTTTTTTGTTTAAGGTATATCTTTTTCTCCCAACTGCTCCCCATTTCAGTCCAACAAATGGCTCTTTCTCTTATAACAATAAATACAATACAAAATAACAGAAATAAATAGGCCACAATTATGAGAGTTATATGGCTTAGCATACATTCCCAATGTCCAATCCATATGTATTTGGCACCTGACTTTAACATTCTACTATCTAACCATCTCCATGAGTTTAAAGTTCTATATCTAACTCAGCTTTCATACTAACTTGCCTCACAATTTTAAAAACATCTTCTTAGATCCAGAACACCCTCTTGATTCCTAAACAACTCAAAATT
Organism: Lophiomys imhausi; assembly: GCA_907164525.1. Lineage (NCBI taxonomy): Eukaryota > Metazoa > Chordata > Mammalia > Rodentia > Muridae > Lophiomys > Lophiomys imhausi. The sequence continues at coordinate 1,411,016 of CAJQZJ010000315.1, read as the reverse complement.
TAATTATGAGACTCTAGCTATCTATTCTTGAATTTCTTAGTTTATAACAGGAAACTAAATCTTGGAAATATAATTTACATTTCTAGTCAAGCAGTTTAATCTATTTTTTTCTTTTATTTTTTATTTCTTCAAGTTACATCTCAATCACAGTCCCCTCCCTATTCCCCTTTCCAGTCCCACCCTCCCACCCTCATCCCCCATCCACTTCCCTTTTTTTTTTCTTTTAAGTTTAAGGTATATCTTATTTCCCCCTACAGTTTTCCCTTTCAGTCCAACAAATGGCTCTTTCTCTTATAATAATAAATACAATACAAAACAACAGAGGTAATTAGGCCACAGTTATGAGGGTTATATGGCTTAGCGTACATTCCCAATGTCTAGTCCATATATATTTGGTACCTGACTTTAACATTCCACTATCTAACCATCTCCATGAGTTTAAAGGTCTTTATCTGACCCAACATTCATACTAACTTGCTACACAATTTTAAAAGTATCTTCTTAGATCTATAACACTCTCTTGACTCCTAAACAACTCAAAATTTAATTATGAGACTCTAGCTATCTGTTTTTCAACCACCTCAGAGACCTGAGAGGGATAAATATATCTGATTTTATAGGAAGTACAGGGCCTGCTTGCTTTGGGTCTTTCTGGCATGTTCCCTGATCCTTATTATCTTCGGATAGTTACTCTGTGGTTACTTGATCTCAGCCTTTTCATCAGTGTGGCTGTCTGCAGTGACTTTTGTTTATTGTAAAGAGAGGCTTATTTGAAGAGAAATGAGAGCCTACATGTATCTGTGCATATAGGCATATGTATTCAGAATGCAGATAAGTTGTGCCTTTTAAGGAACCCCCGGGTTCCATGGCTACACCATACAAGGGTATTTGGCTAAGTTTATGGTGTCAGGCATAAATCCCCTTCTCTTCTCTGTCCCTTATGTCCATTAAGTGGAGTTGGTTACCACAGGATTTACATTCCACAATTCCACAGTTGCATCTTTTGGATTATCTCACAGTACTGGTCATATATAGCTAGATGGGACTATTGATTGCTCTTCTTTCTCCCTTGGCAATTGGCAAAGTAACTTTGGATATTATGAGAGTTAGTCCTCAGGGAGCAGGCTTTCAATTTAGATTTAGAGTGATTCTCCAAGTAGTGTGTCAAAAGATATATAGTATCTTCAGCAGTAGGGTCTTGTCTCCTTTTTCAAATAGGCATCAAGAGCAATGGAAATAGCTTTTGTTTTCATCCAGCAGTGGGTATCTTTGGCACCCGTGGCAAACAACTCAAAAGCAGATAACTCATGCCTAACACTGGTATTTGACTACTGATAACAGTTAGGCAAAAACAAAATAAAACAAACAAAAAAATCCACACATACACATTAAAACAGGCGTTTGCTAATATTATTTCTTATTTTTTCTAAGAAAGCTTGAATAGTTTATATGATTACCCAACTGATTAACTTTTAAAAGTTTAATGGCGAGCAATCATTACTCAAAAAATTTAAAAGAAACTGCATATGGAAAAGGATAACAGCCAGACTATCTACAAAAATAAAACTCTGAACACCATCCACACCATGCCTTGTAACTGAACCTATCCTCTATCCCTATCCTCTATCGTTTCCAGCCCAGGCAGCCAGTCCACTATTGGCAAATCAGATTTAGGTGAACTCAAATAATTATTCTTATTAACACTATAAGATTTGCCCCATAACAATTGTCTAGTTTCAGGCCTGAAAGTCTCCAAAATTTTTGCCCATCATTTTTAACTTATGACACTTCAAGAGAAAAGCAGTAACTCCCTAACATGTAACAAACCTAGAGTTTCCCTGTGCCATTGGCCTTTAATGAGAGCACACCAGAAGCTGTTCCATCTCTCTGCCTGCAACTCAGCCTCTGCCAAAACACAAGTATAGTGACTGTTTCTGTTGCTGTGGCAAAATCTAAGTAAACACTCTTTGCTTGTTTTTACATAAACTTTTCAGGTTAAACAGCCACATAGTATATGAAATTCTAAGACCAGCAAATATTTCCAAGTTTGTTTACAAGAACTGAGTATATATGCAACAACTGAAATTTTTTTTTCAGTTCAAACTTCATCTTATATAATGTGTGTGCATTTGTGGAAATCATAGTGTTATCACATGATATATTCCAAAATGAGCAGTTAGTGAGGTGTGTGGACATGTTCAGCTTGGCACAGAGTGAAGATGTATCTATCATTCCTCATGGAGACAAAGTTCAATGAAATATTTTATTTCTACACAAATAAGGTAAAATATAATTGTAAGTTTTAAACATCATGCATGGTCGGGCCTGGTGGTGTACTCTTTTAATCCCAGCACTTGGGAGGCAGAGGCAGGTGGATTACTGTGAGTTCAAAGCCAGCTTGGTCTACAGAGTGAGCAGGACAATCAAGGATACACAGAGAAACTCTGTTTCAAAAACAAACAAAAACAAAACAAAACAAAAATGACCAGCATGCATTTGATTCACTGGGATTAAGATTCTTTGTAAAGTGAAATATGCAAACTTACAATTGTACTTTTCACCTTGTTTAGTTCAAGAATGACAGTAAGTCATTCATTCATCACATGAAAAAATTTAATAAAGAATTTTCATTGGCCAAGATGACTGTCAGTCATCTCAGCAGTCAAGAAGTAAAAGCAGGAAGAGTTCCTGGAGTTCATGAACATCCTAGTATTCACAGCAGACCCCGCACAAACAGAACAGTTGCTGAAAATATTCATTTGTAGACGGAATGCCTGGAACAAGACCATTGACTTACTCAGTGAAACAAACAAATACACACAGACACAACCAAGGACACACACATGTACACACCACACACAAACACAAACAAACACACAAATACAATTATAATTTAAATGTGGGAAGTGTGGCATAGCTTACTATATTCAAGCAAAATTAAAACTCTATGCTTTGCCATTAAAGAGATTTATATTATTTTTTTTGTCATTTAGGTTTCAAATCCAGTGTTCAGTTTGGATGATATTATGTAACAGAAGTATGAACAAATACTAATACAGTAGTTTTGTAAAATGAGTTAGGTCTCAGCTAAATGGATAGAGACTGAGTTTGCATTTTATTTATTCAATATTCATATTATATGAGTCTCATTTCATATATTTGAAAGGTATTTAAAGCTGAGACAAGCCACTGTATTAACTAACTGGGGTTTATTTAAAAAATGTTCCCCTTTTATTAAAAATAGATTTTCTTCTCTTACAATATATTCTGATAACATTTTCCCTCCCTTTACTCCTCCCAGTTCTTTCCACTTCCTCTCCTATCAATATCTACTCCCTTTCTATCTCTCATTAGAAAAGAACAGGCTTCTAGAAATAACAACCAAATATAACAAAATAAAATATAATGAGATAAAACAAAAAGAATACCATATTGAAGTTGCATAAGGCAAACCAAAGGAAGGAAAAGTGTACCAATAGAAGGCACATGAACGTGATACCCACGTTCATGATTTACACACTCAGGAGTCCCATAAAAACAATAAAATGAGAGCTATAGTATATACACAGAACACTTGATGCAGACACGTGAAGATGAAACTTTAATTAGCAAATATATTTATTAATAACTATAGGCACTTATAACAAATATAAACACTTTTTACCTAACTACTAGCCCTAAGAATAGCTATAAACTCCTATTACCTAACAACTAACCCTATTAATAACTATAACAACTATTATCAAACAACTAATCCTAACCTTTTAAAAAGATAGCCACTGGGGCAGGTCCTCAGTCATCAGGAACACCTCAGGAGTAGATCCTTTAAGGCACTTGGTCAACAGGAACACCCGAACCGTAGGTCCTTTATGGTAAATTGGCTATTTATTGCATTGCCTTGGTGCTTGAGCCTTTCTTCTCTCTAGAGCCTCTGCTGTCTCTAGACCAACTAGATTAATTTGTATTAGCCACTCAGCCATTCTGCCTCAGTCTTTGGGGTTGGCCACAGTTCTATTGTGGCCGCTGTTTGAACTGCTCAAACCCCTCTAGGCAAAAGATGTGTCACAGGGTTTAGTCCTTGGCTTTCTGCCACTTTGCTAAGGCCTTCTTCTCTGCTCACCAGCTTGTTTCTGTGGTATTTTTTTCAGCTCTTTTTGAGATCAACTTTTCAGTCTGCTTGTATGAACTCCACCAGATGATACAAAAACATCTGTCTTGCACGCATTGTCTCTAGCGTGGGAACACTCAGGATCCACCCACTTTGTCATTAAACAGGGTCTCTCCTTGTTTCACCTGGCTTCAACCTAATCTGGGCTCCGCCCACTTTGCAAGGCTATCAGTAGCTGCAAACAATGCCAAGCAATAAACCTTGTTTTTAGTCCAAATGCTGCCATGCCAATTGCCCTCAGGTGTCAGCCTGATCTTCATGACTCCTTTTAAGAGGCTGTACCAAAAGTCCCCAGATATTCACTAAATCTAATTTATATTAATCTAACTCCCCTTACAGACACGTGTCAGCCCTATGTTTGCTTCTTCAGTCTCTATGAGTACTGATGAGCCATGCTTAACTGATTTAAAGAAGATGAAGTTTGAGACACCCTATTTCATAAGCCTTAAAATAGTAGATATGGAAAATGATTTTTAAAATAGCTTTATTTTTCATAGCTTCTAACTGGGAATAAAAAAATCCACAAAAGTATCAAACATAAATAAGTGAAACTCTTTAATATCTGCATTATTCTGTACCTAAATTTTACCGGAGCATTTGTAGGCCATCTCTTCCATTGCTTGGACAAATTGATCTTAAGCTATGACAGTAGAATTGTTTGTCAACAGGCTGACAAGAGCACTGAAACTGGACACACCACATTTGGGCATGGAACATGTTTAAAATTTAGCCATTTCTGTGATCATCATGCCTGTCATACAGCAACCTACTATTAACTGAGTGAGCACATTTTGTCAATTAGTAATGACTTTAATATTATTGTTTGAGATTTGTTTATTCTCCATTAAGTTCTAACTGTACTGTGCTCCTGGGTGTAAGATCTGTGACCTGTCTCGTTTTACACAGACCAAGATTTAAGTAAGTTTATATATTAACAGAGTAAATGTGTGTGTGTCCATGTACATGATTGTATGTGTGTTATACACATAAATATATAACATATTTATGGAATAGACCAAGTATATATTTTATTATTTATTTATCTATCCATATGTAAGTAGAGTGTGCATGCGCCAGAGCAAGTGTGGGAAATTAGAGGACAATTTGCAAGAGTTGTTTCATTTTTTATGCCATAAGATGATTATCTAATTCAGATAATCAGGTTGGTGGCAAGTTGTTTTTACCTGTTGAACCTTCTTGCTATTCCTCCTCAAATTATATATCTGTATAGTGTGTTTTACATTACAGAAGTTCCCAGGGATTTTAGTTTCTTATTGTAGGGAAAGCCTAGTATTCAGAGAGGTCAACTTGGGCTTCCTCCAGGAAGACAGCATAATATTTTTTTATTCCCACTCAATATAATTTAATTGTACATGATACTGAAAATCATTTTGCTTCTAGACTCTTCTTTTTTTTCTAAAACCCAATTTAGCAATGCAAGGATCATTGTAAAAGAACACTGGGAGAATTTATCAGTTGCTAAGGCTGACATAACACACTACACATTGAGTGGTTTAAATGAGAGCACACGTGTTCTCATAGCTCTCAATCCTAAAAGTATAAAGTGAAAACCAACAGGGTTGGCTTATAGGGGGTCTCTCCCATTCTTACACAGCTGGCCGCTTTCTGCATCACTTTGTGACAGTCTTGATTTGCTTTTGAAAGGAGTCTAATCATACTGGGTTGACACAAAAGCTCATTTTAAATTTCCATCTTTAAATGTCTTTCTTCTCAATTCTGCCATATTCAGTGGGTGAATCTTTAGCCAATAGCCCAGAAAATAATCCATATTTGGGGCTGTTACCTCTGATTCCCTGTAAGTAAAATTTCTCAGAAAATTATCTTCAAAGATAATCAGACACACCATAAAATAACTACTTTTGAACTTTGCACAATACCAAGCACATTTACATTGGAACAAGATAACTAGGTTATCATCAATAGTCATGTGTCAAGTTGAAAGGCCTTAGTCAATGTTTGTCATAAGTCATGCTCCATTACACATATCCAAGTCATTGAACTGGAATGTGTTTTACATGCTTACCCTTCTATTTCCCCAGCATAACACTCTATTAATCTGATAAAATAAAGTAATTCTACAGGGAGCTTCCTCATCTAATATGCCGCCCTGCTTGCCATTTTTAGTGTGTGTATGTTCTCCACTGTCTCTGTTTTGGCCTGTTTACTACGTAGGCGACCTGGGCATTATTTCATCTGTTATTTCATTTAATTTTGTAACTCTTTTCTGCAGCACACCACTAGAGACTTCTGTGACCTTTCCTTTTAGAGTTCCCTTTTTTTATTGACAAGTCCCTTGATGCTCTATAATTTCCACTGTTGTCTGCAAACTTAAAAAAAAAAAAGAACAACAAAAGAAACAACAAAAACAAACAAAAAACCCAAAAATAACAAAACCAAATGCCCTTGACTCTTACTCCTTTGTGAATGTTATCAGTGGAAAATCTCTTCTTAGACCAATACTATTCCTTCCAGTGAGAAAAGTTATGTTACATGCAAGACAATGACGCAGAGTGTGCCAGCATCCAGTCCCTCCCTGAAACTGTGAACCGAAGACAAGGAATTAATTTCATGCTCAGATCATGGCAGCCTACCATTTTCCTGACTGACATACATCAAGTTGTTCCAAAGCCCAGATTCTCAAAGTTTTTCACAGGATAATCTCAGCATTCATCCGAAGACTGAAAGTCTTTTCTAATAAGCCTTAAAAGAAAATAAGACTGTAAGTAGAGGATTAGCAGAAACAAATAATTTCTGTAATTGTTTTTTTTCTGGGATCAAGATTTCAAAATTGAGCTATCATCAAGACAGATATGTAATATTAAATAACTTCTGGGCATTAATGCTTTATATTTCAAAAACTTTTCTTTGTCCCATTTAAATACATTGATTCCATGGATTATGGAAAATTACAAACAAGTTTAGTTTTCCTTATTTTGAGGACCATCTTTTATGAAATTTGTACTTAAATATTTTAAATATATTTGATCATATTCATTTCCTTTCCCTAACCCTCAAGGGTCCTCCCGTGTAAGGGGAGTTAGATTAATATAAATTAGATTTATCAAATATCTTGGGGTTTCTGATACAGTTTCTTAATCCAGGACAAGAAGATCAACTTGACTGTGGGCAATAAGCTTATCAGTTTATGGACTAAAAACAAAGTTGAAGCCAGGTGAAATGAGGAGAGGCTCTATGGATTAAAAACAAGGTTTATGGCCTGGCATTATTTTCAGCTGCTAAGTGGGTGGAGCCCAAATTAGACTGAAGCCAGGTGAAACAAGGAGGGAGCCTATTTCGGAAGAGTAGTTTGTATCCTCTGATGGAGAAAATGCTGGTGGACTGACGGCCAGGTCTCCCTGAGGTAGAAAGAAGCTGGTGAGCAGAGAAGGCCTCAGCAAAACAGCAAAAGTCCAAGGACTAAACCCTGTGGCTCAGCTTTTGCTTAGAGGGCGTTTGACCTGTCCGAACAGTGGCCTGAACTGAACTGTGGTCAGCTTCAAAGACTGAGGCAGAGTGCCAGAGTTGCTGATACAAATGAAATAAGTTGGGTTACAGACAACTGAGGTCTTCCAGAGAGAAGAAAGCCTCAAGCCTCACTTAAGGTGAAGCTGCCATAGACAGTTTACCCTAAAGGACCTATGTGTGAGATAGTCCTGAAGAAAAGACTGTTAATTAAGTGCCTTAAAGGATCTACCCCAGAGACCGTGTCCCTGACAACTGATAGTTTTATAGTTATCAATAGGTTTAGTGGTTAGGTAACAGGGGTTGTAGTCATTCACAGGGCTAGTAGTTAGGTGAGTGTTTATAGTTGTTATAAGGGTTTATAGTTATACATATTAGATAATTAAATAAATACATATTGAATAATTTAAAAGGTTCAGCTTCACTACCCAGCTCCCTATGCACCAAACTGCTCACTATCTCTCTGTCTCTCTCCCGTTCTTAAAAAAAATCAGAATAAGAAAACAAAACAAAATGTGCATGCACCCACATGCAGACACACACACACACACACACACACACACACATACACACAGAGAGAGAGAGAGAGAGAGAGAGAAAGAGAGAGAAAGAGAGAGTCCATTTTTGTGTTGGATAACTACACCTGGTATGGGGCTTCCCTGAATGTGGTTGATATACCCAATAACACCCCATTTCCTGAAACCTTTAGGTGATTAGTCTACAGAAAGACAATGATCCAGAAATTTACTTTGAGCCCTGGACTGCTGCTTCAGGACAACACTTACTTTTCTTGTCAAATGTTGCATTTATAGGAGAATATGTATAAAAGGTGGAAGACAGAAGACTCATATCCTTCAACTTCTCAGAGGAATGACTTCTCTATATTAAACACTCACAAAGGGAGACACTTATCTAACCTCTAACAGCATATATTTGACCCTAAATTTCTAAATATTTCCTCCATAGCAAACTAAAGTACATGATAGCCCCAATTAATATGTGCTTTCCAGTTCCAGTGATGAGGTTAGATCAGGCATTCTCAAGACTTCTACAATGGGCCATTTTCTTGTTGGCACTCCAGTTGTCAGCTTGTTAAAAATAGGCTTTCCATCCAGACATCTCAAAACACTATGAAGAACAGTTTTCCTCTTTTTTTTTCCTTTGAAGTACAAATGGACAACTGTTATTGCTTATGCCATTGTCTCAGGGCTAGTCTCTCCTACAAGGTGATCCAACAAATTGTAAATCTTTTCTACCAGATGAGCTCCCCATTTGGCTGGCATCAGGCTTCAGCTTTTCCTTTTTCAGCATGAGATTGCTGGGGAAATTCTAATTTCTTGAGATGCACTGTTTACATGGTCTGATGGCCAAAAGAGGGGCCATAAATATCTCTGTAGTATTTCCATTCCTGCCAAAGGGGGTTCCAGTTGGGTGTCTTAAACAACAGAAATTGATTTTCTTTTCTTTTTTAAAATAATTTTTATTCTTTTCTCATATATTACGTCCTGACTACAGTTTCCTCTGTCCCCTCTCCCTCAGGATCCCCCCACCCAACAGATCGCCTTCTCTCTTCCCTAGTTCCACCCCCTTCTCCTGATCTCAGAGAAGAGAAGGCCTCCCAGGGATATCAGTCAAACACTGCATAACAAGCTACAATAAGTCCAGGCCCCCTCCATCATATCAAGGTTAAGCAAGACAACCGGGTAGGATGAAAAGGGTTCTATAGGTAGGCGAAACAGTCAGGGGCAGCCTCTGTTCCTACTGTTAGGGTTTCTACAAGAATAACAAGCTACTCAGCCATAACACATATACAGAGGACCTAGGTCAGATCCCTACAGGCTCCCTGATCTCTGCAGTTTTCTTTTGGAAGATTCCAGATTATATAATTTAGTCAGGCCAGGGGGACTGACTGTCTTTGGCTACTTAGAAAGACTATGAAGTGGAATCTGCTCTACAGCAACAGGAATGAACCTAATGGGTAAAATCCAATAAGGTTCTACATGAAACATTGAGAACTGCCCTGGCTGTAATTGTCAGCTTAAGCTGCTTCTCAGCTCTTGGCTAACTCCAAATGACTTAAATTAAAAAAAAAAAAAAAAAACTCAACAAAATTTCAAGACTGCTGTTATCTGATGACATTTGAACACCATACCAAAAGAAGATCAATTCTTCTCTTGATGCATTTATCACTAAGTGGATTGGCTATCTATCGTTGTATTGTCAATGATTTTCATTCTAGTCCTTTTTCATTTTAACTTCCTCAAATGGAAATAAGTCAGGCTTTGGATATAGGTAACCTTTGGGAAATTTAAAACAGGTTTTCTCCTCTGTAGGATAGTAACAGATTTGAGTCTTCCTAGCTTACCTCTGACAGTTTGTGGTGGCGACAATGCCATTTAAAACAGCAGATGGTTACTTGCATATCATCGAAAGGGAGGAGGGGGGAAAGAAGCAAGCGATGCATCAACTGGGATCACAGCCCTGGGAAAACTTGCACATTTCAGCAAAAGCTATAGAGATTTGAATGTTTATAAGCAATAAGGAACAGGAGAGTGAACAGGAGGCAAAAACCCAGTACAAAAAAGGAAAGGTTAATGTGGCAGAAGGTGTGGGCCTGTTACTCTTCCCCGAGGAAAGAGTAAATGCATTTGATAATTTTGCTGCTGCATAATGTGTACACCTTTGGAACAGTGCATTGTGGACATGGAGTTCTTAGTGAAGCACAGAGAGTCATTGTCACAGGTTCACAACTGGGAATACATTAGCATCGCATTTGGAAGACAGCTCCTCTCTGCACATACAACCCAGCCCACAATCAACTTAGCTTTCTTCTCTTCGCTTGTATCCTGTTGAGTTTGTGTCCCTGTCCGTCATGAATCTATATCAATTAAGGGGTTTGTTAAAAGCAAAAACAAAAACAACAACAACAAAAACCACTTCTGTAATACACAACTAATGTCCTGCTTTGCTTGAGGCAGAGGCCTACCTAATACAGGACTACAACCAGGAACTTGTTATGGAGGTTGTAGAGTCCAATAGGTTTCAAAGAGGTCCAGAGTGAACATCTGTATCTCCTCATTTTTTAGGCCGACTACGTTTGTCTCTATGTTCACTTTACTGTGAGTGGGGATAATTACAGTGCCTGCCTCACATATTAGCTATGGGGACATGTAAAGAAAACTCTAAGTACGGCACTACCAAGCCCTTGTTGGTAACTCCATGTTCTTTTACTGACAGCTTAATGTGATTTATTGTGTACAGATAAGAGATCAGAGCAGTTTCTTCAGATTCACTTCACTTTAATAATTCAAATTCTCTTCTCTTCTTAGCAGATGGCTTTTAAAATTAATAAATGATAAATAGCTGACATTTGGTGTTTCTCACATGCCAAGCATAGCTCTTAAACGTTTTACAGTCTTGTTTTCTATACTACACTGAATGCACTCAGCATTACTCCTGCCTTAGATGTGTAGAAATGGAAGCACAGATAGAAGATGAAGATTGTCCTACAGCCAAGTAATGAATGGCTAGAGGAAGCCAGCTTCAGTCCCAAGCTGTCTGGCTCCAGGTCCACACCCTTACCTCCTCTCTATGTGGCTTCCCGTGTTTGTTCTGACATTAGCCTATCTCTGAGCCTCACTGGTTTAATCCTAGCCAAGCCATAAGTCACTGCGGCTTCTCAATTCTTTTGACTAGTGTACTTCCCATGACCTCTTGCCTGGCAATTTCTCTATCTTTGCAAGTATCTGTAATTTGTCACATTTCACTGGCTTGTCAGCTGATCTGTAAACAACCAGCTCTTTATTGCTTTTGAGTTGAGTTAGTGCTTGCTTGGGATTAATGTACCTGTATCTTAAAATCCTCCTTGCTTCCCCCCATCTCCACATAATGGTTTAAGTAGATGGGCTCCTTGCCAGCCATCAGCATCTACTTAATATTTGGTCTGTTCTTCTTCATTTACTTTAATCCCTCCACTGGGACTGTTTTTGGGGGGGTTACTGTGAACCCGGCAAGTGTAAAGCCCTCTAATTAATTGATCTTTGTATGAGGAGCTTATGAAATCAATTATTCCTGGCAATGATTGCATTATAATAATTTATGGAAAACTATCATTTAGGATGATCCATGGAAAATAATAAATGATATTTACTGGAATAAAAGTTAGTGGTTTTCTTTACTTCTAGTCATCTCTTGGGAGCTACCTTCAATTACTTGAGTTAATTTGCTCAGATTTTAATGTAAATTTTTAATATTACCCTTTGAATAACTATTTAGTTTTCTAGCTTTGAGAACTTTTTTCCCCCTTTGGTTTTCTTTTGACATTTTACTAACATTGTTGTTCAGCTCCAAGTGAACAATCTTAAGGAAAATCCCTTTCAAATGAAGTGGATAATTAGCATAACAATATTCATGACCCTCATTCTTTAAAAAAGCAGTTGACATTTAAAAACTAGTAGGACAGGTTGTCATTAAATTGCAATAATTATATATGGACTTTTGAGATAATTGCTAATTTAAGATTATTCATGGTTTTGGATTTTATATTCTTTAAAAATATATGCCTGCTAAAGCCCTTAATGCCACAGGCCTTAAGATAAATCACACATATAGGAAAACATCTTTCTGAGTGATCTGACCTGCTGGATGCTGCTTACAGGCTGGGCTTTGTGCTCAGCATTTAAAATGTGTCTTTGTAGGTTCCACACACTAAACACCAAGCCTGATGTAGAATAAAGGCATAATTACTACTGTCTGTTCAATGACTGCATGACTGCCATATGGGAAAAAAGAGGATTAGGAGTGAGTTCATAGTTTCTCTTCTCTCTTGGTCCTGTGATCACAGAAGAACAGTGTACTATAAAGGTGTAGATTTCTACAAGCAGAACTGAAAATAAGAAAACTGTAGTGACAATTCCAGAATTTTGATTTCTTAAAAAAAAAAAAAAAAAAACAGAAATATTATAAGATTATGTTTTTGTTTTAATCCCATGTGTGAGGATATGGGGCGGCTTCATAGCAGCTATGATTTGCCTCGTGCTCTAGCAGAGGTGTGATTTTTGCCAGCTGCAGGTAGTTTCTGCAATTGCAAGACATTTGAAATTGTGGGAAGTTTTCAAAGTATATTTAAACTCTAGGGCCCCAAGAGGAGGAGTTGGTTATTGGTTGTTGGTTACTGGTGGTTGTGATTTGTTAAGTAGTTGTGCATAGAAGAAACAACATGAAGAAGAAATTATATACCCTGACAACAAAAATCAAACTTGCCCCAAGAAGCTCGGAGCCCCTAATGAGCAAGAATTAGTCTAATGATATCATCATCCCGTTTCTGACTCCTGACTTTATTCAGGAATCTCATTCCTTTCCTCTCTATGCTTTTTTCTTTCTTATCTCATGTCAGGGTGTTGAAAGGGAAGAAGAAAAAAAAGGGGTGGAGAAAGGTGGAAGAAAGAACCTACACAGCAGCTAACAATGACTATAAGGAAGACATGGGATATAAATACAGAAGTGATCTGTACCACTGTTAGCCAGTTCAAATGTGGCAGCCTGGATTGGTGGTGGTGGTGGGGCAACAGTAATAGAGTCATAATGCAAAATCTAACTGAAACTGAGTTTGTTCTAGATGCTGCAGTGGATTCTAAATTTTATATATATAGAGAGGTGTCATAATGTAAGCATTTGGTGCATGGATATGGCTGCCAAGATCCAAGATCTACAGAGAAAGCTAGTAAATTGGAGACTGTGGAGAATTAGTGATGTACTTTTGCTTCCATGACAAGGAGGCTCAAGATCAAGAGAAGAAAATGTTTCAGTTTGAGTTCAGTGATAGGATAAACATATATTCATATCCAAAGCAATAAGATATAAGGAATTATGTCCGTGCAAATTTTTAGATAAAATACCAATGGTATGAAGAGTAAATAGTAATCTCTGTCAACTAAAATGTTATGAGCAGCAAGAAGGGAAATATTTGACCAAATGTCTAGGCATCCCCTGATGAAGTCAAGGTGACATTTAGAACATATCATTACAGATCCTTTCAGAGTGGGATATATGAGTGAGGGAGTATAGGAGTATATTATATAAAAATAATAATTTAAGCAGTTATTCCAATCTTTATTCCAGCAGAATAAGCATGGTTGATCACTGTAGGATAATATGTAAATGAGTGATATTATAAGTATAGAATGCCTGGCAGGTATGAGTATTTGCATACAGGATGTATATGCTAGTTAGTGTTAAATGTCAACTTGCCACAACTCAGAATGGGGGAATGAGATCCTCAGGAGAAAAAATGCTTACTTCATATTGTTTTTTGGGTACATATGTTGGGGATTGCCATAATTTTCAATTAATGGAGGAAGACCAAACCCATTGTGGCATTGTTGGCAGCATCATCATCTTGTCAGGGGTCTTGAACTATACTGCTCATGGGAAAGCTGGAAGGAAGCAGGCAGAAAACAAGAAACCAGTTGCATGCATTGGTTTCTGTCTGTTGATAAGGGTGGCTATGAAAGGACCAGCTGCATGACTTCCCCTCAGGGAACAACTGCAACCCAGAATGGTAAGTAAAACAAACTCTTTCCTCTGCTTTTTGGCATGGTATTTTATTACAATAGCAGAAATGAAACTAGAACAATTTATAATTATGTATTTTTTAGTGTTTTCTACCTTTATTTATTATATAACTTCTCAGTATTTCTATTTGCTAAATATTGAGAACTCAATATGTGTGAAAGTGCTGTGAAGACTGTAGACTTTTTTTTTCTTTAATGACATTTATTGTGTCTAAGAACTGAAGAAATAGAGTTTTTTAATTTTATTTTTTTATTTCTTCAAGTTACATCTCAATCACAATCCCCTCTCTACTGCCCCCTCTAGTCCCAAACTCCCACCCTCTTCCCTCTTACTCCGTGTCATCTGCTTCCTTTTTTTTTTTTAAGTTTAAGGTATATCTTTTTCCTACAACATCCCCCCCTTTCAGTCCAACAAGTGGTCTTTCTCTATAACAACAAATACAATACAAAACAAGAAGAATAATTAAGCCAAAATTTAAAAAATTATAAGGCATAACATACATTTCCAATGTCCAGTCCATATGTATTGTGCAAGTGACTTTAACATTCAACTTCAAAAACCTCAAGAGATCTGTAGAATATGGCATTCAAAGATGTTTTCTTAACTTAAGATTTTTTTTTTTGATATTGAGACGTGTCAGCTCCTGAAAGGAGCCACTATTCTACTCCAAGTAGATGATGAGCATTGAAGAATTTCCAATTGTAGATGGTTGAATTAATGGTAAGATTCTCACTGCACAAGAAAAATCCCTTGCTTCAACTGTAGACAGAATGCTGTCCAAAAAGGACAAAACTTGGAAGCAGGTAAGATGACATCCTAGCTCTGCCAAGACAGTGTAGGCAAGCCCTTCATATTTCATGCTTTACAATTAATGTCTGTCAGAGAAACAGGGCAAAAAGTCTGAAGATAGATGCTCTAATGTGTGGAGAGAAATTGGGAACTGTGCAGGCAGCCAATTGTCTGTCATTTCTTGTTTTGGAAGTTGCTGGCCCTGCACTTCCTGTACAGTCAGGTATATTTATCCTTCTCAGGTCTCTGATGTGGTTGATGACTAGATGGTTATAGTCTCATAGTTAAATTTTGAGTTGTTTAGGAATTAAGAAAGTGTTCTGGATCTAATAAGATGTTTTTAAGTTGGTGGTGCAAGTTAGGATGGAAGCTGAGTTGGATATAGAGCTTTAAACTCATGAAGTTAAATGTATAAATATTTTTAAATTCAATTCCTAAAAATGATACATCATTAGATGTGAACTCTGAGGTCATCATCAATATCTAGTTCAAATATGGGACTGGACTCTGAACTATTGAGATCTTATTCAAATCTTTCCACATGTAGGAGTCTCAGCTGTGAAGTAGAGTAATAACTTTCATATCAGAAGTTATTGAATGTCCTGAGTAAATATTGCATGTGCAACTTCAAGAACACTGAAACAATATTCTGAGAATAATCATTATTTTTATTTCTACCGAGGTCTGGACATGGAAATTAAAGATAAGTATGTAAATTCATATATTAATACGTGTACACAAATATATGATGAAGGTTTTTTAGACGCTTCTAGATAAGTAAGAGATATCATAAGAAAAAAGATTCATCATATCAATTTACATTTCACTGGAGGAATAACACTTCAGTAGCGTTCCTTTGTACAATATAGCTATATTTTAGTATGTAGATTAAAAATAATAAGACCACATGTAAAGAAATATCTACCATTCACATCTTTTTCAATTAGTTCATATTGAAAAATAGTTTTGTAAATTTTTCTGTGAAATAAATGATCATAAAAACAATCCTTTGGATATTTTAAGGAAAGAATATATATGGGTTTAGAAAGAGTTGAATTTAATAATTAAAAAAATAATAATTAACCTTTACTTGATTCACTTGGTTATATGTTTCTGCTACTATTGGTTTTCTAAAATGTAATTCCTCAAATAAACCTTTTAAAACCCCCATAGTAACTGTAATTGCTGTTGCTATGCTACAAATGAGTGAAGTTTATCTGTGACCCAAGTGGTTAGATAAGACACTGGAGTCAAGTGGCTTAGACTCTTTCTCATTTTATCACTTCCCTGACCAAGCCAGGGAAGCACCTCATTCTCTATGTGTGTCAGTTTCCCCATTTCTATGGGAGACACTATAATAAGTCCCATCTGATATGTGACCTGTCAGGAATGAGTGGCTTGTACTCACACCTCCACACTGGCAATAAAATGGCCAGATTAGCCCTGGTACTGGAGAGAACTCTTTACCCTGACAGTATTAACAAAAGTAATAATTAGTATTGCAGTATTGTTATTTGCCATAACTGAGAATTGAAACTATATTTCTCAAGGTATAACATTTCTTAAGACTAATTGCACTGTGGCTCTAGGCATGGTAGAGAGTTTTTTGTATATATGTTAGGTGTAACAGCACACTTTAATTTATCAAGCATATATTTATTAATATTTAACAATTACTTAACAATTGCCTATAAAGTTCCAAAGTCCTAAAATCCAAATCCTAACTCTAAAACTTAGCACCTAAAACTTCTTAGTACCTACAAAATAACCATTTAACATTAACCTAAACTTTTAAGTTTCTTAAAAGGATATTTTCCACTGGGCGTGAATTCTTTTTTTTTTTTTTATTAAATACTTTATTTTTTTTTCTTCAAGTTACATCTCAGTCACAAACCCTTCCCTATACCCCCTTCCTGTCCCACCCTTCCACCTTCTTCCCCCCAACAGCTTCCCCTTTCAGTCCAACAAATGGTTCCTTCTCTAATAACAGTAAATAATATACAAAACAACAGAAATAAATATGCCACATTTATGAGAGTTAAATGGCCCAGTATACCTTCCCAATGTCCAGTTCATACATATTTGGCCCCTGACTTTAACATTCTACCATCTAACCATCTCCATGAATTTAAAGTTCTATAACTGACTTAGCTTTCATACTAACTTGCATCACTATTATAATCATCTTCTTATATCTAGAATGCCCTCTTGATTCCTAAACCACTCAAAATTTAACTATGAGACTCTAGCTGTCTATTCTTCAACCACCTCAGAGACCTGAGAGGAATAAATATATCTGATTATATAGGAAGTTGGGCGTGAATTCTTATGGATGGCTAGTCTTTATCTAATCTTTCCGTCCTAAAGTCTTTGAATTTTGTTTGTCAGATCCCAAGACAGTCCATCAAGCAGGAATCGCCCTTGTGGTCCTAGAGTCCAACCATTTATCAGATGAAAAGTCTCTCAGGCTCACCATTCAGATGCCTTAGGCCTGCAAGTGTCTTGCTTCAGCATTCTGTCCAATCCAAAGTCCCTGAGCTTTTAGGGAGACAACTCCCCGCCTAGACTCTTCAGAACACCAGGGAAAATCACTTCCCAGACCTGCAAAGGGTGGATACAAGAGGGTGAAGCCTCCTGGTGAGACTGCAGTGTGAGTTTCTCTGCCAGATAAGGAGGAGATGAGACAGGAGGAGGGGAGAGAGAGAGCCTCTGTCCACGTGAATCTTGACTTAAATATCTTCACCTGTCATAATAAATTAGCAACATGTTTTAGGCAGAAGCTTTTGCACGCTTCCAAGTCATGCCCCTGGGCAATGTTGCAGAGGGCAGAGAAGCAGCAGGTGGTCTGGAGATTGTGTGATCTGTTGTCATGGATCTGGGGGGTGCATGTGCCTCAGGGAATGTCCCCCCCAAAAAAATCCTATGATCAAAAAAGTCATCTGTTCTTGGTGGGTTCCCAAGGACATGTCACGTGGATGTAAATCTTTTACATTAAAGTCCAGGCTTTTGCTATTCCAATATCCCTATGCTATTAAATGCTATCACTAAGCCCACCACGGTTAGGTTTCAATCACTGAAAAGAGCTCAAAAAGTAGACTTAGTTATTGTCTTTCTTTCTAAGTGGGAATATGACATTTATAAACTTAAGTTGGCTCTTTAATAATATTATCTTCTCTTCTCAAAATCCGTAAAAAGTAAAGGCATTTTGCTTAAATGTACAAAACAATGACCTCAAATATAAGTAACCTACCAGTGCGTTGGACGCCTAATTTCGAAAATAGTAATTGGTGGAAGTATAATTACTTGTGCCGATCATTTATTTTCTTATTTCTGAGATCATAATACACCATATTTGATGTTGCTGAGGACGGTGGATCTCTGCAAATTCCATTTTTCAAAAATCCTTGTCTTCAGACACCCTATTTTTCATAGTAGTCACTAAGGGCAGATGAAGGGAGGCAGAAATGTATATACGTTCTCACAAATTCCCTCCTCCACTGAATTATGCTAACTACTCTAAATCCTTCTCCCCATGAGATCTCAACTTCTGGGCTCCCAAGTCCTTCTTATATGGCTGTACTGCATCAAGGGTCCTCTGGAAACTTACAGCCAGTGTCCTTTCTTCCTGTGTAAATTTTTAAGATTTTGAGCAAAATTTCCATCCCCTTCCATCTTCTAGTAAGTGTGTAATCAACAAAGGGTGACTTCCCTAAAATTTTTTCAGTTGAGTTTTGCCAGATTTTCTCGGGCTTTTGTGACTCTTCTTAATTTTCCCTTGATTAAACCCCAGCTTGTCTGTAAATTTGGACTTTAACATCTGGGAACCAGAATCAAGTCAGTTCTCTTTGAGATCTCTTTTTCCCTATTATGATACCCCAACATTAAATCTGCCCTTACTGGTTTTAACTGCTACAACTAGGTCTGGTTTTCATTGACAATCCCTTGTCTTCCATCTTGGCCTGTTTGTTGTAAGTATAGATCCTTTCAATCCTCTAGAGCCACAGAGGCACATGAACATGCCTTGCTCAAAACTGTGAGCTCCAGTCCTTTGCACTCTCTCCCTGGTTGAGTAGATTCTGAGGGCCTCAAATTAAAGTTCCTTAAGTCCTAGAAATTATGGTGACCACATGCTGCTGTGTAATCAGTCCTTTAGATTAAAACTTTCTTGTTGAAATGACTTGTGTTCTTTCTTTCATCTCATTTGGCCATTTAGAGATACATTAATTAACTTGTAGAAATTTGAAACCCAATTAATGGTAGACTTAGCTCTGCCAAGACAGGGTAGGCAAGTCCTTCATAATTCCTGCTCTACAATCAATGTCTGTCAGAGAAACAGGGCCAAATGGCTGAAGATTGATGCTGTAATGTATGGAGAGAAAATGGGAACTGTCCAGGCAGCCACTGGTATGTAATTTCTTAGTTTTGGAAGCTGCGGGCCCTGCACTTCCTATATAATCAGATATATTTATCCCTCTCAGTTCTCTGAGGTGGTTGAAGAATAGATAGCTAGAGTCTCATAGTTAAATTTTGAGTTGTTTAGGAATCAATAGGGTGTTCTGGATCTAAGAAGATGTTTTTAAAATTGTGAGGCAAGTTAGTATGAAAGGTGAGTTAGACATAGAACTTTAAACTCTTGGAGATGGTTATAAAGTAGAATGTTAAAGTCAGGTGCCAAATACATATGGACTGGACATTGGGAATGTATGCTAAGCCATATAACTCTCATAATTGTGGCCTATTTATTTCTGTTGTTTTGTATTGTATTTATTGTTATAAGAGAAAGAACCATTTGTTGGACTGAAAGGGGGTGCTGTTGGGGGGAAAAGATATACCTTAAACTAAAACTAAAAAAAAAAAAGGTAGCAGATGGGGGATTGAGGGGGAAGAGGGTGGAAGGGTAGAACTGGAGGGGGGAGTAGGGAGGGGATTGTGATTAAGATGTAACTTGAAGAAATAAAAAATCAATTATTAAAAAAAAGACAAAAAAAAAAGGTCAACATTGAACCAGGGATATCCAACAATAAGTCTTCAAAGAATATCAGGAGAGAATGTTCCTCAGACCTTTTCCTGTTCCACACTGAAAATGGCCATTTATACTCTGGTGCTGCAGAACACAGGAGGTTCATTCTGTGAAAGAAATGAAACAGAAGAGTCCACAGAATTAGTCCTGAAGTAGTGCCAACACTGAAGACAACAGACTTAGTAAAGGATTTATGAGAGAAAGGTTATAAATGGGAGGATTACATACAAATCATCTTACTGAAAGTGCCACTGCTCACACTTCAAAATCCTAAACAGTAGAAACCAGGTTTTAGTTTACTTTGACTCATTGGGTAGGAGATATACGGGTGCCGACATTTGGGTTTCCTCAAAGTAATAACTACATAGACTAGTAGTTCTAACTAGTAACCCAATATTAGAGCTTACTATTATCAAATTGCTAATCAGTTTCCTTATATTTTTATTGAAAATTGCATGCATGTATAAAATGTATCTTCATCTATATATGTATATCATATATATATTCATATTACATTCTTTCCTCTTCAACTCTCCTCAGGACCTCTTATCACATCTCCAAACTCCACATCTTTGCCTATATAATTTTTAATTAATCAACTAAATCCAGTTAGTGCTACACATATACATATGTGAATAGTGCCATCTACTGAAGCATATAAAAGCCAACCAGAGGTCAAATTCTTAAAAGGAAAGTGATTCTCCTTCTCTCAACAGCCATCAAATGCCTATAGCTTCTCAGCCAAGAGTAGAACCTAAGAAACCCTTCTCTTTTTATTCTGGAATTGTTAAGTGTTTTAATCTTGTGAAGATTTTGTAGAGGTAACCATGGCCGACGTGAGTTCCTTTGTGCAACAACAGTATCATATCCAAACACACTCGTTCTCTTCCTCTGACCTTTATATTCTTTCCACACCTTCCCCTAAGTTGTTCCTTGTACCTTGTGTGTGGGAACATCTTTGTACTAAAACCACTACCTCTCCCAAAAGAAAAACCCAAAGGTTCTTCTCTAGGGCATGATTTACTGAGCCATGGGCTTTTTTTTTTTTTTACCATATTAATAGTACCATACATGAATTTCTGCTTGTGGATCATATTTCAGAGTCAATCAAGAGACTGATTACCCCAATAAAGAGAGTTACCAATATTGCACATCTTGCCTGGCTGGTTGGTATGGTAGCGTATAGAGTCCAATTCTAGATGAGACCATTGATGTTTATGCAGCTATACTTAGCTTATTATACTGAGCATCATACATAGTACCTTCAAGCCCTGTGAAAACTAACCATCAGAGAAAATTTACTGGTCAGTTCAAAATTGATTTTTCTGTGCTCTATGACCAAAGGATGTTGTATCTTCAACAGGATTTGAGCACATAGTTATGGTGAGCAAGCAAGAACAATGGTAACTAATAGCTGGTATTATTTTGGGTACCTCTAGAACCTCATTCATATTATACTGCTTTTCGAAATGGTCATGGTGACAAACTAGCTACTTAGTATTTGTTTGAACCCATAAATTTGTGTTGCTGATAACTTTGTTTAGAGAAATTTTATATATACATATATATGTATATATATATATATATATACTTATATCTGTAACTTCATATATATTAACCTGAATTTCAAGCTCATAGTTTCTACATAACTATTTATTTGGGAAAAATCCTTCCTTTGGCTCCTCATTTCCTGATCTCCATCACTCTTCTAACCACTTGTGTGGTAGGAATTTATTAAAACCAATTGTGGGAATATTTTTGTTTAATCCCAGGTGGACTGTTTAAAACACAGGTATAAAGTATCAGTCTCATGAACTAGCAGGGGGGTGGCTTAACCAGCTAAGCAAGTTTAACTCTGAGGATATGGGAGAGAAGAATGAAAAACCTGAGCCCTTGGAGACAGGGGCTCTACAAAGCAGGGAAAAAGAGTCAGAGCCCGGAGAAAAGGAGGCTCTACAAAGGAAAAGCCAGACCCCCAAGAAGAAGAGGGGGCCTTACAAATGAGGGGGGGGGAAGCCAGAGCCCTGAGAAGAAGGAGGCTCTACAAAGGAGGGAAAAGCCAGGCCCTTAAGTAGAAGGGGACTCTACAAAGGAGAGAGCCCTGAGGAAAAGGGGGCTCTACAAAGGAGAAGAAAAAAGCCAGAGCCCCGAGGAAAAGGGAGCTACAACGAGAAAATATAGGAGCACCACAAAGAAGTAAGAGTAATGAGGCTCTACAGAGAAGTAAGAGAAAGCTCTACAAAGAAGAGAAAGGGCTACAATGTAGAAAGCTGTTGCTGCTCTCCCAGTTGCAGGTGCTCTCCCCAAAACTGCTGCTGCCTCCTGGTTTGCTGATCCTGTTTTGTTGGTTTGTTGGTTTGCTGGACTTCTAGTGAGAGTGATATTACTCTCCTAGAATCCAACAATCCCGATCAGCAGGAAGTAGCTCAAAGAGAACTCTATCCCTTCTCCCTCTAACCTTCTTTCTCTCCCACCTAGGGTTTGGGGGTTGAAGGGAATGAAGGGTGGAAGGGAGATAGAGGTATTAAGCATAATAAATTAAATACAGTAAAATAAAGCAGAATATATATGTATGTATGTGTATATATATGATAATTAAAAAGCTTTGTCTACACACTTGAGTATTTCTCTCCCCAGTATTCTCTTGACTATGTCCACTCCCTAAATAAATCCCTAATGGTTCTTTTTTAGATTCTTAGTTTTTATATCTACTGAAAAAATACACCAATACACTTATTAATGTGAAAATAGTACAATAAAATGAAAAACAAATTTAAAACATTTCCTTACAAAATTGTGCTTGATTTTTTTTTTTAAATGATGCACCAAATACCTTGACAGATTAGAGGATTTGATGAAATGACCATATGTTCTTCAATCTGGGAAAAATAGTTCCATTAGATCCATTAAAGAGAATAGTGTTTAAATGTTTGGTGCACACACTGTCTATGGTACATTCTGCCTGTACCCTTAGCTTTCTCTTTTTCCTTCATCCAATAAGGACATCATTTTCCTGCTGCTATGGTTCAGGATGACCAAAGTATTTCTAACTGAACACAGGACTCTTTTTTCTGAGATAGTGGAACTGATAGAATAAATCCTTGGGTAGCTATGAGCACATATATTTCACCATATGAACAAAGTGGAGGGTGTATAATGACGAGCATACAGTTCTGTGCCATTTTAAGTTCTAAATTTTAGGCTCGTTTAAACCCAATTTATTGGAATTCTTCCAATGATTTGTTTATTTTAGATAATGAATTATTTTCAGCTTGTGAGCTTTGTTTTTGTCGCTGAAGTTAATAGTATCAACTAATATAGTCAGAAGAAATAATTTGCATAAAGAGAACAGGAAATATTTGGGAAAGTTAAAGGGAAAGGGACCAGACAGGGAATAGTGGATGTGATAGACATCATGTTGGGGTGAATATAACAAATTATATACAAGTATAAAAGTACTATAAGAAAATCCATTATTTTTGTATTGTTGATCTACATTTGTGAATATTTCTAAAAGATCCATGAAAAAAAAAAAAAGCAAATAAGTTTTGTTCTAAGAACTTAAAGGTTACTAGGAAGAAATTTAATTGAGTAGACTTTGGTCATAAATTATATTCAGTTAGACATAGTAAAAGGTATCCAAACAGTTCAAATTGCAGGCTTGCTTAAAATGATTATTTTAAAAATGCTTTTAAATGGAGAGAAGAGGTGCGGATATGGAGGAGGTGGGAGGCTGAGGGAGGAAGAAAAACTGTGGTGGGGATGTAATATAAGAAAGAATAAATTAATAACAATTTACTTTCTATGATAATAAGAAGACAATGAATGATAAAGAAGCCAGTACAGGAAACAAGCCAAAGTGCAATTGCAAGAGCCCATTCACACTTAAGGCCTGGATTCCTGCAAGCATGAGCTTCATATTCATTTTAATTACTGCGATTTGTTCAAATTACCAGACTTAAAACTAAATGTATCTATCTCTTTATTTATCTTTCAGGATGCACAAAAAACTAATTTTAAAATACATATAGGGAAATTAGTTATAGGGTAACTAATTAGGGAAATGTTCTAAAATGTTGGGAGCTGGTCACGAATTAAGAGCTACTGATAGCATCATGAAACATTTTCAATATGGTCCTTGAAGGTAGTTTTAATTAGGGTTGTTTCTCAGAGAAATTTCAGAGAGGTTAATGAATTGTCTGTAACTCCCCAGTTAGTACATAAAAACTGGGATTCAAACTACATTCAAATTTATTCTTTCTGTCACACTCCACAGCCTCATCAAAACTCACGTCTAGTTTTTGCAGGTTTTGTTGCTATCTATACTCTGTGAAAACACTGTAAATTCACAGAGGCATGGTAAAATTGTCTTAGATAGTGAAAATAAGTCTTTGTGCTCTGTTTCAACTTGCTCTGATGCTCTGAGAGCAGGACAGGGCTTTTGTTTGTTTTACGATTATTCTGAATACAGTGGAGAGGACAGTGTTCATTCATAATTCATATAATGCAGTTTTTTCTGTTGATATCATCTTAACATGATGGTGTCTAAATATATTTGTTTTGCAACATTGTTAAAGCTAATTTATTGTAACTAAATGGAAACATTGTATGATAAATAGTTTTGATATATATAATGAAATTTTTGCTTCCAAATACATAGAATACATATGTATTCTGTTGTCACCATTTCAAACTATTCCTCAAATGTCTATACAACAGGGTACATGCAAATTTTTGACCCAGTTTAAAGACAGTTGTCAGCACACAAGAGGAGGACTGAGAGTTCTTCTAGATATGTACAACTTAATACAGTTATCCCTAGTCACATGTATCTATGTAATTTCAAATATAAAATAATAACTCTGGATTTCCTCTGAAGATAGTTTACTTCTTTGTTGTTATGATAAAACAGTGACCAATAGCAACTTGAGGGAGAAAATGGTTTATTTGGGTTAAAGTTTACAGTCTGATGCCAAAGAGAGGGATAAGAACTACACAAGACCAACAGAGGCAACTAACCTAGGTTCATGGGGGGCTCACAGAGTCTGAATTCACAACCAAAGAGCATGCATGGGCTGAACCCAGGTCCCCTCCACTATGGAACTGAGGGACAGATTGGTCTTTATGTGGGCACCCTAGCTAGCAATTGGAGCGGGGTTATGCCTGACACTCACTCTGTTGCCTACAGTCGGACAACTTTTCCCCTACCTGGTCTGCATTGACTAGCTTCAGTGGAAGAGGATGCAGTTAGTTCTGATGTGACTTGAAGTACTGAGGAAGGATGGCTAGTGGGGTCCCTTCTCTAAGAAGAAGGGGAGAGAGGAATTGGGGCTGAGGATAGGAGGGTAAAATTGGGAACAGAGATGGGAAGAGGGGTGTTAAACTGTGAATAGAATGTTAAAATGAATAAATTAAATTAAATTTAAAAATCAAAGAAATTGCATCAACATCTTTAACAAAGACTATAGAAAAGTACTACCTCACTGAGACTATCAGAAGATCAATATATGAATGGGCTTTTTATCATTGATGAGTAAATCTACAAAGAAGCAGAATGTTCTCAGTAATATTTAAGGAAAATGATCATTAAATTAAGTTTTTATATTCAACAGCTTTTTATTATGCACTCTGTGTAATTGTCCACAAGTTTATATGCACATTCATATGCACACAAAAATGAATGACACACAGGATTTGCTCATAAATAGCTGCCAAACAGGCATTTTTTATTTAATATAAAATGACATGGAAATCCTTACCATACTAGATGCTTACACACAGTGTTCCAGGCTTCAAAGAAGGTATAAATATGGAATCATGTTTTATTCTTTTTTAACCATTGAAGTAGAAACAGTTTCAAGGAGCCTTTCTAACAGGCTTTCTTTCTCTCTCTCAGATGAAATATCTGTGAAAGCCTATTAAAAATTCTAATAGCAATTAAACATGTATTGAAGTAGTGTATATTTCAGAACCATTGTACTTTGAAATGTTGCATGGTTAAATTCTTATAGGAAGATTACCAGAACCTTGCTATTATTGAATATTGTAATAAGGTTATTTCACCAGAAACATCCAACTCAAGGGTTTATTAACTATATGTCAAAAGGGCCACCCATATGAAAAGAATCTTAAGTGATCCAGGAATTAGCTTAATTTATATTTATGATTAAATTAGGAATCATTAGTTCACCCCTATATTACAGAGTAAAGAGTGTTAAGTATAGAAGCAGTGATCTCATGCAGCCATTGCAGCTCTGAAAAGAACAGTGAAAACATTCAGTTTGGAATACTGATCTTACTGTAGTCAGCCCATGTGGGAATTCTGGACTTGAGTTTTACTTCCACCTAACTTGTCTGTCTCTGAAAGGAAAAAAAAAAAAGCCCCTTTCTTGAATTGTGTTTTCACTTAGCAATAACAAATCCCATAATACTTGATTAAAAACATTTAGACATTTATACTTAGAACTGCTTCCCTTTCACAAAGATAGTAAAATGACTTTTCTTTTGTCCTTGCCAAGTCACCTCTAATCTCCTTCTCATAGTGACTAACACTACATATGTTATCTTCTCAGGATTTTGTTTGTAAATCCATTTTGTATTCAAATACACATCTATCTGTTTCTGGATGTAGAAGGACAAAATTCTCTCACAACTGCATCTATAAAAATCTCCAGGTATGCTGGCCAAATGCTGCTCAAAAGTAAAAATGGATTCTGAGGTGGAGAGTGCTAAATTTAATCCATCAAACCAGCTCCTGATATTCTCAAATTTATACTAGCAAGACTCCAAAAGGCAGTGAGTGCTTAGTCAAACATATGTTGCAGGTATTCCTAACCCTCCATCTTGGACATCTTCCAACATTTGCTATTTTTCTATGTAGTATCCATTGATGAAAAGTTCAGCTACAGAAACAACCCCCTTACCTTATCTCAATGGAATACTTTGTCCCTACAGTTTATTCTCAAATGGTTATTAGTCATAAGTCAAAAGGAGACAGAAATTATTTTCCATCTTTCATGGAAAGACATCATGATGGCTATTATGAATCTCCTTTTACCATTCGGTTGAACGCAATAATGTTTTACAACTATTTCTAGAATCTTTTGCGATGCTATGAATAGTTTCTACAGTTCTTTGCCACTGATTATTCCTCAGAGTATACAGTCAAGGGAGGCCAGGAATTAACACCTGGCTCCAGATGTGGTATGGACAGAGAAAAATACCAGAGAATTATTACTTTTTTTTGTTTGGCCTCTATAATTTTGCTGATGCAATTTGAGGCTTCATTAGATATTTTTGGCCATCACATCACAGAGTTGGCATGTATAGAGCTGTAAAGCCAACTTTTCATCCAATTATTTTTTCAGCATAAAATACACTCAAGTTTCTTTTCCATCATCCTGTATTTGTCAAATTAATTTCAGAACCTAGTTGTACTAATTTAACATAGCATTTCATCCCATTAACTAGAGTTATTTAAAAAGCATATACAATTGAAGCTATAGACTTCCAACTCTTGTCATTATTTTTCTGTTATATTTCCAGATATGAAAGAATGTCTTTTATTCTTGAAGAGGACATAACAGTAAGCAAACCAAAACTGTGTGCAAATGCCATTAAAATTCTTTGTAAGTCAACTAAAAACATTTAAAATTACTACTGAAAAATAATCTAAAAAAGTAAATATCAAGAATAAATGGAAAACTCATCTATTGTGAGTAGAAACTACCAAAACCTGAATATCATAATTAAAAAATATTGTTTATGAACCTTTCTTTTTCCCCTTAAGTATCCATCAGTCTGCAGGTCCTGAAGCTCAGAAAACACATTTTTGGAACCATTAGCAGTGACTCAATTCCAAATGCTCCTTTGTTTCCAACTATGCATTTTCAATCAAAACAAGAGATGACAACTGCACATGGACCACCCAGTTCCTCTGCTCCCAATCCTTCAAACCCTAACTAAGACTTCAAAGTGGATGGAGATACCATCCCAGCTTCCTTCCTGAGCAATCAATCATTTTCTCATGAATCAGCAAAAGAGGGAAGCAGCTTTTGCTTTTTATAAATTCTGGCAGACTCTCCCTTAACTCTAATAATAATTTTTTGGAAGATTGCATAGTTAGCTTTGAAGATTGTTTATATAACTAACTGCACACGTCAATGGAAAATTAGTAGAGCTCACTATACACTTTTTTTCTCATGGGAACAACACCACTTTTTTGATGTCTATTTTTGACTGTTAATGTAGATCATGTTGATCAAAAAGAATTTCACATGAATGTACAGTAAATCATGATCACATTCAACCTTTATTTGAACCGTCTAAGTCTCCTTAGTTCTCCCACAAATCTTTCCTCTACAAACTTCATGTCTTCTATTCCAACATGGGCATGGGTTCAGGAACACCCACTGGAGCAAAGTCAACCTTTTGGTTGCCACACTACGAAAGAACAGTGATTCTTCTTTGTGCTGCAGCATTCAACTTCCTATAACTCCTCAGTTAGGGGTGGTGCTTCCTGAACTCCATGCCACTCCATGAGTAATTTTAGATGGCTTGATCTTGTGCTGGTCTTGTGCAGACAATTACATTGCTGTGATTTCATGAGTCATGTCTAGAAGCAATGTCTATCATTTCCCAGCATTTCTCCCAGTCCTTTAGCACTCTTACATTCTTTCTGCCTCTTCTTTTGTGATATTTCCTGATCTTTGGTCAAGGACTTGATGTCCCATTTTATGCTGTTCACTCAGTCATTTGTTTTCAGCCCTTTGATCAGTTATGAGTCTCTGTATTGACTGCTGCCTACTGCAGAAAGAAAGTTGTCTGAACAAGGTTGACAGTATACCAGGTCAATGGTAATAATCTAAAAATTTAGAAAGCAGTTTGACAACAGGACAATTTAGCAAAATAATGATAATAGGTTCCACCCATGAGCATATGACCTCCTTATGTTTTTTTTAAGA
Organism: Lophiomys imhausi; assembly: GCA_907164525.1. Classification (NCBI taxonomy): domain Eukaryota; kingdom Metazoa; phylum Chordata; class Mammalia; order Rodentia; family Muridae; genus Lophiomys; species Lophiomys imhausi. The sequence continues at coordinate 1,382,020 of CAJQZJ010000315.1, read as the reverse complement.
TTTACTATTCTCTTTCTGAAAACATTGATATTTCTTAATAGAATAGGTCAATAGTTTTCTTTATCAATCACAGATGAACTGTCATAGAAAATAACCCCACCATTCATTGTCATATCCAAGTCCCATACATTATATCAACCCCCACTTTCCATTTTCATTATAACTTTCTCATTCTTATTCACTTCTTTTCCATGTGTGAAGTGGGTGTTAGAATTTTTTAAAATCTGTCTCCATCTTTCCTATTAAACCTATATTCTACACAGCTATCTTCCAGAATGCTTTCTGGTGAACCATTGATGATCTTAATTATGTTTTTTTGGTTTGTTCTCTAAAGCATGAAGACATTGATAGAGTTCCTATACCAAAGAAATTCATATGAGGTGATATTAATGTTCATTATTTCACAATCTATTTAAAATACCCAATCCCTCACTGGATGGATGCAGTGGTACTCTCAAATGATTTCCTCAGCAGAACTTCTTCAGAGCCTCTGTCGTAAAACAGAACTTCATAGAAAATGATGGAAGCTTCTGGGATTCTTTCAGGTTCCCATCCTCGACTATGTTCCGCCCCTTGAGAGAAAACTCCATCTTCCAACCATCAAACTCAGCTTGGGGATCACATCCTTGAGGAAGTTTATCCTTGGGCATGAAAACAGTGACTACAATGTATTTCCTCAGTCAATCATTTGCATATCCATGTCACTCTTGTGTAAAAGAATTTTTCAGGTTCAACTAAAAAAATAACCTTGTCCTGTAGTACTATGAGTTTATAATGTGTCAAACTGGGAAGTTAAATATTGCAGTTCAGCATCATTTGATTCATGAATGATGAGTCATACCCCCACACATTTAATTTGCAGCTATAGCATTTAACATCAAGAATCTTTTTTTAGACATCAAAAGAATATTTAATTTTTAAATTTTGATTTAACCTAAGACAAATGTTGAAATCATAAAAATGTTTAGATTACTCTAAATTCAGTCTATAAAACCACACATGTGAATAAGAAGAATCTATTGTCATCTGCAATAGTTGCTGCCATCAGAAAATTGCCTAGCATCTTAGTAATGAATCATTACTGTGTTTATGTCACTAAGTTGGGGAACTATTCTAGATTTCTAAGATGTACTGACACTCAATGCTATGGTGCTAATGGGTTTGACCAACTAATTATTATGCACATTTGAAAGAAAAGAATAAATCCTATCATATAATTATTTTCACACAGCATAATTACTAATCATCCAGCAATGAGAAGTGCATCTATTAAGATTATTATGGTTCTACCTTGAAGTGTATGTATGGGTTTGATTTTCAATCTTTCCTACTTGATTTGAAACTTCTTGAGGTATAAAGCCTGTCGTATGCATTTCCCTTAATATACACAGAACTCAACAGATTGCATAAAAATGTATTGCATCAAATTGTGTTTGATTAAGTCTAGTGACAGGACAGTTATTTTGAGGAGAATGGAGATCTATTTTTTGTTGTGTTATAAATGTACACTGTAACATTCATTAAAATGTATATGTATTCCAGTCAACATTAATCCCCACAAAAATTTCTCCACTAAAATTGTGCCCTTCTAGTAAAAAGTAGCAAGTTTCATTGCTTTCAAAATGTTCATATATAAACCAAATGATAAGACCTAAAAACACCTGTTGCCTTTAGGCAAACCTTCACTAAAACTTTGGAACATTATATATCTAGAAAGTAGAAGTATAAAATATTTTTTATTTTCAAAGTTTATCCAACTCTATCTTCTGGATGTACAGATATCAGTGTTAAATACTCCAACAAATCCTTATTCTGTGGCTATGTGACAAAAACTCTTATCCTCCCTCCCAAAGAGGTCATTCCCATGTATCCCTTCACACTGTATGGAAGTTTTTTTAGAATGTCAGTAATCACTCATTCAATTGATATGTGCAAAAGTTGTATTTTACTGATTAATGAGGAAGCAAGTAAGATTTTTTTATTAGTTGAAAAAATAAAATGTGGCAATCAAGTTTCCAAAATATTAAGATTTGTTTTATCTTGAATTAACATTTTCTTCATAGAAGAAATCAATACTGTCTTACATGATTGGAGTATTTTGATTTGAACTTCTATGTTACTCTCTGCTCTTGCTTGGACAACTGTGCCATATAGCATCTAATTTGGGAATTTGATCTTGATATTTAATCTTTTACAATTTTCTTAAGAATCAACCTCAATTTATAAAAACAAGGTCATTTAGCCACAGGATTATGCTTTTTGGGCCTAAACTTTTGATCTATCACTTTTTTAGACTCTAGCTGTGTATCATAGCTATTCCACTTAGGAAAGGACCTTAGGACTTTCCAATTCAGTCATTTTCCTGAGATCAGTACAAATCAAAGTTGACTCATCCTTTCCTGGTTCTCTGAATACTCAGGGGCATGTCTTGGCTTAAAAATCAAGTCAAAGTTTGAATTAAACTCAAAATTATTGTCATAATTCAAACATACAAACTTGTAACCTTTCTGCTACGTTGTCCAGTCCTGAATTCATTTTGTTGTTGTTTTTGTTGTTGCTGCTACTGCTGTTGTTTTGATGAGTTCTTACATGTTTGCTTACAAGAGAAACTGAGAACGAGAGTGGAAAGAACCTCAAACATTTTCTTTGACAATGTGCCAGTGAATCCCACATATCCTTTCAAATCTCAGCATAATTCTACGTGCTTGAGAACATGGGGAATATAGGCATATCCAATTAGGTTCATATACAACTAAAATACAGAAAATGATACTTTCTTTTCTAAATAATTGTTTTTATATGTTATTTTTTAATGTGTGTGTTTGCTTATTTTAGAGTGTGTGCATGTGCACATATATGGAGGCTGAAAGATGAACTTGGTTGTCATCCTCAGGAATTACTGCCTTTGAGAGAGGTGGGTCCTTTGTTGATCTTGTGGCCCTCAATTAGATTGGACTGAAAGCCTAGACAGCTCTTGAGTTCCTCCAGTCTCTACCTCCAGAGTACACAAACTAATGTGCTTTCTCTTGTCCATAGGGATCAAAATCATGTCTTTGTTCTTCCAAGACAAGTCTTCACTGACTGAAACAATATTCCATCCTGAAAGAATAGCCCAGGCTGTCTTGCAACTCCTGATCTTCCTACCTTATTCTTTTCAGAATGGGCCTACTAGTGCACACACACACACACACACACACACACACACACACAGAGAGAGAGAGAGAGAGAGAGAGAGAGAGAGAGAGAGAGAGAGAGAGAAATAAAATGAAAGTTTATAAAAACAGAAAGTAATAGTTAAAGGCTTGGAGATCAAGAATGATGATAACCATTCTTCTTTGGGAATGAGTTAAGAGCTCCTTGACTTCTGAGAAAAAGGAGAAAAAAGAATGCATGGGACATTGTTGAATAAAATGGGCTTTTGGTTTTATGGTTATATTCTATCATCTATCTATCATCTGTCACCTTTATCATCTATCATTATCTACGTGTATATCTCTCATCTATATATTGTCTTATTCAGTTAACTTATTGAGGTAAACAGCAAACTCAGTATCATATATGGGCTCAAAATGTGTAGTATCACTGTGAAACACCCTCAGTCCTTGTTCATCACAAGCAAGATCTTGCACTATAGATTATTCTAGTTCTGAAATAAATATGTAGTTCAGCATAGCCTCAAATTTTTGATCTTCCTTTTTTTCTCCCAAATTCTGGTAGTATAAGTAAGCACATGCATAACCAATTTGACTACATATGCAAACAATATATTAGATATTCAGAAGACTCATTTGAAAGATACAGGAAAAATATTGAGAGGAAGTGCAGTTCTCTCAAGACTCAATAATCAAGTCATTTATTCTGAAATTTGACTCATGTGCTACTGATACTAAAGCTTTTTTGGCCAAATACTGTATTTTTTTTGCACAGCAGTATTGGGCAGATATCAAAAGATGAAAATATATAACAGCTGGGCGGTGGTGGCGCACGCCTTTAATTCCAGCACTTGGGAGGCAGAGACAGGCGGATCTCTGTGAGTTCAAGGCCAGCCTGGTCTACAAAAGTGAGACCAAGACAGCCAGAGCTGTTACACAGAGAAACCCTGTCTCGAAAAACCAAAAAAAAAAAAAATATATAACATAGTACTGTTGGCCAAAGTCTTATGTATGATTTTCAAAAACTGATTTTATTGTTCAGAGATCTGGTTAATGCTGTATCTAAGGCATTCTCTGATTGGATAATAAAAGTTTCTGGTGGCTAATTAGCTGGGCATAGAGTATAGGAAGGTAGAACTTCCTGGGAAGAATTAAGGAATCCTGGGAAAATACAGAGGAAGCTCTCTTTTCCGCCAGATGATTGTAAAGCAGACAGATGTCTTGGTGTGAGCTCTGAAGGTATAGTAAGCGACATGGCAGATCAACAATAGGTATTCAGGTTAACTAATATGTGCTAGCTGAGAGCCAGCTAAGGGCTTTGGAACATTACAAGGTCTTGGTATATTTAGTTATTGGGAAAAGGACTGCCTTTGTGTCATGCCTTATCACCAGGACAGGTCACTCCTCCAACTAAGGTGAGCCAGGCCTTCCAGGCCAGGCCCCACAGGGTGCTCCCCTGTCCTAATCTAACAGTTATAGTTATTAATAAATGTATTTGTTAGCAAAGTTTCAATTTCATAGTACTTGTCTTTAAAACATTCACTAATGACAGAAATATTTCAATAGATAACACTGCATAGTAAGAGATGTTAATGAAGTTGCACTCAAAACTGTGGCTGCTGGAGTTATTAGTCTTGAAACTTGGTGATTTAACAATATTGTTATCTATATAAAGATTTGTGTAGAATTTTGTACAACTGTCTTCATTATAAAGAACACTCTTTTTTATTTTAAATATTTTATTTTTTTTCTTCAAGTTACATCTCAGTCACAAACCCCTCCCTATTCCCCCTTTCTATCCCGCCCTTCCACCCTCTTCCCCCCCAGAAGTTTCCCCTTTCAGTCCAACAGATGGTTCCTTCTCTTATAACAGTAAATACTATACAAAACAACAGATATAAATATGCCACATTTATGAGAGTTAAATGGCCCACTATACCTTCCCAATCTCCAGTTTATACATATTTGGCCCCTGACTTTAACATTCTACTATCTA